>BLKR01001021.1:0-354708 GCA_011170035.1 Teleogryllus occipitalis | reverse complement strand
TCGTTTAACGAGCTGTCATTCTGAATTTCTTTTGAATTCTAATGATTGTCGGGACGGACAAGGCGCTATTACGACGCTGTATTTTTCATTTAATGTCAAAAACAGTTAAAAATTGTGTGTAATGTACTGTAGGGAGAAATGTATTCTGTGAACGTTTTCTTAAATTTTGGTATCCCCTTGCCCTAACTCATATACAAGACAAATTCTGAGTACACAAAAAATTTTCTTCTTTATTCTTCAAATCGCACGAGCGTTTGCTCTTCGAGTTGCATTGATTTTATTGAAATTATCTCAATGAGGTTTTCTTTCTTAATAATAGTATTTAAATATAACATGAAAGAAAAACAGAAAATACTGGAATTTTGAAGGAACATTTATTACAAAAATTTGATATTTTCTTGTTATAATATTCAACTATGGATATTTGAGATGTGTTTCCGAGAAGTTCATTGTTGGCGACATGAATGGGAAAGATATAACATACGGCGGCTTTGGCCGACATTACACTATAAAAGTTATATGACATATCTTTGCTAAAGAACTTTGTGGCAGTCTCGGAACTTTGATGAGAAAACTTTGACAAAGAAATTTGATGAGCGTATTACATTTCGTCCAAATTTTATGTAGGTTTGCTCACCATTTACAATCAATTACGCACAAATAGTTGTGTTTTGCTACTTTATGTTTTATTATAACTAATCTATGTTTAATGCTAATGTAGCAAAAGGTAAATAAGAAAACGTTTGAGGGTGAGGCTTTAGAACAACGCCATGGCGAGGTTATGGGTCGCACATTGTGAAGCCATGATTAACGACCTTCGAAATGAAGAATTATTTGAGGATGGATGAGGAAACATTCAATTTTCTTTGTCGTTCTTCCTTCTTTCGAAATTCAGTCCTCTGATAGGGAAGTTTAAAAAAATTATCTTCCTGAACTGGGCATTTTCGAAACACCATATTTTCCACTTCCCGGGAAAATGTGTCCTACAAACGTTAATTCGTTTGGTTTTACTTTTGTAGTTCGGATGGACAGTATTATATAAACATTCTAATTACTCGCACTCAGCAATTATGACTTTGGTTGAAGCAATACCCCTATATCGGACGCCATGTTACCAAATATGATAAAAGTTGGAAGCCGGAGACTACATTTTATCCAAGAAATTTTCTAAAAGAAATCTTTTATAAAATATTGGCTATTACACTGTCATATTTCTTTTATAAAATATCTTTGACAAAGATCTTTTACAGTGTAATACCGGCCTTTATTTACTTAACGTTAATGTTAGAATATCTCTACGTTCAATAAAATGTCGTAATCAGGTTTAAAGTCGAGAAGTGTGTGTGTGTGTGTGTATATATATATATATATATATATATATATATATATATATATATATATATATATACACGCAGATGTGCATTAGGTAATACGTATTTATAATAGTATTCATTCATTTACTTTCCAAATTATTTTACCTTTTTCACTAACTAAAGTAGCAAATTAAAATACATTTTGAAATAGAGTTCGCAGCGAAAATGAAATGTTTTAGCGGGCTTACTGCTTTCCGGGGCATCAATAACTATTTAATTTCTTAATTATTTATGAAGAGACTAATTATGATTTGTTTGGTTGTACTTGTAGGTCATCATTTAAAAGAAAATATAATATTTAAGAATGATTTTAGAATATCTTGAGATCGGGCAAAAACAATTTTATGTATTCGAAACACGAATTAGTGGTCCATAAACAAGACTTATAAGAACATTTAATCACAGCAATGCTAACTGAAAAACAAAACAATTTTAACAGGAATTGATGAGCAAATATGTGTCCAATTTTGGCAGCGTCAATTGTTGCTGCCCACAGCATCCATTGTTGCGCTCATTGCCGACGCTTCTGAGGTTGATGCTCTCTTCAGCTGCTTGTCCCAGTTGGGACTCTACAGCCAGGTGTTAGTGGTGTGGGATTTTTCTTCTCCTAGTTTTGCCTCCACTCCCCTGTACTGAGTCGGGGATTGGTAAACTAGGAAAAATAACATAGGGGTTAATACATTTTATGTTGAACAGGCTATTTTATTAGGCCTTTAGGAAGACGGAAATGGGAATGGAAAAAAGGATTATATGTTTTTATTGATTTTTACTTTCTCGAACTTACTGTCGTAAGAAGAAAAGGTATTGTAATCGTGCACCAGAATACGGCGAAATTTCGGCTTAAAATCCGTCCCATCCTGGTAACGAAAAAGTGAATAAATTTATTTGCTAAATTTAGGGGGAAATCCTTTAACGCGTTGTGTAGCCAGAATTAATGTTTTGTGGATCGTTGTTACCGAAAAATTGAATGACGGCAAAACGTTTGTCTATCAGTCTTTCGTCTGCGAACAACGCTAGGGGTTAAATTGTTCAACCGATTTTGTCCAAAATTGATAATACCCAATCGATCTTGTTGATATCACGGTCCCATTAATTCGAAACCGATATTTTAATTTTGGGGGGTACTTTACATAAAGCCCCAGAGATATTTTCAAAATTTTCTCAAAAGCGGCGTCATCGGTTTTGATTAATTTTTTTTCCATAATCTCAAGAACGTTTAAGAGAATGTGTAGATCTCATGTTGGCGTCTGTCTGTCCGTCTGTAGTTAACACAAGCATCTAAACGCCGCACGTTCTTTTTTAGTCAAATCTGTGATACATGACAGTTTAAAATCATCTTTGTGAGAGACAAAACTTATAAGAGTTTCTGTGGTATAGCAGGTAAGCGCACTGTTGGAGAAGCTTAGGCACGTAAGATCGAATCTCATCCACGGAGAATAATTTTTGCGGGTAGAAACCATTTTGCGGTTAATTGTATAGTTATAATCATTCGTATCCAATATAAATATCACATAAAGCATGTGTTTTGAGGCGCCGCTACTTATTTTAGTTGTTAATGTCTTTAAGAATCACGTATAAATATGCCCCTATTGCGATTCTGGCTTCAGAACGTCTGCAAGCGCCGTGTTGAGCTCTAGCGTTATCGCAACTTTCATCTGTGACGTAATTCAACCTTGGCCTTAGACGCCGAAAGATAAGACCGGCAACGACTTCCACAGAGGGTTCTAAAGACCACGGCTTCTGGTTGAAAATATTTCTAAGTAAAATGAGCTATGTAGTTGCGTGGGGTGTAATCGTTTGAATTCTTATTGCGAATTTGATACCTTTTAAACATGTAGAACATTCCTCTAATAAAAAATCTAAATGAAATGAATATCACGTAACTATTCTTTTCGTAATAAGTGTGCTTGGACAGCGTGTTGACAAATATCTGTGATAGCACAGTGCGGTTGAGCCAACCTACTGGCTACAGGGATCCGAGTTCAAATCCCAGTAACGCTGGAGTATTTTTACCTCCACGCGTAAAGAGAGTTACGTAATGCTGTAGGAGGAAGTGTCGAAATTTTCACAGAAATCACGTTTTGTAAGTAGCTAGTTCGAAAAAAGTGGATTGTTGGTATTGTTCTTTTATTTTCTATACACAAGGCTGTCAAAACGCTTGTTTTTTGAACCCGAAAAAGTGATTTTCCAAAAAACCTCTTTGTGAATCCGTCTTCGTGTGAGTAATTCTAGAGCCTAAAGTAAACACGATTTTCACCAAAATGGATATTCCTTGAACGATCTGGCTAATATTACGAATCTTCGAATTTGAAACGAATCTTTTAATTTTGAAGGTACTTTACACCAAACCCCATCATATTTACATAATTTCCTCAAAAAGAGCTCCAATTTTTCTGTAAATCTATTCCTCGAAGCACAAGATGTTTAAAAGTGGCGTACGTTCGATTATGGGCGAACGATCTGAATTTTCGAAAATTGCGAACAAATACCTATTAACATTGTCAAAAACAAATATTAACGCTAGAGATTTTTGTTTCATGAAATCTCTTTTTAAAAAGAGATATTAAATTAATGTAAATTAAACACTCCACTCTTTCCTAGTAATGATCCACTCTTCACTAGTAATGATTGCTGCTATTGGGTCTAACCGCTTCCTTATTCTTTGGAGGGCTACTGTTTTTTAAATTTTTTTTCCAACAGTATTATCTCAAAAGTACTGGATGAGAACAGTTGATATCTGGAGTTGAAGGGATGGTGTTAGCTCCTATTGTAGGCCTGGTTCCTTGTGATTCCAGTGAAAAATCGGTAACTGCACTGAAACAGCAGAAGCTTCCGCCAATTGATAATCATAAGTGAATCACCATGTACTGGGTAGGGAGGAGAACGAGGAAATCTGTATGAATTGTCGCCTGGTCTTTCTTTCTCAGATAAACACTTGGATAGTTTATCAACATCAAATCGGAATTTTATCGCCTTTGATGTAATATTAAACATAAAAAAATCCCTTCCAGTTGTCTGCGTGTTAATTTCTAGTGTATCAAAATAGCCCCGACACCCGTATTACATTAGCCTCTTAAGTTGTATCATATTAGCCCCATAAATTTGAGGCTGTATATATCATGACACGATTAATATTATTGCATTATTTTAACGCAGAAAAGAATATTAATTCTTTCTTAATGATAACCTATTTTCAAAAATATCGTGTCATAAAAAATAATGAAGTAACATCAAAAGATTTATATCACGGTGGTAAAGTTTTTGACTGGAAAAATTAGGCATTTTAGTTTTGATTTTTTTCCTCCCAAATATTGTTCCATTCTGAGTGTTTGCTATATGGTAATTATAATAGAATATATTTCCTATCATTTGTCATTTTCTTGTTAATTTTGGACATAAATAAATAACAACTGTTAAAGTGTTAACCCCAATTAACCCCCATTAACCCCAATTTTCTACTGTATAATATTAGCCCCGACTGATCTTTATAACATTGTCGAAAAACAATATGAACGCTAGAGATTTTTGTTTAATGAAATCTCTTTTTAAAAATAGATCTTGTATTAAGATAAATTGAACACCCTGTTTTTTTTTTTTTTTAAAACTGCAAATGCTTCACTTTCTTTTCGCATCGGAAAGGAGGTAGTCTTGTCGTGTACCTGGTGGTGAGGGGGAACCGTGTCAAGTGAGTTAACTTTAAAGACCCGAGTTCGAATCCCGACGAGTAGAAAATATTTTCTGCTGCAGTAGGTCTTTTTTTTTGTTTCTTTTTTGCAGGTTCACATAGTCCGTATTGAATATTGCATAGCAATTACGAATAATACGTGAAAATATATGCTGTTGAGGCAACACTTGTTTTGAACATAAAACACTTTCTAAATAGTATGTATAGTAAGATAAACTTTATTTAGGTGAGTAAACTTAGACCATTCACTTTGATTTTCTAAATTAAAACTTGACGTAACTGAGAACAGTGTCGTCATAAGAGTTATTATGATACATATATCCTTTATTTTTAAAATCTTAGGCCCCGAAACGCGCCTCAAATTAATTATTAATATAATAGCAATAGCTACTTATATATAATATAATTTCATAATTATTTCCAAAGAACCGGAACGCCGTTCCGTCGCGTACCAACAGAAATCAAGTCTTTTATATACAGGATATTCGGGAAAGAAATGTCGAATCTTCGAAAAATAGCTGTTAAGACAATTTTAAGCTTATTTTGTCTAATAAACTACACGGATATTCCAAATGGCTAAGCCGCAATAAACATTCAAAAGTTGGTTTGATATATGTTTTCTAGGCAACTATTTGCGTTGTAGAAGCATATAAACACTTCATTAATATCTAAATTGTTTATGATTAACAAAATAAATGAATACATTTGATCAGAAAGAAAAATTAACCTAGAAATAAAAAAGCACCCAATTTTCACAGTTCGACTGCTTTTTTATTCCTCGGTTAATTTTTTTTCTGAACTAAAATATTAATTTATATTGTTAATAATAAACATGTTACATGTTTCTGGTCTGTTTACATGATTCTAGAATGCAAAGTTTTGCGTAGAAATCATATTTTCAAACCAAAATTTGCGTGTTTATTGCAGCTCAGCCATTCAAAATATCTATGTAGTTTATTAGACAAAGTATGATTAAAATTGTTTAAACAGCTTTTTTCAAACTTTCGACGTTTCCTTCCCCGATACTCTGTATATCCATGCTTCTTTAAAACCAAAAACAATAATTTGCGTACTGAAAACTAATTAATTAAACCCATGGCAGTAGAACTGTTAACAAAAGTAGTGTCACACATCTTTCGCAGGATAAGGAGTAAAATTTAAAGAAAAATTATAGTTCACATGAATTTTGACAACTTGCGTCTTACTTTCTATGATATTCAAATAGTAACATTATATTACAATATTCAATTGGTTAACAATTTCGGCTAAAGAGTCTTGTTTGATAATTCTCCAATTTCGTATTGTAATAAGATATCTTATGATACTCATGTCGTAAATAACTATTTGACAACTATTATGTTTAGTGTATGTGTCTAGCAGGTTTTGTATTATTCTGAGAAACTGGATCATACGAATCACGTTTACTACGTTATTCACACAGGAGCACATGAATATCAAAAAAGCATTTAATAATATAATTCTTGCTGATGAATCAACGTTTTATTGATGATTTTAATTTTGAAAATTTTCATTAGTTTGGATGTTTAAATATAGGTATCACATGTAATTACATGTCTGTTAAACACGATAGCATTATATGAAGCAAGAAACATTGTTTTTCATTTGACCATTCAACTTCATCAATCACTCAAAATTACTTTAATTTTCTCTGCTTATCAGTTTTTTAATCTCAGATCTTCGATGAAGACATGAATCAAATAACATTGTAGATATTTGAGTGTTTTAAAAAGAATAACGTGAATAAATGCTTATATTTATTGAATTGGTTTTATAATAACCTGTAAAAACATGGGTTTTCTGTTGGTTTTGGGGATGTTGAAAACATTCAAATAGTAAAGGCAATGTTAAGCTGGTGACCTTTAACATTGTTTATTTGATATTTTTTTAGGGATAGTTGATAATGGTTAAACGTTTTCAAAGAGTGCACATTAGATACCTCGAATGGCCCGTTTCCGTTTAATAAACCGCTACGTTCTCCCTGTACAGATGGTCGTGCAAAATTCAAGGTTTTGATAGATTCGTAGAATGGCGGCCAACACACCACCTTCGAACTCTGACGATACTGAAATGTAGTCTGTGTTGGGAAGGTCATATCACTTGACCACCAAGTTCGTTCTATGTATTTTCACTGGGAAATGCTAGTGCATTGATATTTACTAAACTGTAAACAAACGCTAAATCTCTTTGAATTGTTATAACATCTGTTTTGCTTTCTTTTAGCAATATCAACTCGTTTTACCAAATACGTGAGTTTGTTATATTTTTACACGCTACAATTATTTAATTTCACAAGTATTTATTTTCAAGCATTTAGGAATTCATGAAATTTCATTGAAACGTTCGCCAATCTAAAAACCTTTTAAATGTATATTAAATATATAATAATGTTGTTTAAAAATATGTATTAACAATGCGTAGATTTAGCACATAAAGCTCTGATTTGAATATTATACAATGAAATCATCAAATTAACAGTTTTAGAAAGGAATGATAAATTGAATTGAAAATATTAACTTCAAGTTTATATACGTTTATTTAGAAATTTCTATACTTGTGTAAATATTGTCATGTGTGATTCTACTCATGTGAACTTTCAAAACACAAAATTGAATATTTCTGTATTTGAAAACCTTAACACTACCTTCATCCAATCCAGTGCAGTTTATAGCAAACAGCTAAGCAATATGTTTCCCTATTTTTTAATGGTAATGGTTAAATTATCAGGTTTTTCGTCCAGTTTTCCTGATCCATTGAGCAAATGCTGAGATGGCCCCTTGTTTTGCTTCTGGACATAAATGTAACTTCATTTTCTGTGCACGTCTTCTAGAATTCAGTGGGAAATACAATTATTCAAATTATCGTTTCCACGTTGTCGCGGCAGGAAGTAATAAGAGCCAAAATGTATTGCTTATTTATCCTTGAAAATAGATTTTATTACATGGGAGTTTTTTTGTTTTTTTTCTCCCTTTCAAAAGTCAAAATTTATTGCTTATTTATCCTTGAAAATCGATTTTATTACATGGGAGTTTTTTTGTTTTTTTTCTCCCTTTCAAAATTCAAAATTTATTGCTTATTTATCCTTGAAAATCGATTTTATTACATGGGAGTTTTTTTGTTTTTTTTTTCTCCCTTTCAAAATTCAAAACTTAAGTAGTATATGATTTAGTGTAGGGATCACAGAATTTTGAAAATGTGCACACAATTCACTTTTCCCCATAGCCTGTCATACGCAGTTTTTAACTGTTTTTTGACGTAAATAAATAAATAAATAAATAAATAAACAAGAGGAACAAATAGTTTCTGACTCTCGGTGTTAACAGGGGACTTAAAAAAATTAATAATACAGTTATTCGGTTGCTCAACACCCCTTTGATAGAAAAACAGAAACAATTGTTTGGGCGCAATGCACCTTGAAAAATATTTTTTTATAATCAATTTCTTTCCTATTTGATAAATATATCGACTTGCAATTTGTAGGACTTAAAAGAGAATATAAAAACCAAATAAAAGTTATGCTCGTACTCGCCGTAAAAATACGAATTTAGCATAATTAAATTGGCCACAGAATTTGTTTACAAGCAAGTGCATTTTAAGCGTATGTGGCAGGCAAAAGCGCGGCATTGGAGAACTGTCTTTTCAGTATGCCCATCCCACGCTATTCTGCTAGCGCGAATGAATTAAGCGCAAACAAATGGGGTCTACTAAGATGTTAATTTCTTATAAACAATTACATATATCTCGAGAACGAGATATAATAGCAGCGAACGGATTCCGGAATTTTGCATCACATTTAAACGCCATTCAGATTAGACAATAAAAAAATTTGCAACAATTGCAAATTCATAAACAATTTTCAAATTTTGCAAATCTAAAGTGGGGAGAGTCTCCCGATGTCCCAGAACCTAAAACAGCGAATTAACAATTTTGCAACAATTTATAATTTTATAAACAAATTCGAAATATGCGTTAGAACGGCCGGGAAGGCGCCGCAAATTGTGCCTGAAATGAATATCTCAAAATAGCAGTTTGTCAGGAGTTACAAATCGATTACTAAAAGTTAGAATAATTGTTGCTAAAATGATAAATATTTACTGATCTATAGACAATCATTCTGGACGGAAAACCCCGCTTAGAAATATTTTTTTCGTCGTGGCGTACGCGCAGGCAAACTACCTCCTTCGGCAGGGAAATATGACGATATTTCCGTCTCGTACGTAAACGAACTAGCCCCCTCCCCCTGAGACAGCGTTCTTTCTGCCCCTTGGGATGTTGCACCAACCACAGACAACTGTGGTTCTACCTGCTAGCGATTGGTCAACGCGTCCCTTCCCCTGCCCTCCCCCAGGCCGAGGGGTGTCCAAGTTTGTCGGCGCGGTGTGGAAGATAGAATTTTGAACGACATTTTTTCTGAGGGAGAGGGTACATCAACAGAGTAAACAACATGGTTGTATATGTGAAAACAAATGAATTTCATACTACCAACTTATGCAGTCGTTCCAACCACTCATCGTAACTTCTAGTTGTCAAAACCTCCGGTCAAAATATGATGGTCGAAGCGACAAGCAGTCCTGACCGACGGTTATCTCAGAACTAGTGGTTACGAAACCAAGACTTTGACGGAAGGTGGTCGAAGTGGCCCTTAGTTTCACTAATAAAATTTTCTCTTTAACCAGATTTGACTGTATTCCTAAATTCTTTTAGAACATAAACATTACTCACGCTATTATGTCAGCTATCAACATCGGCGTCGAATATTTTTATATTTTTATTTCTCTTGTATTGATCCCTTCTCGTCTCTAATGCTGGCTTTACATTAGCAATAGGTTTCCGCAACATCTTTCAGCAAATTGTTGCTGTTTCTTGCGGTCATCTTTACACTAGCAAGAACAAGACGGGGCAATATGTTGCCAGAAAGTTGGGAGGAAGATCTTTCCGACAAGATATTGCCGATCGTTTTACATTAGAACTTTACCTTGCCGTACTTGATGATGTCACGAGGAAAATGGCGCGTCAACTTTAGTGAGGTTATATCTCACTCCGACATGGTTAGTAGAAGGGAGAAGATGCGAGTCGTGGTCGCAGTTATTGTGCTCAATGAAGAGACAAAGAAACGACGTTTTGTGAAGACATGTGACTATTTTAAGACGAAAGGGAAAGGGGCTTGTGCAAATTCGGTTCAGGAGTCTCAATATTTTTTCGTGGACTACGATTCACGTGGGTTCTAAGTAATTTTCTATTTATAAAAAGCGCAATTATTAATTCAGTAAAAAGTTTTAAAATGTCCTTTATATAATGTTGATGTATTATACATTAATCTTAAAATCTTAGATTAGGAATCTTGATAATTTTTAACATAACAAAATTAATAATTAGGGAGCATCTGTAGCTAAATCAAAATTTGAACCATTCGATAATCAACCATAAAGGATTTGTAATATTTATTACTTCATTTATTTTATTAAACTTTTTCACACACCCATTTTACGAAAAAAATGATATAACAATTCAAAATAATACGTCTATGTACTACCTTAACCGTACTTCCAGCGCATCTGACCGTGGCCATCATTGGCTTCTTCCAGCAATATCTTGCTCAGACTTCAATCCAATTCTAGTCCCAGCAACAGCCAGCAATATCTTTCCGAGGATGGAAACACGGGTGTTTACATTACGATCGGAATATCTAGCAAGAAATATTGCCAACATCACAAATATTTATTGCCGCAATGTTTACATTGGCAACTTTTCTTGCGAAATAATATTGCTCGCTGTTTTCTTGCTAGTGTAAAGCCAGCTTAATGCGAAATAAATGTTTACACATGATACTTCATTAGAAATATACTTTCTCGAGCTTTTAACCAATCTATGTTTCATTAAATCTAGTTTTATTAAGTTTCATTTTTATGCAAAGTATGTTAGAAAGTTCGGCTGGGATTTGATCGTTCTTATCTCAGCGCTTTCAGTCACGCATAGCTGGCAAACGAGCGTCATAGAACCTCTCATCTTACCCTCATCCATCGTCATCAAACTAATGCAATCATTACTAATTGGAATGGAATGGTTTTAGGCCTAACGAAGAGAGAATTGGTATGTCACTTCCCAACTTTATGAACACGTTAGAATAAGTTAAGGAGATGATTGATCGACTGATTGATAACCTGTTTCTGCAATTAACAGCACCACGCACTGTTCGCTGGACTTACGGATGGCTTTAGGGAGCTGACTGATGAGTAAACCCGGCGAGCATGCTCTTTGCAGTAAACGACATTTCAAAATCAAACCCAAATTGTGAATAAACATCGGATATCTCGCATATACTTAATTGGATAAGCTCAATGTCAGTAAACAAAAATGTCCCTCTTCTCATATTTTCTGGTAAGATACTAATAATGTAAACAAATCAAAATTGTATATGAAGCAACTTTTTTTATTGAGCGGCTCAGTAGGAGCTGGGGCTGTTCCACATTGACCTAGTTCTGAGATATTGGGAGTTTTACTTTAACTTTCATAATATAACTCAATACACTTTTACACATTTAAACACAGTGCACTTGCATAGTCCATACTTGATTTAAATAACGTATTACATTAAAATAATAATATTTGAAGTTATATTTAATGCTAACAACTCAATTTTTTAAAAGAATGTGCAATAGTCCCTTGTTCTACCCTATCTCTTCAAATATATTGTAAAGAACTGTTATAAAATATATTTTTTTCTTCACAAATTCCATTTATTAAATAAGTCTTGGCGTATTATATTACGCGTAAGTGAACTTTTTTATTCACATGCTATACCGTATTGCTGTTGTATATCGCCTTACATGCGACAGACCTTTTCGTATTTTAAGCATATTAAACATGTATATTTGTCACTTTTAGCCACTTTAACTCATAGTTTATTTATTTTATTTATTTTTACTTCATTATCCTTTTCAACATTTTGAAATAAATTGCCAAACTGTTCTCTTTGGGCTTATCTGCTGCGCCACAGCTTGTTATCCACTTTATTTGAACTATAGTGCGATTTTTCTAATCGTGCCTCTGGCAGGTATCAGCTGTTGATGGTTTCATCCAATCGGGAGCTTATATGTCGCTACAATGCCGACTCTATCGTTGTCGGCAAGATGGGTATTTCCCGCGATCACTGGCATATGTCGCGACAATGACCTTACTATGGCGACGTTCAAGCTCCCGATTGGATGAAACCGCCAGCAGTTGGCCATTTATGAATAACCCCGACGACCGTCTCTCCTAACCCCGGAAGAATACTTTGGTGCGAGTCGGTATATATCCATAAAATTACACCACAATACAATAAGGCTTTGCTATTCTTCGAAACTTCCATCCGGTGATGAATTTTAGATGAAAAATAATCGGTAGGAGCGTTGGTGTATTTTCCCGCTTCAAACTAATTGTATTATAATGGAAGGATAAGGTTAGAGATAAATTACGAGACAAATTATTCTTTAGGCTTAATACAGTAATAAAAAGTAATTTGTAATTTAAACTCGGATAGCTTTCCTGAACAATAATAGTGCATGTTAATAAGACTTGAAGTGCGGAAATAAATTATATTGACTATTTCATGTAAATGTTTGGGCGCAAATATAACGTCATAAATCTTCGGAGTTTGGTTTTTCGGCGTTTTTAATGGATTAAAATGTATTTACGATATTCGGTAACAATTTGCAGGATTATGCATCTTCTCATGATATAATTTTTAAAACTTTAAACGGCATTTATCAGAAATTTAAAAAAAGTCCTAAAGCAATTGATTTTAGAAATAGAAACTAATTTACCACCCACTCGGAATAGTTTTATCCTTGTTGCTAGAGCACTGGAGACTAGAACAATAATTAATCATTTCTTGTGTACATCGTATTCATTATTTAGCAAAACTGCAGAACCTTTTTGTATACGATTTGTGCGTAACCAGGCAAAGTAATTTAAGCTGGCCTTACATTCATAATACTTTTCCGCAATATCTTTCAGCAATTTGTTTCTGCTTCTTGCTGTCATCTTCACAGTAGCAAGAGCAAGGAGGAGCAATATATTGTCAGAAAGATCTGAACAAGATTTTTCCGGTAAGTTAATGCCGATCGTTTTACATCAAGACTATTTGTTGCAACGTTTGGTGACGTCACAAGGAAAATGGCGTCTGAAATTAAGTGAGGTTTTACCTCGCTTTCCAACAGAGCTAGTGGAAGGCAGTAGATGCGAGTCGCGGTCACACTTATTGTGCTAAATGAAGAGATGAAAAAACACCGATGATTTGGACGTGAGGACGTGTGTCTGGATTTTAAGAAAAAAGGAACTTCTGGGAATTCGGTCTCATTATTTTTCATAAAACAAAATGTTTTCGTAGACTTCGATTCAGTGGGAGCAAAGTAATTTTCTTTTTATCAAAATTGCAATTATTAATACGATAAAAAGTTTAAAAATATCCGTTACTTACTACTGAAATATTATAGATAAGTCTTAAAATGAATTTAGATTAGATAGATATCTTAACAATTTTTAACGTAAATAATTAATTACCAGGGGGTATCTACAGATGTTCCAAAATTTGAACCATTCGATACTCAACCATAGAAGGTTTATAATATTTATTTCCACTTCTTTTATTGTTTTACAACTTTTCCACACACCCATATTACGAAAAATGCATATTTTAATGCAAAATAATACGTCTATGTACTACCTTAACCGTACTTCCTGCACACGTTACCGTGGTCATCATTGGCTTCTTCCTGCAATAAGACTTCAATCCAATTGTAGTCCCAGCAACAGCCGGCAATATCTTTCCGAGGACGTAAAACCACCAGTTTACATCACGACCGGAATATCTAGCACGAAATATTGCCAACATCAGAAACATTTATTGCCGCAATATTTACATTGGCAACTTTTCTTGCGAAATAATATTACTCGCTTCTTCCAAATGTAAAGCCAGCTTTACATCAAGCTTTCTTTTCAACTATCTGATTTTCATTCGTTATCAACAGTTGCTAAAATATTTATTTTGAATTGAAGTTTGAAAAATGTTTTTGACGCCTTGTTCTGCATGACCACGAAAAGTCAACAGATTCGAGTTTGCCAGGGTGTCGAACTAGAAATTTTGCAAAACCAGAAAATGATGTGTAATATTAGTTTGTGAAGGTCAGAACTTTTGGCGTAAACATTAAAAAACGGTTTTGTTGTCTCAAAAACTATCTGGAGATCCTGTGTGAAAGAGTATACAGGAATGTACTTTTTCTCATCAAATTGTCGCACTTAGAGTAAGATTTACGAGAGATCAACGACACATTTTATCCGTGTGTTTTACGACCCTGAGATTCTCGATTAAATATCTGGAAAATGATTACTTACATCACACTTTAAATATTTTCGAAAACTAAAATTAATTTCACTGCTTTAAAAATTATAAAGACTCGTGGGAAATAATTAAAATTGAATATGCATGAAGTATTTTATTGTCAGGTGCACCAAAAATTAAATTATAACATCCGAAAGAGGAAAGTCAATGCAACTGGATGTCAGTACACAGGAAAAATGGCTATAGCAGATAACAACTCCATTGAAACACAGCATTCAAACAAAACATGTAATTTCCTGGCCTACAGAATGTTGCAACCTCATTCGGCGATAACATTTCCTAGCTCCATTCTAACGTGAAGAATAGCCGGTTGACGAACTCCCATCGCGTGTCCTCAACCTATCTCGGCGTCCTTTCTATCGGATAGCAGAAGCGGGATCAAGGTCAGCAGCGGCGCAGCGGCGTGGGCGGCGGACGGGCGATAATCGAAGGCCGGCGCAGCAGGCGCAGGCAACGTCAGAGCCAGATTACCGAACAGGCTGAGTAGGCTGCAGCCTGGGGCGCGCAATATTTAGGGGCGAACGAATTTCAGTAGATTCAGTACTTGATAAGGCGAACTTTGGAATGTTTTTTATAGAAATATTTCTTTCCATGTTTGTAACAAAAATAAAACGTTAATTAATTTAATATATATCCATTGATGTATAACATATAAAATGAATACAAAAGTATCCTATATTTATTAAATCAATGTAGTGGCGAGAACTGTATTTATACGTATACGTATAATCATTTTTTATAGGTACACAATATTTGCGTCGGTTACAGATATCGTACAACAATTTTTATTCAATATATAAAAATAGCTTTAAGGATTTTTTTAAAAAAGCAAATAATAAGGGCGCTAAAACATTTGACAGCCTAGGGCGCACATAAGTCATAGTCAGGCATTGGGCAACGTGAACAGCCCCGGGTCGGCAAAGCTCTTCAAACGCAGGGAAATCGTTAGCTGTGTTTGCAAAATACAGGGAGGGAGGGAGGAAAGTACTTAGAAAAATACCATCAGTTTTAGAAAAAATATTAAATAGAAATCTATAATTGCCATGTTTTTCAAGTAATTTTTCTCTTTTAGATAAAGGGAGTTTGATAAAAAGAGCTCACAAAAGAGTTTTTTGTACAGCGTACAGTATTATAACTAGAGATTGGATTTTTATGTAATTACATATTTTTTGTCTTTCTACTTTCCGTTCTCAAAACTGTAATCTTGGCGAATTGTCGCCGTTCTAACACAATATCCAATTTTTTCGTTACATATTTTTACATATTTAGTACAATATTACATATTTTACATGATTTTCTATTTTCACAATATACGTATTATTTTATCAATTTTCTTCCATGTTATACATATTTTTTAATGAAAATAAGTATTTAAAAAATCAGACCGAAATGAGATGCGCTACGTTAAATAGTATGTCGAATGTTCTTACAGTCCAGTGTGACTGCTTCAGTTATCTCAGTAGCGGAAGTGCGAGTCGGAGACTGAAATCATTTTCATGTTCAGATGAGAAAGGTATTACTGACGCCGAGATTCGTGATCTTTAACCTTAATTTCCGAGAAACTTTGGCGATGGCTGACTTGTAGCACTTCGATGAGAATGCTGCCCGCAGCAGTGATTATTTGCTGGTCGTAGATATCGCCAGTTTGTACGAGAGCTTCTATTGCATATCTAGTATTGCTGCTAAACTACCGTCCTGAGTAGCAATATTACTGACAGTAAAGTTGTATGGTGCAAAATGTGCATCAACTTGTACTCTTTTAAAACGTCTGTTTTAAAAGAGTACAATACGTAATAATTTTTAAAACGTCTCTTTTATTTTTAAACTTTGTTTAGGAAATTTTGATAAATGTAATTTCGTATTAGGCAAAATGTTTTATAGTTAGTGTATTTTAATATTACATATTATATCTGATTTTACATATTTATTACATATTCTCACTGTTTTCATTACATATTTTGACGTTTGATATTACATATTTTTCCGGTCTCTAATTATAACGTATACGATACGAACCTCTCTTAAGCCTCTGCGCATCCTCAAACTCGCAAAAGTTACGATTACGTGAAGTCGCGCTCAATAGCGAAAGTAACGATAGAGTTACACTAGAAAAACAATACTCTGCTAGAACCATCGGGTGTATGTTGTATCGAGTACAAGTCACGTGATCAAGATAAACTTAACTTTTTCCCAACCGTGGCAACTTAGCGTGCTGCTAACTCTGTATTCCCATGACGACACATCTTGTTGGTGGTCAGCTCTAGTTGAACAAATGCGAATAATTGAAGAGAATGTGGTTCTATGAGAATTTAGCGTTTACAGCACACAACTGAACTACCATATATCGTAGTCTTGAAACAAAAACGTGTAAAACGTTTTTAAGACGCCAAACTATACCGGTCATGTTTTTATCTCTAACATACACCATACATCTTATGACACCCAAGCAAAAACTCCCGAATTACTAACTAGGATCAAATAGTTTGACCCCTGTAAAGAAGTGTAAAAACAAACCATATTTTCTGTCTCTCAAATCTCGCCCATCACTTAGAACACTTCTGTCTTCAACAGTTCTCTTTCTTCCGAATACGATACCTCACTGCCTTTCAGTTACTTGCTATCTACAGCCACCTCTCATCTTCATCAGTATTCATTTTTTTCATTTTTACACTTTTTACTTCCTCGTATACGTAGTACGTATATACGGAGTACAGAAAAAGTTATGTAATGCTGCGCGAAAAAACGACGAATTTTCGGGAAAAAAATTCATTGCCGAGCCCTGAAAACAAGAAAGTGGATAAATCCAGTTGCTAAATTAAGAGAAAAAACTCTAACACTTAGTGCAGCCAGAATACCAATTCATGGGTCCTTGATGCCGAAAAACCAATTGATCATCCTTCCGTCCGCCTGTCCGTCGGTCTCTGAACACTACTAGCGTCTAAACCATGCGTAGGATTTTTTCCAAATTGAAGAATCACCTGTCTATCTGGCTCTAGTTGAAGCTTTGAAAATTCGAAATACATTCTTTAAAATTAGACGATACTTTACATGAAGCCCCCTGAACATTTTCAAATTTTTCTCAAAAACCACTGCAATTTTTTTCTTTAAATTTAGTGTATGAATAGGGTAAAATACACTTATAAAGATGACATATGTATTTTCACTGTCCACACGGTGTACTTTACAAAAATTGCAAACGTCTGGTATTTTTTGGTGTCTTCCTACAACCATAAAACAAGACAGATTTTTTCTTGAAATGAATTTTGTTGACCATAATTGTCTATAAATAGTTCTATCCTTAAGGTTATGTAGACATTTTTGAAAATTTTAGTGTTTTTCGTGCAATGGTACGTGCAATTTTACAAAATTACAAAAACAAGATTTTCTCAAAAACGTCTGCAAATTTTTTCTTTAAACTTTTGGTAGGGTTAGTGCCAAACAAACCCTATACGATGACATAATCATCATATTGATTTATTCTTTTGTTTGTTTCTCAAAAATTACGAAAATGTAATTTTTGGTAATATTTACATTATAGGTGATTTCTTCACATTATTGTACTTATGCGTACATGTGCTTTAAATAAAGTCATATAAAGTTTTTCGAAAACTCAACATTTTCCTGTGAAAATGAGCTCAAAAGTCCGCATTTTCAGAAACGCTCAAATGCAATTTTCTGAAAAATGGCTCCAATTTTTTTCAAGCTTTTCTAATGGATAGCGCTAATTGCACTGTTTAATATGACGTCGAGTTCATTTTGGTGAATTGATTTTTTCCAAAAATTATACAAATGTATTTTTTTGAAATATCTCTCACGCCGTTAATATGCACATTTTCAGCACTTTGTATATATTGTTGCATTTGTGAGTGCAATTGATTCAAATGAAATTTTTCGAAAACTCAATAGATTCCTGTAAAAAAATTCAAAATTTGCATTAACAATTTTATCTATAACAAAAGTGAAAAAGAGTAAAAAAATACTCTTTTTCACACCTAGTGAATATCATTTTGCCTGAATATTACTTTAAAAAGTTTATAACTTAGAAATTTTTAAGTTTGTATTTTTATTTGATTGATTGGTTCCGTGTGAACATGAACAACTAATTTCTATAGTACTTTAATGTTATTAACTTATGTTTAATTTTTGTAATCGTTTTTAAATATTGTGAACTTTACTATTACTTCAGAACATTTTCACGTGGAAAAAGAATTGAAAAAAAACCTGCGCATTGAAAAAAAAAAGGAAATAAACTGGTACAAAGAATTTAAAATTAACTTGTAGCACTAGCGATGGCATCTTGTCATTGTGATTCATTCATTATTTGCTTGTTGTTTGAGAGAAAAATTAAAGGAAAATCACGGTCACAGTTCCGAAACTGCTTTTGTGATAAGGACAAGCGAAACATCTTCCTTCTACATTTTTAGTTATAAACAGAGAAAAAATCCTTATAAACTGTACTCTACCATTCATCTCTTCATCATTTCCTTTATCAATTGTTGAACAAATCGTGCTTCGGTAAGTGTCCTTTTGGCTAAAATACAAATTAAAATAAATTGCAGAATTATTACTCATAAGAACAGCTCTAAAATAATGAGTTTAGATGGTTTTTAAAGAGGTTTTGTGAAGAGTTTAGGTGTAGAACTTAGGAACAAAAAGTACGTATACCGTGGATGACCGCTGCGCTCACCCCTTGGCTTAGAGTGAAAAAAGTAGGTATGAAGTAATTTTGGCGATATACGTGTTATAAACTTGAACAGAATTAAAGATAAATAGTATATTTAATTAACAAAATACCGTATGGGTATTACAACAATGGCGTATGGCGGATGGGGTGGCGGATTGGGATAAAGAGAAGATAAGAAGATTGGGGGCGTAGCGATAAAAAAAATAAAACTATATTTCACCCTATGTTCAGACATACCAAGATATATCAATGGTATTATGGATGACAATAATATGGAATAGTTACTCAGTTCAAAGTATTAGTACCCGAAAGTAAAATAGTAGTTTCTACGTTTACAAAGAGGACATTGGGTAGCTATATTGGGTGTGGACGTAATAGATGCAAATATTGGGATGTAAATAGTAGGATGTAGAAATGCTTCAGGACAAAATAAACAATAAATGTGGGACATTTGAGATTCGTAGGATAATACAAACGTAGCTGTGATTTGGGCCGTGGACATTTATAGAAAATGAAACAACGAAAATTCAAAGAAAGTTTTGGAGTAGACAATAAATGAAGTTTTACCAGTTTCAATTGGCAACTTATTAAAGTTAGTTATGAATGTACAGCTACTTCTCCCTAAATTATTTAAATGTAAGATGGTATTTTCAACTTTAAGAAAATGTATTTGTTGAAGAAATCGAATTTTGATCAACTGATGTCTCTGCAGCGCCTCTAACCGGGAAGTCCTAGGTTCGAGTCCTGACGGCGACAGGATTTTCGACACTAGCTGTTCAGCTAGGTCGAATTCAGGTGCTGTCTGGAGGAGAATTCTAGCGGCCGGCTGCTCTGATCGGTAGTTTTCCGTGGTTTCTCCGATCAACACCAGGCGAATGCCGAAGCAGTACCCTACCAAACGGGCCACGGATCGCGCGCGATCTGTCCTTCCTCTTCCTTGTCCTATCCTCTCCCCTTACACACACACTTACACTAACATGCACTACACTACCACATATTCCGGGTGACCGGTCGGGAAGTTAGAGCTTGTCCCGACTGGGGCGGTGCCCCGCTGGTGGGAGAGTCCTGGTAAGGGGGAAGCCCCACTAGCCGACGGTAGGTCGGCGCCGGATCTCGCCATCCAGCGGGGGAAAATCACCGCCATCTCCCGAGAAAAAAAACATGCACTGCACTAACGGGACTAATGACCAAAGTAGTTGATGCGCCCGGAAACACGAAAAAATCAATCAATCAATCAATCGAATTTTGAACATTGCGAGTTTATTTATCTCTTAGTGGCACTACAAGAGAAAGTCTACCGTGCTTTTCATTTTTCTTAATTTTCCTCTCTTTGCATTGCTTTCTACGTATTTTCATGTTTCATTTCCCCTTTTTCTTTTTTTCCCTTTCCTTGCCTCCATTTCACCACTTTTTGCCATCCACCTGCGCGATGACACGAGGGTTTTCTATCCTCAACTTGGTGAGTTTCTCCCCGCCCATAACTTTAGGACCTATTATCAAATATTGACGAAGCCATGCAACGAACCAATTTATCGATTTTGCATAACCAAATCTAATATTCCGCGAGTATATATTATGGGCTATAAGTTATTAACGAGTGAGTATTGATGTAACACTTTAAATGATGTGCCGGTGACTAATTTTATGAATTGTACGATTATTTTGCAATTTTCACGAACAATGCATTTTTATTCAACTACACTAAAGGAAAGGAAGGAAGATCGCATAGCCTGAGTGGTCAGTATTATACACTGAGCTGCCGAATGAACTTTATAAGTAAATAATATTTTGTCATTTTTGTCGCATTCAGATTTTTTGGTTTTATGCAGGAGATGAAGGAACTATATTTCAAGTAATTTCAAGAACAGAGAACAAAACATGACAATCCTTCTTACATTACAGCGTGTAAAGCTCGTGTAAATTATGGTACCTCATTGCATTTTCTTACGAAATGTAAAATGGAAGATACTTCCATTATTTACTCCAGAACACCTGAAAAGATTTCAGGTTCATTTTGTAATACTTTCGTCAATCTGTGCATGTCTTTATGCCGCAGTCAGAGGCCATGTCCTTCCGCTGCTTGGGGAGAGGCGATGACATCTCTCTGCATTTTCTTACCGAACGTAAAATTGCACTCCTTAAAGAACTTTCTTTAAAAAACTTTCTTAAAAATATTTATTATAAAAACTTCTAACATTTTAATGACTATGTTTTTAATGTTTTAATGTAATTTTAGATATATAGGGATAATCGACCACAAAAATATATAATTTTTATTCCATGCCCAAAGTTAACTTTCGAGAAAACAATTTCCCTTCTTCAGTGGGTCTCTAACAAAAAAGGAAAAATTGAGAGATTATATATTATTATTGCTGTTAAAATATTACATATGGTTATTGTTGTGTTTGATTATCCCTGTATATCTCATTATGGATTACCACAAGATTTCTGTTACCACCCCGGAATTTAATGTAATTTCTTTTGAAATTTTTCGCCTAATGATGGGAACTACCAATCGCCGAAACTGTAGCAAATCATGATGAGACTCATAAAATAAAAAAATTGTATACATTGTCTGTCTACAAAATTATTTAGGGACTCCTCACTATCAAAATTGTCTTAAATTGGCAGACACTACATTCTGAACACCTTAAATGATTTCAGAGGTTCATTATTGATCGCTTTCATCAGCCTGTGCATATGTTCACGCCGCAGCCGGAGCTTGTGTTGACGACGCTGAGTGGTGTGTGTGTGTGTGTGTGTGTGTGTGTGTGTGTGTGTGTGTGTGTGTGTGTGTGTGTGTGTGCGCGCGCGTGCGTAGGTGTGGCAACTGGCGCGGTGAGCGTGGTGGCGCCTGTGTACGTGCGCCTCCGACTTAATCACAAGCATATAGCAGCTAAGCGCGGTTTCAGATGAAGATTCGAACCGACGTCAGTCCACCCTGGCCAGGAGTATACAATGCCTTAGCGATCAAGACTAAATCCACATCTGGCTTTCAGGAATGAAAAAGCTTTCTTATGTGTTTCGTTTAGAATGTTTCCATCCATTGAAGAAATAAAACTCGCGAATTATAGTACACAATGTCACGCAACAATGAAAATGGACAGAGATCCCCAATTGAGGACCATGGTAGTTAATGGGATAAATGATTTCAGAGGTTCATTATTGAACGCTTTCATCAACCTGTGCCTGTGTTTACGGTGCACCCGGAGCTTGTGTTGACAGGGTGGTCTGTGTGTGTGTGTGTGTGTGTGTGTGTGTGTGTGGGATTGTGTTTGTGTGTGTATGCGTGCGCGTGTGCGCAAGTCTGGCGACGGGCGCGGTGAACCAGTGGCGCCAGTGTACGTGGGCGAGGTGGCGGAGGCCGAGATCGGCGGCGCGCTATGTAATTCAAATCCTTTACGAAATAGTCTATTTTTTGCCTGTAGAGTTTTACTGAAATGAATTACTAAATTTTGTGCTTGTCTCGTTTTCCTTTTGTTCTATCTCTCACTCTAACTTAACTTGCTAACTAAACTTCTGCTTCAGAAACTAAATTGTAACTGGAATTAAAAACTTCAGATACAACAAAATAGAGCCATGAGGTTTATAATTCAATACAATAAATACAGTCCACTGCTAGACACTCTGAGATTTATGTTAATAAAAGAGAGAATTTATTATAATAAGATGCTAATTTCTATTTTAAAATTAATTATACGTCAGATAACAGGAACATTAATGAACAAAATCTAAAGAGTGAGAAATAAAATAAAAGGAAACAAAACCAGCACAAAATTTAGTTATTAATTTCAGTGAAACAGTACATGCAATAAATAGACTATTTGATAAAGAATTTGAATTATGTAATAAATTAAAACATTAGAAATTAAAAAAATTGTGAACAAATTAAAGAATTTGTATGAAAAATTATAAAATACATAAAAGTACAAAATTAGTTATGGTATAATAGAGTATATCTATAGATGTAAACAATGTATGTAAATATGCATTTTATAGACCAAATATCGGAGAAGGGTAAATAAACCACGGGGAGCGGTAGCTCAGTGCATCGACTGATATCACTGCAGCGCCTCTGACCGGGAGGCCCTAGGTTCCCACTCCCCACGACGGTAGGATTTTCGACACTAGCTTTCCAGCTAGGTCGAATTCAGTCGCTGTCTAGAGGAGACTTTTAGCGGCCGGCTGCTCTGATCGGTAGTTTTCCGTGTTTTCTCCGAACGGGCCAAGCACGACTTCAAAACTCTTCCCTAACGAACGGGCCAAGCACCGCGCGCGATCTTTCCTTCCTTTTCCTTGTCCTATCCTCACCCCTTACACACACACACACACACACACACACACACACACACACACACACACTTACACTAACACGCACTACACCACCACATATTCTGGGAGATCAGTCGGGAGCTTAGAGCTTCTCCCGGCTGGGGTGGTGCCCCGCTGGTGGGAGATTCCTGGTTAGGGGGAAACCCCGCTAGCCGACGGTAGGTCGCCATCCAGCGGAGGAAGATCACCGCCATCTCCCGAGGGAAAAAACATGCACTACACGTACGGGACTAATGACCTAAGCTGTTGACGCGCCCGAAATCACTAACCAACCAGCTAAATAAACCAAATATATTAACCTTAAGTGACTTTAAGGGTTTTTATTGAACGCCTTCTTCAACCTGTGCCTTTGGTGATGGCGGTGTGTGTGTGTGTGCGCAGGTCTGGCGACGGGCGCGGTGAGCGTGGTGGCGCCGGTGTACGTGGGCGAGGTGGCGGAGGCCGAGATCCGCGGCGCACTGGGCTCGGGCTTCCAGCTCTTCATCACCGTGGGCATCCTGTGGGTGTACGTGTGGGGCGCGCTGCTCGGCACCAAGGCGCTGGCGGCCATTTGCGCGCTGCCGCCGCTGCTGCTGCTCGTGGGCACGCTGCTCTTCGCGCCCGAGTCGCCCGCCTACCTGGTGGGTCTGGCGCCGCAGCCTCTGACAGCGGAAAACTACCCATCAGAGCAGCCGGGCGCTAGAATGCTCCTCCAGACAGCGACTGAACTCGACCTAGCTGAAAAGCTAGTAGCGAATATCTGGCCACTGTCGTTACTCGAACCTAGGACCTCATCGATTAGAGGCACTGCAGTGAATCTGTTGATGCACTGAGCCACCTCTCCCGGTCCAGCTGTTAGCGATTGGTCGAGCAGTAGCTCGCCTCTCGGCGAATGCCGAATGTGCGGAGCCGCCTTTATACTTGGGTTTTCGTAACGTGGCCGACGTCTTTATGTCAGTTTTACACCATCCGCCTTATGAAATGAATCTTTTTAATTAATTCGCGAACGTCCTTCTCAACAGGTCTCATGACCTCAAATATGTGCTTATCACTGTTATAAAGATTGACTGTATAAGGTAGGAGGTGTAAAAATGACCTAAAGTCATCGGCCACGTTACGAAAACCCAAGTATAAAGGCGGCTCCGCACATTCAGCATTCGCCAAGAGGCGAGCTATTGCTCGCTCAATCCCGAAAGCTTGCCCTGGAGAGGTGGCTCAGTGCATCAACTGATTCACTGCAGTGCCTCTGAGGGCCTAGGTTCGATTCTCGACAGTGGCAAGATTTTCGACACTTGTATGTCAGCTGGGTCGAATTCAGTCGCTGTCTGGAGGAGAATTCTAGAGGTCGACAGCTCTGATCGGTAGTTTTCCGTGGCTTCTCCGATCAGCACCTGACGAATGTCGGAGCAGTACCCTAACAAACGAGCCACGGACCGCGCGCGATCTTTCCTTCCTCTTCCTTTTCCTATCCTCACCCCTTACACACACACTAAAGTGCACTACACTACCACACATTGCAGGAGACCGGACGGGAGCTTAGGGACGCTAGAGCATGTCCTGGCTGGGATAGGTCCCCCGGCAACCCCGTTAGCCGGCGATAGGTCGGCGCCGGATCTCACCATCCAGCGAGGGAAGATCACCGCCACCTCCCGACGAAAAAAACAAGCACCACATGTACGGGACCTTAATAGTTGACCTTAGTAGGGAACGTGGCCGGAACCACTAACAACCAACCAACCGAACAGCTGGTGTGTTGGACGAATATTCGCTTCCTTTGATGTGTTCAAAAGACCGACACGCTGTTGGTAGGGCGAGCACCGAATATTCGCCATTTGGCAAATAGCAAGCAACTCATCCACATTATTCTGGATTCGGCGAGCGGTTGCTTACTACTCGCCGAATAACGAATGTGTGGAGCTGCCTTAAGACAAGGGTGATGACGTGCCGTCCCAGTTTGACGGCCGTGGTCTCGGGAGGCCTGTGGTAAGCAGGTCCCAAACCTCTTACACCATCTATTTGGGATTCTCTTCCTGCGAGCTTTCACATTGTCAACGATCTAATCTATGAACTGGAACATATCAGTGAAAAGCGACAGTTTTAATTTTTGCGCCATCCAGTAATCGAACGGAATCAATCACATGGAAAGCTAGTTCCCTAGCTATGACCTACTGAGAGGCTGGAAGTGAGTGACAGAGGGGTAAAAGGCGAGAAAAGAGAAAATGCGATGAAACCATAAAGGGGGGGGGACGAAACACAAAGAGGAAAGAGAAAGAGGGTAAGAAAAGGAGTAGAGGGTAAAAGGGAGTTTTTTGTAGGGGTGGGGTTCAAAGGGAAAAGAGGTGAGATGATGAAGTTAAAATGGAGAAAAATAGTCAGGGAGAGAGGAAGAGGGAAAGAAACAGAATAATGTAGAGCAGAGGAAATTGAATACCAAAAGAGTAAGAAAGATTGATAGAACGTATAGAGGGGAGATAAAGGAATAACGAAGAAAGAAACAATGAGGTATCAAGAAGTCAATGGAGATAAGTGTAAGTGAAAACTCAGACGCACGACCGTGGAGATGGTTCATGGCTCTTACAATTAATACACTATTGTGAAAAAAATGTGAATGAAAACATTAAATATGCTAAGACATATCAATGAACAATTAATAATTTACCCAAAATGGAATGCTATCTATAAAGTTTGAAATTTATTTTTTCAAAAAAAAGTGTTTTATCTCTCTTGACCTCTCGATACTCAAATTGGTGTGAAACAGGGAAAAGGAAGAGAGATGGAGAGTAACTGATGGATAACGCTTAGGGCAGAAAAGGAAGAAGGAGAAAGAGATGAAAGGAATCATTATGAATGGAAAGGGAGGAGAGGACTGATAGGAACACGTAAAGGGTAGGGCAAAAGATACAGCAGACCGGGAGGTTGAGAAGAGGAAGAGAAGGTGTAGAGAGAAAAATAAAATGGAAAGGAAATATAAGATGGATGGACTTAGTTGGAGAGAGCAAATGAGAAGTAAAGAGTGAAGGCGAATGCTCGCAAGGGAGAAGAACTAAGAAAAAGGAAATTTAACGATTTGGTTTATATTTGACAAACAATATAAAAAGTCTTTTCCATTGAATATTCTGGAGCATAACAAATTTCCTTTATTCCCGTCGGAATGAATGCGTGTCAAAGGCCTTCTCTCAGATAAGTGCCTGTGAAACACAAATGGGATGCAGTATTTCTAAATTTCTGACGTATGGTTTCGTTATCTTCTGAGGATGAATGTAAATAAGGAAACATATCCTGCACGTGCTTAACATGTATTATCTAGACCAGTGGGATCCAGTCCAGGGCCGGATTTAAGTATTGCGGGGCTCCCGAGCACAAAATTGTGTTGCCCTCCCCGTCAAAATAGCTTCATCTTTATTAAATAAAACGTATCTTAATGCAAATACTTTCTTCACAAGTACAAATGTATAGAAATAATTTTAAATAAAATTTTACATATATTATATTCATTACATTAAATACATTGTATGTCACAAAATACCTTTTGCATTTTTGTCCGAAGCGCGGGGCCCCCAAGCAACTGCTTGTTTTGCTTGTAAATAAATCCGGCCCTGCCCAAACACTCCAAAGATTTTGAAAGACTCCGATAGTAGATTGCGAATGAGAATATCTGGCGCAACTGCGAAAGATCACATTCCTGGACTCAACTCAAGTTCTCTGTAGGTACCTCTCAAATACGTGGATCCTTAGGTAACACAGGGGAGTAACAACCAGACAGAGAGCTGTGGATTGCTGTGGAGCAATAATATTAATAAATAATAACGATAACAATACTAATAACTCTACGTACAATAATAATAATGATCATAAATTATGTTAAAATAGCAATTAACTCAGATTAATTGATTGGTGTTTCCGGGCGCGTGAAATAAAGTCGTTAGTCCCGTGACTGTAATGCAAATATTCTATGCGGGAGACGGCAGTGATCTTCCTTCGTGAATAGCGAGATCCGACGCCGACCTATGTCGGCTAGCGGGATATTCCCTAACCAGGTATCTCCCACCAGCGAAGCATTACCTCAGCTGGGACAGGCTCTAAGCTCCTGACTGATTTCCCAACATGTGTGGTAGTGTAATGTATGTAAGCGTGTGTACGTAATGGGTGAAGATGGGCCAAGAAGGAGAAGGAAAGATCGCGCGCGGTCCGTGGTTCGTTTGTGAGGGTTCTGTTCCGGCCTTCGCTCGGCGTTAGTCGGAGAAACCAGTAAAAACTACCAATCAGAGTAGTCAGCCATTATAATTCTCCTCCAGATAGTGGATGAATTCGACCTAGCTGTGTAGCTAGTGTCCAAAACCCTGGCATCATCGGGACTTGAACCCTATGACATCCCGACCAGAGAAAAGGCAAAGTCATTAGTTGATCCCTGAGCCATCTAAGCCGGTGAAATTAACTCTAGGTGGTGAAATTTGTGGAGGAGTAAATCTAGTCACCCATTAACTTACAGATGCAAAGTGAGAGTGAAGTTTGTGATGTGATGTTGCTTCCAATGCCACTTGTTCCTAATTTGTGGTTCCGGCTGAGATGGCTCAGGGCACCAATCGTTGCCACTGGAGTCTCTGACTGCAGAGTTTGAGTTCCGACGGTACCAAACTTTCAACACTAGTAAGATATCTAAATCGAATTAAGCCGCTTTCTGGAGAATTCTAGGTGTCAGCTACTCTGAACGGTAGTTTTCCGTGGTTTCTCCAATCAGTACCAGGCGAATGCCGGAGCATAACTTACACAAACGGGTCAAGGACCGCGCGCCATATTCCTCCCTCATTCTTGTCCCCGCCTTCCCCTCTTAACTCCCTGTTGGGAGGCCAGTGAGGAGCTGACAGCTTGTCCCCACTGGAGGCGTTGTCCCACTGTTAGAGATACCTGGAAGAGGGAAACCCACACTCCGACGTGTAGGTCTGACCCGGATTTCAAGTTCAATCGTGAAGGAACCCCGCCACCTCCCGGGATCTAATATGCAGTACTTTTACGTAACTAATAAGCACAGGATTTAAAACTAGGGTTGCCAACCGTCCTGCATTTGTGAGGAGTCCTCCACTGACGTCAATTGCCCTCTCGTCCTTGTTTGTATTTTAAATGTTCTCCTACTAAATCCTAATAAATTTTTATCATTTCTTGTAATTTATTCGACCCCATAATTAACACCTGCTACATTGAATCGTTTATGGTCTAATTTAGAATAGAAAACATAAATATCATTTTTTTGAACGCTGACACATGCATGTATGATGTCTGTCTAGTGACTAAAATAAGGAAGAGACGCCCAGACCATCTTTTGTGAAGGAATCTTTTCACTTGAATCGAAATGGAGGGAAGAAAAAAATAGAGCTGATGTTAGTCTAAATTAAATATTTATAAAAATAAATGTGTTGATTTTTTATTTTTATTTTTATTTTTTATATTTTTTTAGTTGTTGCTTGCTTAGCGAGTGTCCTTCCTTTCACATGAACATTGTTGATAACCTTAGTTAAAACCCCCAAACTAACCCTGCAATGTGTGCACACTTACACTAACATGCACTACACTACCACATATTCCGGGGGACCGGTCGGGAGCGTAGAGCTTGTCCCGGCTGGGGCGGTGTCCCGCTGCTGGGAGAGTCCTGGTTAGGGGAAAACCCCATTAGCCGACGGTAGGTCGGCGCCGGATCTCGCCATCCAGCGGGGGTAGATCCCCGCGCACCTCCCGAGAAAAAGAACATGCACTACACTGACGGGACAAATGACCAAAGCCGTTGACGCGCCCTAAAACACGAAAAAAACAAAAAACCCTGCACCGTGTGTGCGTGGCGCAGGTGCGCAAGGGCGACGAGGCGGGCGCGCGGCGGGCGCTGCGCTTGCTGCGGGGCCCGGAGGCGGACGTGGAGGCGCCGCTGCAGCAGCTGCGCGAGGAGGTGGCGCAGGAGAGCAGCGGCCAGAGCAAAAGCCTGCGCGACCTCGTGTCGTCGGTGGCCCGGCGCAAGGCGCTGCTCATCAGCCTGGGGCTCATGGGCGTCCAGCAGCTCGGCGGCATCAACGCCGTCATCTTCTACTGCCAGGACATTTTCAAGGTAGCTGCTGCGTTAGAGTCGGAAGAGTCGGAACATGCAACGAAGTGAAAATGCTCGCCTTTAAAATAATTGCACACTTCAAAAAATATCCACACTAAATGTTTCCGTTTATTTTACTACGCTCTTTCCCCATAGAATTAAACACTCGAATTCGATACACAAGTTAAGATGCGAAGAAACATTGGTTGCAAAATTGTTTGATTATAGTTACACACTACGTTCTATAAAAACGAGTACTCGATTAATAAAATTTTAGGTTCTGAAACGCGACCCAATTAATTATTAATTTAATAGAAATAATTATGTATAATATAATTTCACAATTATAAATTTTGCTTAAAACAATTAGTAACAGTGGTGCCACTGGCTGCATGTGGAAGTAGTGATAATAATAATATATTAAAAAATTTGAATTTATAATGGATTATAATATTTTATTGTGTTTTACTAATGATTTTATTACGTTGCTGGAAGCGATAGAGTTAAGTGGAGAGTTATTTAATTTTGAATTTACAAAAGTTGATCGAACTAAAAATTGAAATTACCAAGTGTTGGCCCTCAGTTTTCCCCCTATTTTGCTCTCGAGGTACAGGAACGCCGTTCCGTCACGTTCCGCCAGAAATCAAGCACTGATAAAACCTAAAATAATTTTATATCGTATTCCATTAATGCAAATATTATTAAACAAAAATCGTGTTCTTCCGATTCCGCCCCCTGGCAAGTGCGTGTGCGTGTGTTGCAGAACGCGGGCAGCACCATCCCGGACGCCGTGGCGGCGATCATCGTGGGCGTGGTGCAGGTGGTGGCGACGCTGGCGGCGGCGTCGCTGGTGGACCGCGCCGGGCGGCGGCCGCTGCTGCTGGTGTCCGCGTTGCTGATGGCGGTGTGCCAGGCCACGCTGGGCCTCTGCCTCAAGCTGCCCGACGCCATGCCCGGCTGGCTGGCGCTCGTCGCCGTCGGCGTCTTCATCATCGCCTTCTCGCTGGGCTGCGGCCCGCTGCCCTGGATGATGCTCGGGGAGATCTTCGCGCCCGAGGTGCGTCCGCGCACCACGCCCACATGCGGGTGGGGGGCGGGGCGTGTACTAATCGCGCACTTTTTCTTGATACTCCTCAGCGGGGGGTGCGGGGAGAGACGGGTTCTGTCTACGTCACGACAGTGCAGGACTGTCAACTGTATTGACAGAAAACTCGGCGTAATAACTTCTTGGACTAGATAGCTATGAGAAACAACGAAAGATTTTTTAAATTCTGCAGAAATAATTAATAGTTGTAGAAATAATTGAGTAACAAGAAGGAACATGGTACGCACAGATAGATAGAAAGAGAGACTGAAAACTAGGAAGTCCACATTGGAAAGGAAGGAGGTGGGCAGCACTGCAAACTGAGCCGTGACGTTCCGAGTGGAGCTCATATTTTCTACCGGGCCGTGCTATGCTGGGCTGAGCGAGGACTAGGGAGCTCGAGGATCAAGAAAATGTGCGAGCATAGTACCCGTCCCGCAGACACCTTGCGGTTCAGTCGACCATTTCCCGATCTTTGCCAGCCTCGCACCGTGCAATTCGATAATATAGAATATCAAGTCATTAGTTGAATTTCACATGGGGGTGCAGATTCCGCACAAGGGTCAATCCATTTTAAGTGGTCCAGTACTGGTTCCTCGACGTACACCTTCAAAATTAGACTCTCTTAAAAATTAGAATTTTAGATTCTTTCCAATTTGCAACTGTAATATCTCTGTTGAGGGCCCAGATAAAAATCTGAACATTGCATCCGAACATTGCATCTGATCATACTAGATCTCTATGATACCAAACTTCAGTAAAAATTTCAACCTTTATATTTATCTCAAATTACTTTTTTAAAATTGTAAACTTTCGCAAAAACAGGCTTCATTTTCACATTGAAGACACGTTGTGACAAGTAGTAATCATATTATTTTGAAGCTTTTTTAAACTAAAATTTTCGATTAAAATAATTTTTAATCTATTTATAATTAATATAAAATAACGTTACTTACCAATGATATTTTACAGAAAGTAACTGCACTGTTATGTGTAAAAGCACAGAAAAAAATAAGGCAGAGATTCTATTCCCTCTTTGAGAAATTTCTCTCTGAAAATCGAACTTGGCTCATTCGCGTTCCACTGATTTGGTTGTTAATACTTCTCAAATAAAAATATATAAGGTTGATAAATAATATTTCGATTTACATGCTAGAGTATACTGAATTCAATGTCTTTTATTCTAGAATGCTAGAACAACCCAGAGCTGAATAATTTAGAAAAGAGTAAATGTCTACAAAAGCGAAAAACGGCGCACGGTGTAAAACAAAAATTGCCGCCATTTGTAAGCCAGATACAATAAAAATAAATCAAAGATGTTTTTGAGCAGCCGAAATATAAGGAAATTTATGTACTAAATATGAATTTTTTTCGAGATGGTCGAGCGACCAATTTATTAAATTCTGGACCACTGAAAATGGATATACCCACGACTCTGAACTGGTGCGATAGAATCGAGAAGTGCCGAACCAGCCACAATAAAAAATGTCCAAGATGATTTCATTCAGTAAGTTACGGCGCGAGGAACGTTTTTTTGAAGCTTTTGGCCCCAAAATCCTATATTTTATGGTCCTATAAAACTTGATTTTTGGAGTTATACGACTACAGATTTCAATAATGCTGTCCGAGTGTTGCAGGTTGCATTTGACATGAATATTTAGATGAAGTTTGTTTTCAACAAAATCTTCTTATTTCTGAACTTGAAGTGCAATTTGTCACGTCTCCGTGAAATCCTCTTTCTTTAGAGGCCTCATTTATAAAGATTTGTTGCGTGGGATAGCCACAAAATCATTTGTCCTTTTGACATAATAGAGGAGAGGATTATTCCAACAATTAAATTTTCACCAATGATCAGTGTTGAAATAGAATCATAATTTGCACCTTTTAAAATAATTTTGAGTGAATTGAAACTTGTCTAATATCACATTTACATTTATAATGAAACCTGTCTGAATGACCACCTCTATTGAAAGAACTCCTCTTACAACGAACAAACGATTTTTCTTGGACCGGACACAGAAACTCATATATTGTACGCAAATTTGCCAGACCGTCCCTCCCATTCCTGTTCATAGATCAATCCTCCCTTCGATCGCCGACCAGTCTCTTAAGAGCAACTTTCTTACTTTACTTCTTTTAAGAGACCACTTTCAGGAAAATTGTGAGTGTACGGAACACCAAATATTTAGTAATTGAAATAAAAATTTGCGACCTTTGTTATTATTATAAACATTTTCAGGTTTTACAAATTTCAGTTTATACTCTACATTTGTATCGGCTTAATTTAATCTTAATGCTAATAACTTAATTCTAAAATTACATTTTTTGAAAAGGAATCCTTTTTGGCGAGACCTCAGAGAAGTTTCATTTCGGAAAACTTTGTAAGGAAGCTATAGAGGGGAAATCTATTTTTAATTATGTGTATCATGAGTGGGATTTCTATCTACCCGGACGGGGCCAATTCTGGTGATTTGAGGTAAGCTATGGTAGAACTGTGTAGAGAGACACACGTGATTTGGTTTTCTATAGTTTCAAGTTGGAATTCAGTGTACAGCTGTTGGTTGGAAACAAACGACGTAAAAAGCATTCGCGGGACGTGTCCTGTGCCTCATCTTCATTCTCGAGGAAATCGGAGAACAGGGTGATCCGGGAATCAAGTAGCAATAAACCGTGGATACGATACCCACAGCTGCTCTCTCCATTTGTTTCGTTTCTTTTAATGACACGGCGGATATGAGCGAGTCCTAACATTTAATTCTTTCATTTAACTATGTTCTTTGAATTAACAGTATTCTTTCAATTACCTTCGTGGAAGAATATCTGGTGCGGTAGAATATCTATGTAGGAAGTCAGGGTTATCGACTTGCTTCGTAACGGGAGAGTTAATGTTGCGTCCGGAATCTGAGCCCCGCGGTCACCCAACACCCATCGGTTGAAGTTTCTTGTGCAAAGAATTACGAGGAAGGAGCTCCTAAGACATAGGATGTGTCTTGCGCACCCAAGTGACGTATTGATTCTGTACAAGATAATAGAGACTCGTTACCCATAGTCAGGTTTTAGAAGTACTAAAACTGAAAATGACTTAAAAGTTCATGTTTACCGAAGAGGTGATATAAATATTTTAAATGCATTTACAAATTTAGTGAATAATCCTAAAAAAGCCATTATTGTCAAAAGGCGAAATAAAACTTCAAACAGTAGAAATGTTTGTCATAATTTGTGACCTACACTACAATTTTTTCATAAAGATACGACGTAATAGGCACTTTCCTAAATATCCCATGACAAGATAATAATAGACCATATTATGCAAAAAAAATCTCATTAAGTTGCCAGCCCTCTGAAACATAACTTTTTCCAAGGAATCAACAGGGTAATAAAGGTTACACTGTACATGTCTGATTCTTGTAATATTTTTATTTGTATTTTTACTTCCTATCATACCGCTTACGTAGTGTAGAAAAAGTATTGTTATAATGCAGCACAAAATTGAGAATTTTCGACATACAAACTGGTTTTGCGGCTCACAGACACCGAAAAAGTGAACAAATCTTCTTCCTATGGATAATAAATAACGTCCTCTAACATATTGTGTTGTTAGAATGTGCGTTTTGAGGGTCCTTCATACCGAAAAAGTGGTTTGTCGCAAATCTGTGAACATCGCTAGTGGCTTAAGTGATTATTTTCACCAGCATCGATAATCCCAAGCGATCTGGCTGATGTCGCGGCCGCTTGAATTTGAATCGGTTATTTTGATTTTTGAGGGTTCTGTACATAAAGCCTCAAGGCATTTTCAACATTTTATCTAAATTGATTCTAAATGTTTACTTTTTCTTAAATAGAGCAAAGTACGCTTATAAAAATGGCGCTGGCCCGATTTTTGTTCAACCCTCTTTTCGAAAATTTCAAAGTTTAATTTTAAACGTTTAATTGTCAATTACAATAAATTACTAATTGAAAATTGTAAATTTCTGAACAATATCTAAAATTTTGGCGCTTACTATGGTAATTTTATTTTTTGCCAAAAATGGTCTATCGATATTGGATAAATTATAATACCGTATTGGAAGATTTTTCACCATAACCAGGTCGATCATTCTAAATGTGTCACAAATATACATTGAGTTCAACAGACGTCTATGATTAATGTTAAACGATAAAATTATATCCCTTCGGAAAAAATCAGTTTGGGGTCAAAAGATAATATGTTGTATAATGAAAATTTAATTCCTAAAATTCAAACTTAATATTATTGTTCCCATTATTTAATAAAATATGTAATTCATATAAATGGGTGTGCCATTAACAAACAGCGTTCACTTTTAGGAAACTATTTTTTGAAAATAATGTCGCCTTCGACTCTTGTTATATTTGTATCGCAAGTTCTTGACACTCAAATGTGAAGCTGTGGAGTTTTGCCTGTTCCTTTGCCTGCTTGCTTCCTGCTGTTTTCGCAGCGATGCCCTGCAACAAGGAACGACGGTGTGTGCGCAGGTGAAGGGCACGGCGAGCGGGCTGGCGGTGACGCTCAACTGGGTGATCGTGTTCGCGGTGACCTTCGCCTTCCCGCCGGCCAACGAGGCGCTGGGCGGCTTCACCTTCTTCTTCTTCGCCGTGGTGTGCGCGCTGGGCTTCGTCTTCGTGCTGGTGATGGTGCCCGAGACGAAGGGCAAGTCGCTGCAGGAGATCCAGGACGCCCTCAGCGGCCGCAAGGGCGACGACAAGCGCGACGGCCGCCCGGTCTAACGCCTTCTCGCGCCAAGAGATAGCTAGGGTTGCCAACAATGTCACTGTTGCCAACAAAAGGGAAGACACTCGAAAAATGAAAATAAAACCCACATAGAATGTTAAAGAGGGGACACTCGATAAGAAGAAGAAACAAACAAACCAAAACACATCAATACATTTCTTTTTATTAATTTTCAATTTAGACGAACAGCTCTATTTCTTTCTTCTCTCCATTTGCGATTCAAGTGAAAAGTTTCGCTCACAAAAATGAGATGAAGATGGTTTGAGTCTTGTGATAAAATAAATGACAAACGTTAAAAATTTACTAAAAGGAGGACATGTAATATACAAAGGAGAACGAGAGGACAATTGACGTCAATGGAGGACTGTCCTTCCAAATGGAGGACGGTTGGCAACCCTAGCGATACTCCGGAACTGTCTGAGACGAGGACGCCAACCTTCTTGAAATTACGTGTGCGTGCAGAGGGAGTGGTGCTGCCCCACGGGCGAAAATGCAGGAAGTGACGCATTATTCCTGGAGCTACGGAATGGAGGAGAAAGCTAGTGAGGTCATTTGCACATGGATTGACAATTTACGCGTTATTGTTTGTTAATGAAATGTTATGTAAAATAGAAAAATTTTTTTGCCTTCTATGCGTCAAGTATATCCCAAAGGGCTTTGTATGAGAGGCATCTCCACGATCAGTCATCAACTTATCTTTGTTTTTTTCTCGATGCTTCCAAATCTTGATGTGACATTTATTTCTACTTAGAAATATTTGACGAATGTTTGCCGTTCATTTTCATTTAAGTTTTATCTTTGAAGGTGAATCAATTCTGACCATTCGTTTCAGTTTATTTTTATTGATTGAATGGAATAATTAATGAAACATCTAATTAAATATTTCTATTAATTTTGTTATCATAACGTATTTTGTGTTTTATAGTGAAAGTTGTAACGAATAAATGAAGTCAGTTTCAAAGTAGAATGTGCACATCTAATACATTAATATTTCTAACTTCAATGAAGCTCTAATTTAATGAAATGTTCGTGGAAGTGTTATTTCATTTGTCGTGCTCTGTATATGAATAACACATTCGCAAACATTTTAGAAGACTGTCTTACATCGGCAGATTCACTGCAAGCCTATTTTCACTTAGAAACTATGAATTTGTGAACCAGTGCACTGCCTCACTACTGCCATAAACACTCTTCATCAAAGTATTATTTGCAAATAAAATGTGAACATCCATTATTTTAATAAATCAATTCATACTTCAAAATAGTGTCTTCATGGTTTATCCATTATGATATTCTGTCATTTTTGTTTTTTAGAATTATGCAATTCTAAATTTTTCAGAATTCATTTTAGTCTATTGTATCCACGTCCATTTTTGTTTTGTTTTTCAGACATATTTTCTCGCTTGTAACGAATTACCACTAATCTGGGTGGCAACCATCTCCAATTGTAGTTTGCACACAATTTTCCTTATTATTAACTATTGAAGAGAACTTCTTTTTTCATTTTAAAGCTCATATTTTTATTGCAAAATATCTGATGTTTCCGTCATTGACGGTAGTCGATTTGTTTTGTACAAAATACCAGTACATCTCTTTTAAAATTTTTGAAGAATTTTACTCTTTTCGAATCTCATTGTCTAATCACAAGACATACCCTCTACTAAATAAATTATAATACTTTATATACAAATAATACAATCTGCAATATGTAAAAAATAAAATAAAATCGCATAGTATCTCATTGATAGAACGATATTTTCATTCCGAGACAACGCGTTAGTGTCTTCGGAATACACACACGCATTCTGAAAATGAGCGTGCCTGTATTTTTCAACCGGAGAAATTAACTTATGAACTTCCATATCTGGGAATTTTGTAGTTAAATCACCAAACATTTTAATATATTGATGTTGTTTTTTCATTCCCTAACATTACCGTTTTCCTTTCGGGGACAATAAAAAATAAATTAAGACCACTCGACATTTTGGAACAGGCAACGTTTTTGGTGAAAAAGATACTGCTCTTGATTATCTCTGTAACAATATATTTTTCAATTTATCGTGTTTGCTTACCACGAAATACTTAAATCATTGTACTTCGATAATTTCAGGTGCTAACGCATGCTGGGACACACTTGCGTACAGTAAGAAAATACGGAATGAAATGCTTTCGCAAATTTGGAGCACTGATTAGCTTCTAATCAGTGTCACTGCTGAAACCGCACAAACCGTTCACCCATTGTCACTGCTGAAACCACACACAAGGTACCAACCATTGAGCGTGCACCTTTTTAAAAACTTTAATTTTTTATTAACCCATTACGTTTTAGTAGGTGTATTCCATTATTTTTTTCTTTTGTTCTATAAATAATACTACAATTAATATTCACCAAATAACCGCTCATAAGTTACCTTCAAGAAACTAAATAAGTGCGATGAGCAATATGTTGTCGCATCGGCCAGTGAAATTTACTTTTACATGTTAATTAAATGATAAGATTTTTTTATTTTTCAGTAATGTAGAAAAAAGTTCTAATTGAAAAGTATGCTTGTGACATCTTCAAGAATTTCTCAAGCGATTGCCCATTTCAGCACGAGACGCCAACTCTGCGGACCTACTCACCGGTGCTCTGCACAACCGACCACGTGCTATAACCAAGAGCGATGATTCCTGTTACGTCGTAAAAAGCCTGATGCAATGTTTTATGGCATCTACCCTAACTCATCCATAGGCAGTCAAGCCCTTCACACCTTCACAACGCCGAACTCTTCCTCAACATCAGCAGTGAAGGGTAACCAGAGTTGAGCGGCCAGAAAATTGACACCAGCAATGCAGTCACGTCAGCACATACCAACAACGAGGGCAACGCCAACCCAGCCTTCAACCAACATCTGTTCTTCAGATCGCTACCGTTGCCTGCAACCAACCACCAAAACAAAAGGTCAGTGAAAATATTAGGAGTGACCACATTGGTCACATCTTCAAGTGAAAAAATCTAAGAACACGAACAATAATAAATGAGACACAATAATTGTGTAGACTCGAGTTCTTAAAAGAAATGCGTTCTAAAAAATAGATCATTTAAAAGGTCATGTCTTTAAGAAAGGTTTCGCGTAATTTGCACTTGAAAATTTTCAGCAATATTGAGCAGTTTTCGCGTAATTTGTGCTTAAAGTTTATGCAATTAAAAACATTTTCTCAAAAAGGGCTCCAATTTTTTTCTTTACTTTTTTTCCACAGATAGAACAAGGAACGTTAGAAAGTTTAATGGTGCAGGACTCATTTTCTGAACTCTCTGAATTTTCGATAATTGCAAAAATTTAACATCGCAAAAGTTCAATATTGAAGACAGAGAATGTTATCTCAAATAAAACCTGTTTTAAAAAATAAGATCTTTTAAAAAAGGTCATGAAATATTTTTTGGAAAACAAACGAGCAGTTTTTTACATAGTTTCTGCTTGAAGTAAATGCAATTTATAATATAATAAACAACAGTACTAAAACAGCAGGTACTTTCTCACCTTGGTAACGGTTGCGTAATATTATAATACCGCAATTTCTCTCCAAATTAACACATCTTAATCATCATTTGCAAAACTCATCACAAATCATAGAACATTAGATGCAAAAAATAATTATTTTAAAACTAATACATCAATACAAACTCGAAAATTAAAGCTGCGTTTCATACAGCTAGAACATCTCCCAATAAAGTCGTTGTGCGGCGTTGTCGTATTCGTACTCGATATCTCTTGAGACTCGCAAAGGAAGCGCATGAAATTTGAATTTGCAAATTCCAAAAATTGCAAAATTGTACTAAATTACTCATATTTTTTTAAAAATTGTACTAGACCAAAAGTGATTCCTTAGAACATATTTAATTTAGCAGAAACTCATCATCAAAATTGTATTCTGTATTGTTAAAGTTTTGTTACTGTTTGCAGTTTTCGAAAAGGAAAAGTTCCCAAAAATAGGTCCAGAGCCACTTTCTTTGTCGTTCTTTGCTACATACCAGGAGAAAATTTAAAGAAAAAATTGAGCCGTTTTTGAGAATGTAATTCTCTAAATTTATTGAAAAATTGCCTGTTTTTTACAAAAACAATACGCAAAACTATTAATATTTTCGAAAAATTGAACATTACTTTTTTCAATATCTATTTTTCATGAACAGGTTTCAATTTAAAAAATCTATCATCAATACTGTAATTGAAGGAAGACGGCGAAAGTATGTTTAAGTTTTCAATTTTCGAAAATTCAGAGAGTTCACCGAAAATGCAGTCAATACCACTTCTTTACTGTTCTTTCTTTCCTACGAGGAAATCGTTAAAGAAAATTTTGGAGACTTTTGATAAAAAAATGTTAAAAATTTTAAACTATGCCTTCGTTTTACGCTAAATTATGGGCTCATGTTTTCTTAAAATTGAACAACTCTTTATTTCAAGATGTGATTTTGATAAACAGGTTTCATTAAGGAAGAAATATACCTTAATTATTGTTGTGGAAAGTTTGTGGGAATTGTTGTGGGAAGATCTGATCATTTCTTAATGCTCTATCAGAGGAAAAACTGTTTTAAGCTACTGCTACTAGTACATACTTCCTCGCATTGTTATATTAGTATATAAACATGCAAAAATTGTTTTCAACCAGCAAAAATTATTTTCCGCGCCGAAAGGCAGGTCCTTCGAGTTACCTGAGCGTTAGCCATAACATCACGCTACAGAAGCGAAATGTGGCACGAAATTGGGCCGACTCTTAAAAATTTAATTCTCTCAACTCAATATTTCCAGCACACAATTTTTGCAAATTTCGAAAATACGGAGAGTTTGCTGAAATTGGAACTAGCGCCATATTTTTCCGTCCGTAGATACATACGAGGAGAAAATTTAATGAAAACGTATTACGCCACCTTCCACAATAAAAACATACAGTTCGCTTACGGATCTAATGCCCTTAGCAGCGGACGCGCCAGGAAACATCAGTCCAGTGGCGGCCGGTATGGAATTCAATTGGTGGTGCGTCATCGATAACAAAACATCGGTGTAACCAACTATCGCTGTTCAAAAATTAAAACATCAATGTTAATAAAACATCGATCATCCATCGATGATTTTAAACATAGATGTTCTAAAACTGGTTTAGTAATTTCTAGCATTCTGTTCGTGGGCAAACAATCTTATTTTACAGTGACAGTATTTATTAGTTTATAATGAAGATTAAACTGAAAACAAACTAGAAACTAGACCAAATAAAAATAGCCTGAAAGCCTGAGCGCCCACATCTGAAGAGGTTATTACTGCCCTCTATGGGACAGACTACTGCGCCAATTCTATTTTGGCTCCGTCTCATCCATAGGAGGCTCATACAAACAGACACGTTCTAAACAGTTAAATGGGCAGGGACAGAGCTAATTTGTAGGTGTCTCAGCGGTTTAGAAAGAGGCCGGCAGATAGAACTCCACTATGGGCGATTGTCGATCTATTGTTAAAACATCAAAGAACTAAACGTTCGTTCAAATAAACTATTCAGTAAAAATTTTGAAGAAAATATAATTTTCACATTTCTCTGGAGAAAATTGTTTTTTTCTTCCTTTTAATTTATGGTGCCATGGCAATACCCTACAAGTCGCCACTACCTCAATTCGTCAATAAAAGTGGATTAATCCAGACAAAATAACTTCAAGAAATTACAAGTTTTCCAAAACCATTACTCAAGAATAATCACCAACACCCCTTGGTTCGTGGCTAACGATTAATTACACACTAAAAATTGAACTCATAACCAGCCATTTCAATTATCTTTCCTGCAATTGATATTTCTCCATACCATAAATATATACATTAAAAGCACTAAACCTCGACCGTAATCCAATCAATCCGAATTAAAAACAAACTCTCCCTTCACGTATTGATGAAAAAATTATCTGAGATTGACATTTAATACAGATGCCTATTTGGCTTTCTCAACCATGTATTAGATGTAAGTATAGTAAATTAGTAGTAACCAACAATATTTTACAAAAAAGTTAGAACAAATGTTTAGTAACTGTAAATGTAACTGCAAACGTTTTAATAAATTAAGAAATAATCAACAAGACAATGTATGTAAAAATTGTAACAACTGAAATAAAGTTCTCGTACGAGAAGATATAGTTCATGGGTTTATTAGCAAGGAACTTTCAAATCTTTCTTTTATATGAATTATTTCCGTGTGATAATGAGTCGTTATAAACCATAATTATTTAGGGATATGCACACACTTGCTTGAGAGAACTCATACTGGTATAGCTGTGTGACGTCTCTCAAGCAACAGTAAAGCATTAGTTCTGGGATGGTCAGCGTTCGCAATGCAGTATTTAATGCAACTGCTATTTAAATGGTGATTCATCTATTTTAAATTCAATGATGATTCTACTATCTTTTTATAATGCTGTGAAAAATGCATAAGCGATGCACATACAATTTCATACAAGTATGCAAACGTATTAAAACTGCACTTATTGTGGTAATTTATTGTTCGCATCAAGCGAGTTTAAAGTTCATCATACTGAATAAAATTGAATTGAATATTGGCTAATTGTTGACTCATAAATTTTCCAGCGTCGCGCCATGTTTTATGAAAAAACAGTGAAATATGTTATTAATAGTCGAAGAGTAATATTACATCAATGATAATTACAAATCTCTTGAAATTGGATTTCGATACTTTTTGGCAGAGTGTTTACTGAACACGAGGAAATCAGTCAAGGTGGGGTTATTGTAATACTACTGTAATTTGTATGTTGTGATGTAATATATTTATTTGTGATTTATTTTATTTTATTATTAGAGGTGATCGTTGATATTTTAGTGCATTCTATACTGTTTGCACTAACACACATTCTATATTGTTTAATTGTTACAATGTCAAGTGATGTGGATTTTTTGCAGTATTCTGATAAAAAATAAAATGACACTAATTAGTTCATATTAAAAATATAATTTGCAAGTAAGAATTACTATAGGATTAATTAATTGCAGTACGAATCGCGTGCGAGATTTCATTTTATAGCTAGTCATACTCCCCAAAGGAGTTGAGATAAACTTCATGAAAGGCAATATTTCATGCCAAATTACAAAAATAAATGCAAACTAATAACGGCACTCGATTACCATTTACATTCTATTAATTTTATTTTATTGGTACAAGTTACTTATTGTAAAAAATTTAAGCATATTGTTCTTAATTTAATCACATATTCGTTTGAAAACGGAGTCGGCCTAACTCGGAAAATTGCATCGTCCTTTGAGCTAAAGTTTACTCGTTTTCCTCCCTTGGATTCGACTTGGCTGTTCAGGTGATAAAATAGCAAAAGTAAGTGATTTTATATTCTTTTGTGACTACCATCTCGTTTTGCTTCCCCAGCCCTTCTGTATTCCAGCTGGGGACACTCAACCACTTCTCCAAAACGGGAACTTCCGCCTATTATGATGTCAGAAGTGTTACATCCTGTGGCCCTTACTGCTAGAAGGCACAGCACAAAGTTTCTCTGCCTACGGCAATATTAAGTTATTGTAGTATCTTTCTGACAACGTAAATTTTTCTGAAGTATTGTCTTCAATTGATGTAATATTATATTTTGTGACTCTGTGTTCAAGTCCTTACAGTGGTGAACTTTCGAAAACGCCGAAATAGCTTGACAGTGAGAAACCACTTCGTCAGGTAGACCGATTTATTCCGTGATCTTCCCCAATCTCTTCCAGTAAGAGGCCGGAGATGTACTTGAACAAAGGGCTAACAATTCGAACGATTTAAGATAAATACTTTTTTATTATTTTGATTTTTTATTATTTTGAAAATTTATTAATAAAATAACACAAGATATCGAAAGAACTAGAAAGTAAGGTAGAAAATATTGGATACAAGTATAAGATACACTAACAAAAACAGAAAATATCGTATATAAAAATATTTAAACTGCACTGACGGAAAGTAAAGCTCAATTATTTGGTGCATTGAACAATCTTTACGTCTATTTGACGGCGAAAGAAAGATACTTCTTGAGAAGTGTCATATATTTGTTTGCAAACACAGACCTTGAGCAACTGTTTACAAACTTGACAGTAGAAAATATTCAACGAGAGCTGCTTTGAGATGGACCAAATAAAGCGATTATCTGGGGCAAATGATTCTTACATAGTCATTGTCTAGAAATAAATGAGATGATAAATTTTGGGCTCAGGAGAAAATGTATGCTTTAACAGCTTCCTTAAATTTTAACGGGGCATTGAATCGCATATTATACGTTCACTGAAGACCTCAATATTTAATACATTAGTTCGTGATATTACCATTAAATCTTTCATGGCAAAATGCGATATATTTATCCAAGGAATTCTGTAAATGAGAAAAAAGAATTTTTCACGAGTAACTAGGCTACTGAAAACAAATTTCTTTTACTCCGCGCTATTGCCATAATATTACATCATGGAAATACAACAAAAATGTAAATGAAATCGCTACAGAATTTAACAATTATTTTTCAAATTATGCTCATAATATAGAATCAGAAATCAAATGTAATAAACAGTTCATCCGATAACTTCACTGCGCGAATTTCATCTTACATCTTCCTACATTCAGAGAATTCTAGAGGCCGGCGGCTCTGATCGGTAGTTTTCCGTGGTTTCTCCGATCAACACCAGGCGAATGCTGGAGTAGTACCCTAACAAATGAGCCACGGACCCCGTGTGCACCTTCCTTCCTCTTCCTTGTCCTATCCTCACCCCTTACACTAACGTACACTATGCCACCACACATGCTGGGAGACTGCTCGGGAGCTTTGAGCTTGTCTCGGCTGGACGGGAGATACCTGGTTGAGGGAGATCCCTCTAGCCGATGGCAGGTCGGCGCCAGATCTCGCCATCCAGCGGCGTTTGATCACCGCCACCTCACTTAACTTACGGTACTCATGACCTCAGTAGTTGACGCGCCCGGACTCACCAACAACCAACCAACCTAGGGGAACAGTTCTTGGACTCTGTATTATTTCTATACTGAAAAGTAATCACATACTGAAAAAATTAATGGTTATATTTTCTGCTATGCCAATCGTAATTTATGTCGAGATCAATAATTGGTCGTTCTGAAAATTATTATTGCTAAACATTTCTAAATTTACCTTTATCCTTTTCTCCTTGAGATCTACAGGACAACAGGAAATGAAAAATAATCGTGGGTGCATGATGCAAATTGCCTGGTATTACAGAAATGTGTCTGCTCATCAAATCCTATGACGTTATTTATGTATATTCATAGATCAATATTAAATTGAACATACATGTCGATTTTCCGTACTCTAGATTACGTCAGATACTTTATAAATTTCTTATCTTGGGCTCCAATTTGCCTTCGAAATTATTGTGCTTAGTCTATTACAACTAATTTGTCAGTATGGTTTAATAGCCTGGGAAGATAATTGTAAATATATCTTATTGCCCTTAAAATTCCTCCAAAAACAAATTATCAATATTTGTCTACGAATGCCTATTGCCCATTCATACAATCTTCTATTTACAGATTTGAGCGTTTTAAACATAAAGGATTGCTAGAATATTTTATTAATCATGTTCACAAAAATAAACAAAAAATTACAATACGCTCACACAAATATCACATAAGGCGCACAGATACACCTCACTTACCAGAGCCAAGAATCTTAAAAACCGCTTGGGAAGTATGGTATTTTATAAATATACTCAAAAACTCAGTACTTTATACTCTAATCCGTTGAAATGTAAAATTAAAAATATAATACAATTTTATTTTAAATTTATCTGATTTCATATCTTTAAGAGCCTCTGACCGACTGATTCCAATTTAGTGTAAGATAATTTTAAGTATATAATTTCTTTTTGTAATTTTGTTTTTAATATTTATATTATTGTTACACTAAGAGATGTTTTGTAATTGCGTTTTTTGTATTGTAACATTTTTTAAAGATTTTTTGGTAGTATTTTGTTGTTAAATTCAGCATGTATGTTTTGTGTGAAACACCTTGAAGGCAAGATTCGCTCTTTCAAAGGTGTGCTGGAATTTCAAAATATTGAAATGTAACAATCACTGCTAGCAATAAACATTATTATTATTATTATTATTATTATTATTATTATTATTATTATTATTATTTCTGTAATTTGCGACTTAAGATGTTATGAGTCAGTTGGTTAGAAAATCTACTCAGGGTTGCAACCAGCTTCCTAATGCAACGTAGTGGTTTGTTCCTGCCTAGCAACATGAGACGTTGTTGAGGAACATAAAATAAATAACCAGAATTCATTAAGAGGTCGAGGTAAGCAGACCTGCTGGGCAGATCCACGAGGCTGTAGCTGCAGATAGTTTGTGAATTATATACTGGAGCACAAATAATAAAGTGTTGTTCAGAAAGATATTTCATTTCTGAGAAAGAGTTGACTGGTGGTCAGCTGGCACATGACTGACGTTAGCAGCGCAAAAGATTGCGACGCTACACTCAGGAGCAGATCTAGGGATGGTGCCTCTACAATACTTAAACAAAATGTGGGCTTTATTTTGTTCATTATAATTATAATTATAATTATAATTATTAGTATAATAATAATAATTATTATTATTGTCAGTGTCTTGTGATTAGAAAGTTTGGTATTGTGAAAAGATGCATAAAAAGGCGTGTCCTCGTTCGCCGCGACGCGACTCCAGAGAAATGCTGAGACCTTAGCAGCCGTCGATTAAGCGATGGTACCGGTGGCCATCGTCCCGGGAGGGGGAACGCTGGCGTTAAAAACCGAGTCACGTCACTTGGGCGCTGCCAGGGCCGGCGCATACCGCTAGGCGCAACGTCGCTGCTGCCAAGAGACGGTACAACCCAAGGCGGGGGATTCGCCCTGTGGTGGCGCCCACAACCACGGCCGGGAAGCGATAATTGGCACACAGAACACATCGCATTATTAAACCATATTTTTTTAACATGTTCACAGTCTTGTGAACCGTATGTGGTTCACAAAACGTAACACTCGATGGTTTTAATACGTCTGTGAACCACATGTGCGTCAGACTTTTATGGGAAATATACGCACGGAACTCACTGTAGCTGCACGGATTTTGGTTTAGACTTCCTAGGACGGTCGTAGAATTTGGAAATACGCCGAGACGTGCGGAAAAATATTTTTGTTTTTGAGAATATTGCAATAAATTTATTATTATAAAGTTGTTTGGAGGTGGGGATTTATTTTAATTTTTTTCATAGGGATAGAGAACGTGTTAAATGATTGAAGACATGATTAAATTAAGTCATAAATGGCTGAGCACTGGTGATTAGTAAATTTTTATATCTTAGTAAATATTTTTGGAAGAGGATAACATAGGGATCCTCCCTATTATATAGACTAGTGTATATCTACATTGGGGATTGGGCTAGATTTTTCATGGCTGGAGGAATATAATATGGAATAGGACTTAGGAGCTTATACAATTTCGGCAAATCGGTTCAGGAGTATGTGGAATTGCAAACGGTTGCGAAGGAAGGGGTGGAAAAGCAAAACCCATGTTATAAAAGCTCGCATCAAATACGTAGGGAATATTGAAATAAAATGAATGTACTGGTTTTGTGATGCGGTTTGCAATGAGTACTATGAAAAGATAGTTATGGACAATTTTGTTTCTCAAAAACCAGGGACCACTTACTAAAGCTCGCAGAAATTTGTATAGAAATGTTTGTAGCTTGATTGTTGTCGGAGTAGCATTGATCCAAACAGAGCAGGGATGAGAAATTGGTTGTTGCTAATTGATTAACAGGGTGGATTGCCTTTTGATGGAAGAACGTTGAGGAGGAACGATTCCTAGTATTTTATTAGCTTCTTTGATTTATGAGCACACGTGTTCCTTCATAGTATTTTGTGTAGTTTGACTTCAAGATATGTAATGGATATGTTCATGGGCAATAGGCTCAGGATCGCTGTAATTGAGGAGCATAAGAGAAAAATGTGAGTGTAAAAACTTTTGCTACTGGAACATCGAGAAATGGTTGTATCAATCTCTTTTTAAGAGCTAAAAGCCAATTAGATTAAAAAATATAGGATAAATTAATTTCAGCACGCAAGAATGTTGCGGAAAGTAACCTTTCGCGCGCTTTGCAAAATGCCACTTTTATTCAATTGTTTCAAAAATTGACAGCAATTATTTCCTATTCATTTTTGTTGTCACCTACTAAAATTATTAGCATAGCAATTATTAGCATTTTCAATATATTAGGGCAACAAATAGTGTGTGATACGCAATTGGAAGGGTTCATTGACTAAGTTCTGACCGAGCCAGAATTACCGTTGTCTCTGCAGCGACTCTGACCGGGAGGACCCAGTGTTAGAGTCTCAACGGTGTCAGATTGTCGACTCTAGCTAGATAGGTAGGTCGAATTCTACCGCTGTCGCCGTGAATTCTAGTGGCCAGCTTTTTTGCCAGATAATTTTTCTTGGTTTCTCCTGTCAATAGCAGGCGAATGCCGGAGCAGTACTCTAATAAAAGAGATCACATGCAATATTTCCTTCCTCTTCCTTGTCGTATTCTCTGTCCTTACTCACACACACACACACACACACACACACACACACACACACCATGTCGGGAGATCAGTCGGGAACTTGAAGGTTGCCCAGATTGGGACGGTGCCCCGGTGAAGGTAATATCTGGAGGTAGTATGCCTGGAGATAGCAAGTTGGCGTATAGGTCGGTACCGGATCCCATATTCCAACGGGAAGGAACCAGCTACCTCCCGGGATAAAAAAGCACTATCTAACGGGACTAATGACCATATCAGTTTACGAGCTTAGAAACATTAATCAATCAATCATGTAAGAGTTCATTACCGGCTATCCATTGTTAGTAGATTTACTCCATATAAAAGATCCTCAAGCCTAAATGAAGCCTCTGAGCTACATTCAAATTGCCTGTTTCAAGTAATACCTTCTTTCTCCCCTAGTAGGTGAAAGAAGCGTAACGAAACTTGCGTGGTCAGACGGAAGAGCTGGCCTCATGGCCTGAGTCTCGCCACGTACAATAAAGCATTCATTCATTCATTCATCCATTCAATTACACTTGAATTGCAACTCTCATTTCTATAGTCACTCCGGTTATGTATAATTCACTACACTTCATTACAAAGAACACTATTTGAAACGTATTTGACAACTATTCAGCCCATCAGTGCTACCTTCGAGCGTTGTTTAGAAGGATATTGTCACCAGTAAACAGAACTATCCTTACGTTTCTAATGGACGAGGGCGTATCGTTTTGGTGTATTAGGAAGAAAAGTGGCCTAAGATCGAACTCTGAGGGATCCCATGCTCAATTGGCAACGATGAAGTAACATCGTTAAGAAAAGAACTGCAGTTCTAAAATGTTACTCTCACTTTGATTACATCACAATATATTACTAGCAATAAAGCAACTATAGCAATGCTGATTCTCGGCCAATTTCTCTTTTATCAGTTGTTTGTATTATATTCAATACTAAAGGGACTCTTCAATACACGAAAGGAAACCTTTCTCGGGAAAACGAAGCATTTCAGATACTCAACATGATTTTAGGAAATCAAAACCTTTCAAAACTGCCATATTTTTCTTTTCTTAACGATGTTGCTTCATCGTTGGATCAAAAAGAGAGGAGACCTATTGGAATATTTTTAGAGCTTTCAAAAGCTTTTGACGTCATTTACCATAACATTTTGCTTTCAAAATTGCCGTCGTATGGAATTCGTGGTATTGCCCTAGATTTGGTATCCTCCTACCTTAAATATCGGTCGCAAAGAGTTAAATACCGTCCTGACACGAAACAACATTATTTACTTATCTTTCCAATTCTTTGCCAATTGAGCAAGGGATCCCTCAGGGTTCGATCTTAGGCTACTTGTCATCCTGATATACCAAAACGATACGCCCTCGTTCATTAGAAACGAAAGGACACTTCTCTTTACTGGTGACAATATCCTTCTCAAGTCTAGTATCATAATTTGAGGTAATCAAGGTTAGAGTAACATTTTAGAACTGCAAACGTAATTACGTTTTTCCTCGCTGTCTCAAAAGTATTCGTGAAAAATTTGAAAGTATTAGCTCAAGTTGCATAAATTCAAAAATTTAGGTTAAAATTAGTTTTCAGGGAAGTAATTTTCCAAACTCTTCCTAACTGTGGAGTAACAAGGGCAATCGTTGACTTATATTCTCAGTACTCTAAAGGAAAAGAAATGCGAGGCCATTTATAAAGTTCGGTGATATTTACATAAATAGAAAAATGAAATAGGTTGACTGGTATGATAGATTTTTTGCCACCTATTCCTATGGTTACTGTTACATAAACAACTTTTGACAAACATTTGGAATGCATACATAAACTTTGTTAAAAATATCGGTATTTTGAATACAAAGTTTAAAGTAAAATATTGGAAAGAATCATTTCAAACTGATTTTTTTTTTGTAATTGTTCATTCATGTGGGAATGACATAACTGTAAATTTACCGTGAGAAACACATTGACTACTGAAGTTAAAAGTGTTAGTTATACCATTTAATTTTTAGAAAGCTTCAACTTACGAATATTCTTGGTTTTTTCAAAGCTTTGTTTCTTGTAAAAATTAAAATTTTGTTATATTTGTTCATTATTTATGAGATTATGATATTATATTAGAGAAAATCAACGCAATTTCAGCCGGAAAAATATTAATTCAAAAGAAATTACATATCTCGCATATATTGCTCAAGAAGGGCATTACTTGTAAAAATCATATCCATGCATTAGTTACGACTATTTATGTAATGAATGCACAATATTTTTGTTATAAACCGATTTTAAATCGAGAGGAGTAAATTTACAGATAGGTCAGTCTAAATTGCTACTTTGTCACCTCTGAAATTTTGATAAAAATGTTCACTTAAAAAGATTAAGATAGTAAATGTTCGTTTATGAATTAGGTGTTATTTGACGTTTCTTTCCTGACAAAAACAAATTCTAACTTTGTAATTAATTCAGTACGTTTCAAGTGAATGAATATGAATTATCATATCCTGTATTTCTATTGATCCAGTCTAAGCACTGTTTCTGAGGAAAACTATACTGTACAGGAATATACATACAGGAATATTATACTGTTTTAAAGGTTGAAAGGCAGTAGGATACGGTAGTAGACGATCAAGAAAAATGTAGTAGTCATTCTCGAGGTGCAATAAAGTCCTTCCGGCCGCGTTGCGAGAAAGTTGCGCCTTCTTTGGGATTGGCGGTCGACGGAATTCCAGTTTTTTGCTCACTTTCTCGGAGTCTGCCGAGCTACACCGTTAATTTGCTCGAGCTTTCGTTTAGACACATGAATGGAGCTCCTTGTAAGATTTATGAAAGTAGTTTCACGTACGTGTGAACAAGAAATAAGTTACCGAATTAACTTGTAGACGCCTTGCGTATTCAATGTACAGTATCTACACACGTGATCTATTGATTGCTTACATGAGGGCACATATCAATCAGTGAAGACGGAGATATTTTTTCTTCTGTTATTAGATCAATGGAAGTAAAATCTATTACGAACATTTTAATTTCATGCATCTTAATAAGAAAAATTACGGACAATCCAAGTATCCACAATTCCACTTTATTCTGATATTACAGACATTTATATCAAACATTAACATCGTGAATTTATGTAAAATAAAATATTGAAATAAAAGACGCGTCGTTGGTGATTGCGAGTTTGCGCCACAGATCATTGAAGCAAAGATATTCCGAAGCAAACTGATTGCGAAGGTGTTCGTTTTAGGAGAAATATTCATAGTCGGATATATGGAACTGGGGCAAAGTATGGTTCATGAGGAATTCCCTTTGACTACCACAATCACATTTTACTCAGAATGACAGAGATTTGGGCATTCGGATCTCAGAGGACCATAAATGGTGGTTTTTTAAAGATGTCAATTTTTTTTACGACGCTGTACATCATTGGCAAACCTACTGTACTATGTGCTTGTGGATCAAAACATGGTGCAATTTATCAATATGCAAGAGTTTGTTATAATTTGAGTTACGACAGCTTTCTTGGCTGCAGATAAAAAATCGATAATATACACTTGGAAATTGAATATTCCGAATATAATACAGAAATATTTGTAGTATTTTGTATTAATAAAATATAATTTAACACATTACTATGTTATGAAAATGCGTCCGCCTTTATTTGACTTAAAAATATAATAGGTTTTGTCTTTATGTACAAATACTTATGTGAGAAGCTCAACATTTTTCCCACACAGTCAGAAATTGAATAATGTTATTCGTTGAAATGAATGCACGCGTATATTATTTGATATGTTAATTTATTAATTTATCAAAGCCGTCAATAGCAGCAATAAAATAAAAAAAATTAAGCGCTGGGCTCCGGAGGCTCCCCCCCCCCTCGTTGGTAATGCAAGGGACAATTTATACCTTGTATTGTTAGGTTTAATTTTACTTAAAATTAATTTTCAGGCGTCTTTTGTGATCAGTGTTGCGTTTGCATGTTCAGTGTTGTTCCACACCACTCCTCTTCTCGAAGGGGTGGGGCGTACCAAGGATATAAATTAAATTACTTCCATTCTACACTGTAGGCAGAGTTCACTCCTTTTTCTCTCCAATAATGGTCAATAGATACCTGGGCAACGCCGGATTACTTCAGTTTGTCTTAATTAATGAAAATATGTAAATGCATATTTGTTTCACAATAACTTTGTAGTCACTGCGCCTGTGCCTGCGACTGTCTAGAGTGACTGCTGTCAATTTTTCACGATCTTTTTTGTGCATCCGGGACAAAAGATAGAATAGAACAATATTTGCAAGACATGATTAATTTATTGCGTATTCTTGAAAACAGGTTCAGCGCAAGTTAAGATTCGATGGATAGTGGTGTGTGTGTGTGCGAGAGAGAGAGAGAGAGAAGAAAGAAAGAAAGAGAGAGAGAGAGAAAGAGAGAGAGAGAGAGAGAGAGAGAGAGAGAGAGAGAGAGAGAGAGAGAGAGAGAGAGAGAGAGAGAGAGAGAGAAGAAAGGAGATATCTCCTTAGAAAAGTGGGTGTGAGGGGCTAACGGGCCGCTGAAAAGAAAACACATGACCGAATTTCGCAACCATGAAGTCCAGATAAATTCCTTTCATTGCCACGATCGAAAACTGAGACTCTCTTGGATAGATACAGAAAGATTTATGGAAATACGATCGAAAGTATCGATAACACTACCACGAGCTTTGAAGAAGATCGATTTGATTTGCATACGAGTCTTCAAAATATGTTCATGCGGTGCGGCGTTCGCTGCAAACGAAGATTTCACAACTATGAGTTTCCGAAATAACCTTTTTAATCAATGAACAAAGGGTAACAATTGAAAACTGAAACACGGATGTACGGTTTCAGAAAGTTTGCATAATTTAATTATTACTTCTGAGAGATTCTATTTCATTTGTGTAGTTTTAAGAATATGTTCAAAAGAGATCTGAAAGACCTCACGACTGACAATTGAAGAAAAAAATATTGGCAATAGAAATCAAATCCTACACTACGCTCTCAGGAAGCAAGTGTGCTGGCTTTACTGCTGGTGAGCACCGACGAAGAAGCGCAATTGAAGGGTTTGCAGTTATATAGACATATGCCACATTTGGGAGGAAATGGAGATAGATATAAAAGTCAACGCAGCCATTAGACTTTTGGTTTATATCTGAAGGGAGAATTTTGATTAGAAAAGGGCAGAGTAATACAGGAAAAATTGTTTGTAAATTCCTTATAGGCATAAACAGGAGCACACTGGGGGGCCTGAATTCCCTCAACAAGGTCATGATTGATATCATTAGTAACGTTATGTCCCTATATTGCCTTTTTTTTGAATTACCTGTTTTTAACATCTAAATAGTAAATTAACAAATAAAATTTCTTTTGAATTCAGAGTTGTAGATGCAAGATTATTTGTAAGAAAATATCAAGACGGCGGGACACAATAACACGTCGTTGTTCATGACCTAGAAGTATATGCGACCCTAATGAGTAAATAAATAAATAAAAAATAACACACTGCAACCTCCAAAGAAAAAAAATCGTAGTAGTATCTGTCGAGGCCTGCAATTCTATTTGCGCAGTCTCCACTGTGAAGATTGACTCGAGCGACGTGCGAACGCCAAAGCAGAGCGGTTGTGAGGACGTAGCGGGTCCTCTGGCAAAGATTTCGGCCACGGCTTCCTTCCTCACGAGATCCGCTGCGCGCGCGCCGCCGGCAGATGAACTGGAGCACCCGCCCGCCCGCCTGCCCGCCCGCCTGCTTTCTCCGCTGATTGCTCGGCCGCGTCGAGTCCCATCGCGCCTCACAGTAGTCCGAGAGACGCGCGCTCATCGGGTTGCCAGAAACGCTTTGGGAAAATAGCGAACCGACGGAGGAGGGGATCTTTGAGCAATCAAGATACATTTCTCTATTATTTAAAACATAGTCAAAGGTGAAGTTCAGCTTTGCTTTTGCATAAAATGGAATACAACTTTTATATATTAGTTCAAGTCTTCAAATAAAATGCTCTGCGTTCATTAGGACCAGCACTCATCAGGAGTTCGTTAAAGTAGTACATGCATGTAAGGCATTTATGAAACGTACTTTTAGCTTACTTCGCTGTGCTGTGCACTTCAAGAAAGACGTATTCGTATTACGAATATTTACCGAATTAAGACGACAACTGCATGGACCTGCGCAAATGCCAGGATTGACGCCAGTGTAAAGTCAGCTCTAATCGAGATTAAAAACTTGACATAATAAACATTAAAAGCTCTATTAACACTTGTTCACTCATACAAGTTGTTTTCATCATTTGATAAGATAATTTTACATGTTCACTATTTTCATTTTTTAATTAATGAATCGGAAATAGAAATAGTAAACAGTTCACTCAAATAGTGAACATCTGGCAACCCTATGCTCACAGGATGTGTTATATGCCTATTTTTTATAACGCGACTACAAAATATTATTTGGCAATACATTTCGCATTATAACGATAAAATAAGTTTTTAGCTAATTTTTTATTTGCCTTTTTACCAAAAGTTCGTAAATGATAAAGGGGATAATTATCCATTTTCTACTCACTGCAATATAAACTTAACGGTCACCATTTCGAAAGAGTTGGGTCGTAGCTGCTAATCACAATGGGAAAAAAATTATTATTTATTTTACAATATATGTTCACTTTATTTCCAGACATTTTTGCGTTTTTAATTGTTTCTCAAAATTTATTTTCTTAAAACAAATTATAGTTAGGAGACTAGTTGGGCACGGCTTTATTAATTTGTACTAGAATCTCTTTGAAAGTTGATTTTAGAAAGTATACAAGATAAGTACATATGTATAAATACTTATTATTATATTTACATATAGATATTTATTTCAATTGAAAATGACATTATAAGAATGTTAAGAACTATTAAACAGTTAATTTTTACTGCTGGTGCACCAGAAATTTTATTCCGCCGAAACGTCTACCTAGGAGGCCTTTTCTAGATGTGGGCATTTATAAAATATTATTTTTCAAATGGTTCAAAGATCATACCGGCCGAGAACGAAAATTAAATAAACACATATGTGCATAAATAAATAAAAACAAAAAATGCATAAATAAATAAACATATCCAAGTAAAATAAATAATTACTTTTTTCTAGATATTTGATTTAACTAAATGATATTTGATTTGATTAAATGCGTTTGGGTCTAGTTCAGCCCAGCGAGCGCCGCTCCCCGCCGACCGCCCCGCCCAACCCCTCCAATCCCCCCGCCCTCTCTCTCCCCCCTCTCCTGGCTCCGTCACCAACTCGCGCGTTCGCAGCCCGGGGTGACCGCGTCCGAAAAGCCGATGCCTGGATGTTGCAGCGCGCGCAGACCAGGGGAAATTCTCGTGCGCAGGTGTCCTTGTGACCTGGTACTGCCTTTACGCGCCGACCATCGAAAGCGCCCCTCCTCCTCCGCTGCCAACGCCACGCGGTTTCGCCACTGGACCGGGGTCACTGAACCGAGGCCCGACTGCCGCACTCGCCGCCCGCCCCTCTCCCCCGCTCCAGGCATTACAACTGAATGGACATGGTGCGGTGGCTCAGCGTATCAACTGCGGTGGCGGTGTCAGTAGATGTCACTGCAGTGCCTCTGACAGGGAGATCCAATTGAAATGATTGAAGGCGTTGTCATTGTCAACAATAGTATTTATTTCAAAAATAGCAGCTTTCGATGGCTTAGCCATCATCATCAGTTTTCTGGCACAAGAAAAATATAAAATTAGAATTAACATAGTTACCTAATTTTTAAAAAATCTTAAGAAATGAAAGGAGAAGAATTAAAGAAAAGAAAAAGAAAGAATGAAAGAAAGAAAGGGGGGGCGGAGAGTTAGATCTTTATAATATAAAATAATTTATATAATTTAAACATCTTAAGAAATGAAAGAAGAAGAATTAAAGAAAAGAAAGAAGGGGACGGAGAGTTATATCTTTATGTAATATAGTAGTTTTTTAATTTAAGCAAGAAAATGAATGAAAATATAGTACATGTACAATTTTGAGAGAGAAAATACGAAAAGTAAGTTGAGCCGTTTCTTACCTGCTGTCTGGGAGCCACAAAAACGACTACGCTGGCTCGGGTGTGCCTCGCAGCATAAGTACCGGCTGTGGGGTGGAGGAGGAGGGTTAATGGCCTGGGTGCGGTGTGCTGTGTTGTGTCACCCCCGAAGAGTGTGGTGTGAGGGTGGTGTCAAAAAAGTAATTTAATTTTTTTTAAAATTTTTTTACTATTGTTGACAATGACAACGCCTTCAATCATTTCAATTATGTAAATGTCAACTACAACTCACCACTGAATCAATAGGGAGATCCAAGTTTCGAGTCCAGACAGTGGTAGGATTTTCGACACTGGCTAGGTAGCTAGGTCGAGTTCACTCGCTGTCTGGAGGAGGATTCCTAGCGGCCAGTTGCTCTGATCGGTAGTTTTCCGTGGTTTCTCCGATCAACACCAGGCGAATGCCGGAGCAGTACCCTAACAAACGGGCCACGGACCGCGCGTGATCTTTCCTTCCTCCTCCTAGTCCTATCCTCTCCCCTTACACAACACTTACACTAACATTCAGTACACTACCACACATGACGGGAGACCAGTCGGGAGCTTAGAGCTTGTCCTGCCTGCCCCCCCCCCCGCTGGTGGACTAATGACCTCAGTAGTTGACGCGCCCATAATCAGTAACAGTCAATCAATCAATCAACGACTGAATGGCCTCTGACCCGCGGAGATCTTTTGCTCTTGCGACGACTGGAGTCGTCAATGGTTTCTACTCTACATCCAGTTTTCCTTAAGCACCTGGTCTGGGTCGGATGCATTTTTTTGACTTGTTTCTCATTATTTACATTAGCGGCGATTTGTTCATGTAATTGTATTTATGAGTATATTTACTTTAAATAATGTCATATGTTTCTCGGAAACTCAACTCGAAAATTTTTCTGTGAAAATGAGATCAGATCCGCTTTTCAGAAATGCTGAAATGCCATTTTCTCAAAAATAGTTCTAAATTTTTTCTTCAAACTCTTACCAACGGATAGTGTTATTGCACTGTTTAATTTGATGTAAAGTTCATTGTGGTATATATTTTTTTTTCAAAAATTAGGCATATGTAATTTTTTAATAATATATCGCATGCCGTTGTTATGTATATTTTCAGCAATTTGAAAACGCTATTGCATTTGCAAGTTTAAGTGCTTCAGATGACTTCAAATGAAGATTTTCGAAAACCTAAAAATTTTCTGTGAAAAAGAGTTTCAAATGTCGCATTTACAGAAACGCTTAAACGCCATTTCATTAAAAACTGCTAAAATGTTTCAATGAAAATTGTTATTTGGGGAGAGGTTTTACTCTTCTTTAATATTCTCACAGTAATATTTCGGTTCTACAATTAGTAAACCGGAAAGTTGAAAAATTAAAAAAAAAAGTACTTTAGACGGTGATAGATGGCATCTGGCAACAGGATGAGGCAAGACCGTGACGCCAGTTCACTGTAGAAAAGTTTACTACGAGAAAGTATGTGTCTTTCAATTTTTTAAATTCGTAGTTTAGACTTGTGCGTTGTGTTTACTTTTAAAGTGAGAAATGTTTGGGAGCTGGAACTCCCAATAAGAAAAAATCTTAACTTTTTTTAGTGGGAACGTGAGCGAGGTAGAACGGAAATTTCTAAATAGCTTGCAAGATAAGACGGCTCTAGCTGGACGGGACAGGGCGGAACAAAGATAAAATGGGATAGAAATAGGCCCTGCTGGAGGGCATGAATAAATGAAATTCCTCTTCCTGGGTACCAATTTACCGTAACAAATGCCGCGGCAACGCCACTTACCTCTGCTAATAATAAAATAAACTGTTAACGGAGGATTCCTCCATACGGCAAGCACTCAACGCTCGTTTATGTGTGGGCGACGTGTTGCGTCAATATAGATTCAACAAATTTAAAAATAAATAAATAAATAATAAAAAAGAAGAAAACGCTTCCTTCGTTTCACCACTAGGTCCGTTGGGTCAATATAGACGCAACAAATGTTAAAAAATCTTCGAACATAACAGGCTCGCTTCCCTTCAACTCTAGACGCGTTGCATCAATATGGACACTAGAAATTCAGAAAAGGAAATCTTCGAACATAAAACCTTGCTTCGCTTCACCAACACGTATAACCCCATTGTAGAATTGCATTGTGATTGTACAGTTGTTAGTCTTGAAAATGATGAAATTTTGGCAGATAAGTGCATTATGTTAATTTTACGATTTTATTAAAATTTAGTTATAAGGCTACAAACTGGTGAAAATAGCAAGTCATGAGGCCCATTACCTTCATTTAAAGCAAAAATCACGAACTCTGGTTTAGTAGAGAGCTCAAATTGCTTTCAAAACGAAAAGCCTTAGTGTATTAAATACAAAGATATTAGTAATATGTTATTGTTATCAGCTGATTACTTAGCTATGTCTCTGTAGCGGGGACAGATAAGTCATGCGCGTTTCGTCAATGATATGGTTCAAGTGCCCAACCTTGTGCAGTGAGCGTGGTAACCTGTAGTAATGAGCGTGGTGACCAAGTGTGGGTGCCAACCTTTGATCACTTCTTGAATAACTTGTCATTGTATCTTTCATTTGCAATAGCGTGGCACATCACGCCACCAACTCAACACAAACATTTACATTCAACAGATTCACGTTGGTTCTGCAAAGATGATCTTTGAACGGAAAACAGATTTTAACAACTCAAATACGAATATAATCCACAATTGCCCCTTGCAGTAGTGAGTTTATTTGTCTATGTTCAAAAATACCATATACGAAGTGTTCGGTACGAATTAGAATAAGAAAAGAGACTTTAACGTGGAGAAAAAGTAGACAACACAGAGAAAGAGCAAAAACACGTTAATTACAAAAAATTGTTTACCTGCAGAAATAACTAGTGGTGCTACAGAGTGGCACAGACTTTCTCGTAGTAAAGTTTTATAATTTCCTTGGTGTGGACTGGCTTTACGGTCTTGTTCATCCTCTTGCCAGCTGCCATCTATCGTCGCCCAAAGTATTTTTTTTTTTTTTTTTACTTTTCATTAACTTTTCGATTTCCTAATAGTAGAACCGAAATATTACTTCAAGAATATTAAAGAAGAGTGAAACCTAATCATAAATGGCAATTTTCATTGAAAAATTTGGGGCCGTTTCTAAAAAAATGGCGTTGAAGTGTTACTGTAAATACGAAATTTGAGCTCTTTTTTACAGGAATCTATAGTTTTAGAAAATATTCATTTAAAGTCATCTGAAGCACTTTACCTCACAAGTTCCAAAATGTATACAAATTGGTGAAAATGTGCATATTAACGGCGTGACAGATATTTTAAAAATTTACATTTGTATGATTTTTGATAAAACCAAATAATGAACCAGAATGAACTTTACATCATATTAAACAGTGCAATTAGCACTATCCTTTGAAAAAGTTTGAAATAAATTAGAGCTATTTTTGAGAAAATGGCATTAGAGCGTTTCTGAAAATGCAGAATTTGAGCTCATTTTATCAGAAAATTGTTGAATTTTCGAGAAACTTTACGTGACATTATTTAAAGCACATGTACTTTTAAATATAATAATGTGAAGAAATCACCTCTAATGTAAATATTACCGACGTGAGAGACAAGTCAAAAAATTACATTTTTGTAATTTTTGGGAAAAAAACAACGAATAATCCAATATGGCGTTAATGTCATCATATAGGGAACATTTGGCACTACCCCTACCAAAAATTGAAAGAAAAAAATTGAAGCTGTTTTTGGGAAAATCTAGTTTTTGTTATTTTTTAAAAATGGCAAATATTGCCCGCACTATTGCACGAAAACTACGATAATTTCCAAAAATTCAACAGAATCTTAATTTATATATCTTATACTTGCGATAACGTAAGGGGCTAAAATAATTCCTTTCGATGAAAATGCGCAATAGGAAATATTAGGGTGCATGTGACTTGTTTTAAAAACATCCACTAAGGTCACTAAGCCTTACTCGTAATTGAGTGCGACTACCAGACGCAAGAATAAAGACTGCAATCGTCGAATGCTGAAGGTAAAAATCCCACGAATGTCCAATTGTGTTCCTTTCTCATGAAAGTGGCATAGATTAACAGAACAAATATTTTATTTTTAAATATATTTTATACATATTGATTCTACATATCTAACAGGTGCAATTTAAATGGATTTGCATTAATAGCAAAATACGGTAACATGTTACGGTATAAAGATACGGTATATATTTAAAAGCTGGGATGTGATATGGAGTTTTTATTGTGATATTTGTAATCTACGTATACAATTGAGTATGTTGCGCACTCTACCTTCCTGGAGGTAATCGTGTTCTCTAGTGTAATTGTTTTACTTTCTTGCCTACTGCTTACGCAGTAGAGATAAAGTATTGTCTTATCGTTCGTACTCTGATAGAGCAAAATACGCTTAAAGAACTGGCGTAGTTTGTATTTTCTTTGAACTCCTTGAATTTTCAAACAGTACAAAAGTTTAAATTTTTCCCCTGACTACCTACAACTATAATATTGAAGAGAGATTGTTTCGTAATTAAATCTGTTCATTCATAACGGATCTTGAAATAAGGTCGTGTACAATTTTCTAAAATATGAGTAGTTTTGTGTGAAACATTAGCTATTTTTAAACAATTATTTTTTCAAAAACGCCTGCAAATTTTTCCTTTAATTTTTTTCTCCGTGTGAATGGTAAAGAAAATGGTGGTGGTCCTGTTTTTGGCGAACTCTATTTTCGAAACTGCAAATTCAAATTCCCAGCGCCTTGTTTGACGATTGTCAGTTGGAAAAATACCAACGTGGTGATGCGCTGGCTTGACATTCTTAGAAATTTCATTGTTGACGGTCGAGATAAATGGAACGATAAGGAAGCATTATTTATGTTACATTGTTTATGTTATGATGTGTTTTGGAGAGAAATGTATTCTGTGCAGGTTTTTTTTTTAAAATTCTGGGACTCCTACTCTAAGCGATAAACAAGTTTAACTCTGACTACAGAAGGAAATGAGTATTTTTGATCAGAATTGATCAGAAAATATTTGCTCCGGTGTAATAAAACTATATGCAAAGGAAAATCAGCTATTAATTTGGGCTATTATCCCACATCCTGCCCTTTGTGAAAGAATCGGTTTCTTTCAGCGACAACATGAAGGACGATAAGAAGAGGGGGCGGTTTTTTATGCTCTAAAAAATCTTGAAATAAGCTTTTAAAATATGCATTTATGATCTAAAAATTCTGAAATATGCAATAAAAATTAATAATATTTTATTTCCTGGATAAAGTTATCTTGATAAAATTCAGAATAAGTATGCTTGGAATGAAAAGATATACTTTTGTGCAAACGTAATACAAGCTCCCTTGCTTTGCAGGAGAAATAATTGAAATAAATATTCACCTTTGTGAAGTACATTATACGTATACCTTGTTACATTTCTTCTGCCTGGTTTAAAAAAATATGATAACAAGAAATATCCTACATTTGCACTAGTGTTATATCATCTATAGAAAGGAAACTAGAGGTGCTACAGAATGGCACAGACTTTCTCGTATAAAGTTTTCTGATTTTCTTGGTGTGGTCTGGCTTTAAGGTCTTCCGCCATTCGCTGGCCAGCTGCCATTTATCGTCGCCCAAATTACATTTTTTTTTTGACATTTTCTCAACTTTTTGCTTTCCTAGTAGTACAACCGAATTATTACTTCAAAAATATTAGAGAAGAGTAAAAACTCGCCCCCAATAGAAATTTTCATTGAAATATTTGTAGCGGTTTTTAAGAAAATGGCGATTAAGCATTACTGTAAAAGCGAATTTTGAAGCTCTTTTTCGCAGGAATCTATTGAGTTTTCGAAAAACTTGATTTTAAGTCATTTAAAGCACTTCCATTCAAAAATTTAATAATGCATACAAATTGATGGAAATGTCCATATTAACGTCTTGTGAGGTATTTGAAAAAAAATATATTTATGTGATTTTTCAAAAAACAAAAGAATACACCAAAATGAACGTTACGTCATATTAAACAGTTTATCACTATCATTTGGAAAATATTGAAGAAAACATTTGGAGCCATTTTTGAGAAAATGGCGTTTGAGCGTTTCTGATAACGCGGACATATGAGCTCGTTTTTACAGAAAACTGTTAAGTTTTCGGGCAACTTTATTTGACATTATTTAAAACACAAGTACTCATAAATGTAATAATGTGAAGAAATTGCCTCTAATGTAATTATTACCGAAGTGAGAAACAAGTAAAAAAAATTTAATTTTTGAAATTTTTGGGAAATTTGTTGATGTCATGGTATAAGGTTGGTTTGGAACGAACCCTACCAAAATGTTAATAAAAAATTTCGAGCCGTTTTTGAGAAAATCTTGTTTAGCTTATTTTTTTAAATTGCTATTGCACTAAAACTACTAAAATTTCCAAAGAAATCTGTATGACCTTATCGAGAGAACTATTTATGCACAAGAAATTTTATTTGAAGGAAAAAATCTCTGTCTTCAATTTTGTAGTTGTAGGATGACGCCGAAAAAAAATTAAAACTTTTGCAATTTTCGAAAATTCAAAATTAACCCTGAAAATCGAACCTATGCCACCTTTATAAGTGTATTTAACTCTATTCTTACAAGAAATTTAAAAAAAAATTGGAGCCGTTTTTGAGAAAATTTTCAAAATGTTAGGTGCAATGTAAACTATCCCCAAATTTTAAAAAATGTTTTTCCAAATCTCAAAGCTTTAACTAGAGCTAAATTGACCGGGGATTCTTCAATTTGGAAGAGATTGCACGTGTGGTATTATAGTATAGGGTAGATTATACGCATTGTACGTAAAAAAAAAACAACCTCTTTTTTGGTATCAGGGGACCCCAAAACGTGTGTTTCCATCGAAATCTCGAAATCGATTTTCCGCAGCATTTTATAACGTTCTCTACACTACGTATATTACTCCCGTAGTACGTATGTATACGAGAAAGTAAAAACGCAACTGTGAACAGTCAATTCTAATGAATGAACACTCACAAATAAATAGTATATTCTTTGCAAAGATGTAACTTTTTAAAGATAAGCCTCTACTTTAACGAAATTTGCAAAACATGCGCCTATAGTTACATGAATATGCACCAACAGGAAAAATCGGCCTAATATGCACTAATATAATAGTCTACATAGCATTCAATACTAACCAAAATATCGTGAAATTTCACCTAGCTATGCCCTGATGTAACGGGGTAAAATAAGCAAAAGCAGGGAAATCCGCTCCCTAATAATAATTACATTTCGCACTGAACTCCAGAAGACGTGTGGAAGAAGCAAGTCAAGGGGCCGTCTCAACATTCGCTCAAAGGATCACTAAAAACCTGAAGGGAAACTAGACGAAAAACCTGATCGAGATGGGGTCATTGACTCAGAAGCTGACATACATTATTTGTTACAGAGTTACATGGTCCAAATGGTAATTAAATATTTCAACATTAGTTACTTTCATTTTTGGTGCTCGGTAGAGTCCCGAATTGTTTAGAAACAGTTATGCAGTAGAAAATATTTTACTTGGGAGTTAAATTTGTATATCGATTTTCATCGTTTAATGACCCCTGGCAATGTGTTGTAAAACAATGCAGTATATGTATTGTATGTGATTTTTTTTGTAGTTAGCTGTTGATACTGATACCTGATGAATATGATTACTATGTCCAGTGTTATTGCATACATCGGTATTAGCTGATAACCTTGACTAGTAACAAAAACCATTGGTTCGTAAATCAAGAAGAAACATAATGGTAGAATTCCTAAGGCTAAAGAGAAGCTTACGAGAATCACGTGGGTGGGATTTGTTTATTATTCATACGAAAATTATTTCTTCTAATCTAAACTTCTGGGAGCTTTAGGATGTGTTTCCCCAGTACCATATCTCAGGCGGGAATGAATATTCGTGAAAAGTACATAACGAGCAATGTGAATGCTGACTGAATTTGAAAGAATTCTGAACACGCAGCATAATGTACTTAATTTTGTATTCAGTTCATATAATTGGACGTTCCATTTGAGGATTGGCTGAATTGATAGACCTAAAAATGTTGTTACTTTCAGTCGATGGAACATCGTTCATTTTCAGTATACTGAAATAATAATAATAATAATAATAATAATAATAATAATAATAATAATAATAATAATAATAATAATAATACTGAAATAAATACTTTAAATAAACAATTGTGTACTATAGTACACAATTATTTATTTAAAATAAAAAACTGCTCTGAAACCGTTTTCTTTTCATTTACAATAAATTTATTACGGAACGAATTTGGAAATCTTAATTTGCTATTGCAAAGAAACTTTTCTGTCGCAAAGAAATTTATCGCAATCGAATCCATCGCAAAGTCTCTTTATTGCAAAGAATATTCGTATCATTTACAATGAGAACAGTTCTTCCATTTCGAATCGTCGAGGGTACATTGTTTACGTGTAGTGGGAAGAGAATTGAGCCTAAAATCGAACTCTGCGGGAATCTATGTGCAATTGACCATGAATCGGAAAGGTCTGTATATAATGTTCCTTCATTCCAGTTCGGTATTTCTACTTATCGAGAATGTAGTTTCCGGTTCGGACATACAGGATGCATTAATTATGTAAGTTAGCAGTATATATTTGCAGACGCGTCCACTTTTTAACAAACAGTCCGGAAATTCATTTAAACAGACCGAATATTTATTTTTTTGTTTGCCGTCTATTTTGAGAAATTTTTAGGAAGAAGTTTCGAAAACAAACATACATTCTGTCTTATTTTTTTGTGGAAACGTCTGATGTTGAATTTTGTGCCTGAAGATCCACAATGAGATCAGCAGCAATTCTCGAAAAATGTTGGTTGAAGAGACTAATAACTTTTGTCCGATCGTTCATTTCTCTACCGTTATCTTTTAAAAGAACATTCTCTACAAGGTTTATAGTTGATGTGGTCGTATTTTTCATTATGTTAACATTTTTTGCACGATGTGAGTAGTGAATCTTGGGAGAAATAAAGAGTTTTGTTCAAACATCTGGCATTTTTTAAAGTTGTGGAGCAGTCCGAAAAATATGTTCAAATTAGCTGTGATGAATGTTGTTGTGAAAGAAAGGAATATCTTAGCAAAAAAATCTTCTCTGATTAGAGTGTGTTATGTAAGTTGGCCTTACCACAACTGCCTCATGATATTTTTAACATTCTTATTTCAACATTTCCCACGTGTCTGGTAAAAACGTGTATAACCTTGGCCTTGATTCCCAATATAATCCTCAAGTACGAACTTTTCGCCTTTACCACATATTCCTTAACAATCTAGCAAATCATAAAAACTTATAAATCCTCTTCCCTTACTATACTCCCCCCCCCCCCAACAACTTACAAATCTAGTCCGAAACCGATCTAGAACTGTATCTATTTAATAGGGAGGAGCCCAAGAGTTCTAATAGAAAATATCAAAATATAAAATTACTCGTTTTGGTAACTGTAGAGAACTATAGCATTTTCCCCTCGTGTCTTCAATAAACAACTACATTCACAAAGTACTAGTAAAATTCCTTTTGTGAAGCCTAAATGAGCCTCTTGAAGACATCATTACGTGCTTTATAATTTTATTACGAGATACTTTTTAACATTGTGAACTCCATTAGAGGAAAGCACTTGATCTTTACGACATAAAATTATTCCATTTTAAAAAATATTTTGCATTATTCCCACATTTCAAGAAATGTTTTAGCAGTGAGATGCGGACGAACTGCATATTTCAGTGTTTGTGTATCAGATCGATTTTTGTTTATTGTAACATTTTAAAACGTAGCATGTTATCCGTGTATAAAAAGGGCAAATCCAAAAATCATCATTGATACTTTACAGAGAAACGGTTATATTTTGAGCGATGCCATTCATTCTGCAAGGACAGTCAATGAGCGTTTTACTCTGAATACCAGCTGTCTTACGAGTATAAATAATCTTTATGACATTTTACTACCAAAAATATATTATTTTCTAAACATATTTCCTCTCTTCCCTCCAAAACAACGATTTTTTAGATGAGTCGCTTTTCTTGTGCTCAGACCACATGGGTTTCGTAATTCCTCGTTCACTGGCTCTGCGCACTGAGTGTGGACCTGACCCACATTTGGGGAGCGGCGTTTCGTCGCCTTGGGGAGTCACTGTCGTCTGTCGTCCTCGCCGCGGACACGGCCATGCGCGCGCGTGGTAACGCGACACGATGCGACGCGGTGCGACGCAGTCTGCCCTCAAGGCGCCTATCCGCGTTCCACCGGCGCGGTGCGGCGCCCGGCTGAGGCAGAGCACATCCTAGACGGCCTCTTCCGAAAACACCTTATACTGAAATCAAAATTAAACTTGTTATTCCGACAAAAAAACTGGCTGAGGTACCGGGAGAGGTGGCTCAGCGCATCAACTAATGTCACTGCAGTGCCTCTGACCGGGAAGTACTAGGTTCGAGTCCCGACGACGACAGGATTTTCGACACTAGTTTTTCAGCTGGGTCTAATTCAGTCACTGTCTGGAGGAGAATTCTAGCGGTCGGCTGCTCTGATTGGTAGTTTTCCGTGGTTTCTCCGATCAACACCAGGCGAATGCCGGAGCAGTATCCTAACAAATGGGCCACGGACCGCGCGCGATCTATCCTTCGTCATCCTGGTCCTATCCTCACCCCTTACACACACATTTACACGAACATGCACTACATTATCATACATGCCGGGAGACCGGTCGGGAGCTTAGACCTTGTCCCGGTTGGGGTGGTGCCCCGCTGGTGGGAGATATCTGTTTGGGGAAACCCTGCTAGCCGACAGTAGGTCGGCACTGGATCTCTCCATCCAACGTGGAAAAATCACCGCCACCTCCAGATTAAAACATGCACTACACTTACGAAAATAATGTTCTTAATAGTTGACGTGTCCGGAACAACCAACCAATTTGGCTGAGGTGGTTCAAGATATCAACTGATGTCTCTGTAGGGCCTCTGTTCGGGAGGTTCTAGGTTTCGAGTCACGACGGTGGCAGGATTTTCGACACTTGCTAAATCACTAGGACGATTTCAGCTGCTGTTTGGAGGAGAATTCTAATGGCTGGTTGCTCTGATCAGGAGTTTTCCATTGTCAGTTACAATAAATTACTAATTGACAATCATATTTTCTGAACAATAACTAAAAACGTTCAAAAATAAAACTTATAAACACTAAAAACAATAAACCTAAACTCTTTCACTTATACTTTCTCAAAAACACTTTTAAATATAAAACGATATCAAAAATATGTCTAACTCAAATAAAAAAAATTCCTTTCAAAACCACTAGTTATTGAAACAAATCATCAGAGAATAAACCCCTCGTTGGCTAATGTATAAAATCAGTAAAGGAAAACAGTTGTTAAACGGCGCTGATGAACGTAAACTAGTGTTATAAGAAACATAAAATAGTGTTATATATTTAAATACATCTCTAAAATACAAGTCCAAGGAACTCAAAATACAATTATTGAAATACAACATGTATTTCAAAAACGTTGGGTATGAACCTTGCATGGTCTACCACACCACACATTACGACGGGGTGTTAACCCCCGGGTAGGCACCTGAAGATTAGTTCTTCTCCGCACCCCTTGCCGACGCACACGTACGCCGAGAGGCTGGTATCCCGATCCCGCCGGAAGACAATTTGCCCTCACGGCAATCTCCCCATTCAATGCCTGGGTTGGGCCGCCCTGCCACCTCAGAGCTCCTAGATATCCAGGCTAGTACCGGAGTCAAAACAATACGCCACGCACATGTGCCGGGAACAAGTCCTTCCTCTTTGCTCAGAGTATCGGGCCACTGCCATGACAAAGTCGAGAGCCCAACTGGAGGCTACCTGAACTAAGGTTCGAGCGACTCGGAGCCCCCATCCCCTCTCCTCACTGCCTACACCTTTCGGCTAACGACGTGAGTATCTCCAGAACACGAGCAACTTGGCGATAGGTATAAGTTTCCCGCCGGACTTTTCTATGTGAGTTCCAAAGCATTCCGAAGAATCTTTTTCACCCAATCCTGCCCAAAGGTCGACGTGTTAGGGGCCCAACTGGTGGGTGGCCAGGCAAGCCCGGCAACCAGGAGCTAAGCATCGCCAACTCACTGCCTCCATCTTGAAGCTAACGGCGTGAGTGCCGCCGCGAAACTCAGAGTCCGGGTGGTCGTCTACAACTCTCCACAAGAAATCACGGCAACCAACGTCGCTGTGATCCCCCCTACGGGGAATACGTAGGGTGAACGGTACAGTGATTGGCCAACTATAATAGGAATTAACGCTTGTTATAACACAGAATTCTAGTATTTTGCTTGTAAATGGCGCGAATGGACGCTTTCTGAGTATTATGTAATATTAACGGTGACCGCAAGTGTGCAACTATTGCCCAATATGACCGGTGTTTGTTAACAGTGCGATGTGTGTTCATTGTACATAAAGATTTCTTAAGATTTTCTTTAGAAACATGATATCCAACAGTTCTGTTTGTTGATTACGAATGTAAGTTAATAACAGTGATAAGCCAGAAAACACAAATGCGTGTCACTGATTTCAGCTGAAAATGACCAATGACTGTATCTTCGATAGGTGTGGATTGTGTAATTGACCACTCTGCTAATGAGTGTTGTCACATTGATTTTAATCGTAGTTTAATATGATTGCACACGTAAATCCTGCGTGTGCCTGAAATATGTGATCTTATTATTCCAAAGAAGCCGAAGCAGGAGTATGATGCAGGAACCATGGCAAATGCCATCAAGTGTGTTAAAAAGAACAACTGGGGCATCTGTGCCAAATCATTTGGTATTTCCAGAACAAGTTTGCAGTTTTGTTTAAATAATTCAGATCACAAAACAGCACTATCTATTGATGCTGTTTTATCTAAAGAAGAAGAAGCCAGTCTAGTTTGGTGGATACTTGAACTAGCCAGAAAAAGTTTTCCAAGGAAAAAGATCTGTAGAGTAACTTTCCACAATTTTTAGCTGCTAAACCAAGGCCCAATCCGATCAACAACAACCGTCCAGGAGAAGGCAGGGTCAAGGTGCTTTTTAAGATGACGTCCCATAATCCCTATACGGACAAGTGAAGACGTGACAGCCGCTTGTTCGTGAGTCAGCTTCAGGAGCGGAAGTAGGAGCCCTCCCTGCAAGGGTTTATGCGCAGAGAAGCTGTTATAGAAGCTTTATGATGGCAGCCTCATTACTATCCTTACCCTCGCAGCGCTTGCAACGCGATCATGGGTCATCACCCCGCTAAATTTCTCAACGATTCATGCCGAACTGACCCTTTTATTCCAACACATGAAAAGAGAAAAAACGAATAAACGACAAATATCAGAAGTATTAAAGCTGAAGAAGAGCAGGAATTATCAGGAATGAATGATAGAGATGGCAGCACTGTCCGACAAAGATAACTCTAGCGGCAGCGGAGAAAGTTAGGACTCTTATTTATACTTAAAATCGCGACGTTCTCAGTAGAAGAACAGCCTGTAATCATTCGTTTTCTCCATTTGCGAGGTGTGCCACCGAATTCGTTGGCAGTTACGTGGGACATGTGGTGATGGTGTCATGGATGTGTCCAATATGCGTTCGTGTGTGCGACAGTCCACAGAAGGCAGAACGTCATGTGACAATGCACCAAGACAATCTCGGTCTCGCACCAGTCGGTCTGACGAAATGATCGAGCGAGTGGAAATTTTTTTTTTTTTTTGGAGGATCGCCGAAAGACTGATACATATCGCCTCCAAAGTTGGCATTTCCGCGGGGTATTTGCACAAATCCTACATGTGGACCTGAAAATGCGAAGTGTCCTCCAGGTGGGTGCCGCGAATGCTGACGGCTCACCACAAGACTGCGCGTGAGGCAAGTTGTCAGTCAATGATGACGGCATGAATGGGACTTTCTTTTCATCGATTGTAACAATGGATTAGACATGGATACTGTTTTTCATTCCTGAAACGAAGGGGAAAACTCAATGGAAGCACACAGACTCACCGCCACCAAACAAATTTCGCGTAAGCGCCAATGCTGAGAAAATGATGGTGGTCATGTTATGGGATAGAGATGGAGGAATCCTTCTATACATTTTATTCCTCTCCTCAATCATTTGTTTACACTTCTCATCCAATCCCTCTTATCTTCCTTTCTTCCTTCTCCAATTTTTTTCTGTTGCTACTTCTCCTATTACATTTCTGATACTTCCCCATTGTTCCTCCATTGATGGCCCCTCATTTGGCTTCTGTTTCATCGATTAGTACGTGGCCTATTTGGTTGGTTGTATTTCCATATGGAGATATGCACGTTATCTTATGTATTTTTATGTGAAAAGCTCGTAGAGTATATTACTATATTTTTGCTATTAGCCAAGTTGATAAAAAATTCTCCATTTTCAATCTTTCTTCGTGCAGATAATGTTTACTAATCGTTCCTAGGAAATATTGTTCTTTCCCAATTTTTGCGTTTATATCACTCATAATGATCTTTAAGTCTTCTTTAGTGCTTTATAATATACCTTCTCTACTTGGTCGTAGAAGTGTTCCTTCACTTACTTCAGTGTCTTGTTTTTCTGTTGGACAGTAGAAATTTATTATTGTAATATTGAAGAACTTGGTATGAAACGTTATCGTGCGTATTCTCTCGTCAATGGTCAAAAAATCAGTAACTATTGATTTATTTTTATTGTCCACCACAAACGCCACTCCACACTCTTTTTTTCTTACTTCCTTACCACTATGGAATATAGTATAATGTTTCGTATCCTGAATAAATTTTCCATGCCATCTTGTCTCTTGGATCGCTGTGATCGACATCTTGTTTCTTTTAAGTTCTTCTAAAAGTGTTATTCGAGCTCCCCAGTTTGTTTAAGGATCTCGCATTCCATGTATCAATAGAGAGTTCCATATTTATTTGCCAAAGTCGTTTCCGATGTATGTTCCAAGGCAAATATCTATCTTCTAAAATGTGTAGAGAAACGATTACGAGAGAGAAAAGCAGTCTACGAATTAAGTAGGCGAAAGGAAGAAGAAGAATGAAGGAAAAAGAAAAGGGAATATGGAAATAAATTAAAAGAGAAAATGGAAGATGATTTCTAGGAAAATGATTCAAGAAAGGCATATGCATTTCTGAGAAAACTGAGAGGAGGATATAAACCACATACTACTTTGTGCAGAAATAAAAAAGGATGAATAATAAGTGATAAACAGGAGATAAAAGATGTTTGGAGAAGACATTTGAGCTTGAACGATGGAAATGATGGGACTTGACTCGACAGAGGAGAGCGTTATGATGAATTAGAAAAATGAACAAGAGATAGAAAATAGAATAGAGATAGAACAGAGATAGAACCACCGACATTAGAATAAATTAGAGAAGCAATGAAAGAACAAAAAAAGAAGGAAGTACCAGGGATGAATGAAATACTTTCAGAAATATACAAGGTGCGTGGTTAACACTTGATGAAGAGTATCCATATCTTAGTTTCTCAAACATGGAAGAAAAAAGAATCTTTGATGACTGGCGGAAAATATTCATGTGCCCCATTTATAAAAAAGGAGACAAGCTGTAATGTCAAAACTACCGAGGCATTTCATTGTTATGTACGGGATATAAGATCTTTACATACATAGTCAATAAGAAACATCTCCTCTTCACAGAAAAAATAATAGGTGAATATCAGACGGGATTTCGACATGGCAGATCCACAATCGACGAATTATTCACAGTGAAACAAATATTAAGTAAAGCATGGAAATATAACATTGACATTTATGATGCATTTGTGAATTTTAAGCAGGTATATATCTCCATCAAAAGCAAGAAAATATATTTTGAATGAGTTTGGAATACCAGCTAAACTGGTAGGAATTATAATATCAACAATGGATAATAGTGAAGCAGGGGTAACAAATACAAGGACAAATAAGTGACACCTTAATAATTACACAGGGACTCAAGCAAGGTGACGCTGGTTCCCACACTTTTTCATTTGGCTCTGGAATATGTAATAAGGCAGAGGGAAGTAGGGAGGTCAAGCATTCTGATAAACAGAACCAAACAACTAGCAAAATGCGCAGATGATATAAATATCATGAGTTGTACAGTAAGAGGTGCACAAGAAATGTATTCATAACTAAAAACTAGGATAATTGCATGGGACTACAAATAAGCGAACAGAAAAAGAAATCTTTGGTACAAAGTAGGAAAAATATAACCCCAAAGATCATTACAGAAGAGGACATAGAAGCAGTGGAGAGATTCACATATTTAAGTGCTGATGCAAAACCATGGGAATAAAGAGGAGAAGGTACTAAGAAGAATATCCCTCGACAATCGAGCATATTTTACCCTGTCACACATCTTCCAGTTAAGAATATATAAATCTACTATTCAGCCTGTAATGCGTTACGCGTATGAAAAACGATGACCAATGAAAATATGAAGAATAAAATTAACGTTTGAAAGGAAAGTCTTAAGACGAATTCTACTCCCCTTGCAAGAAAACGGCATATGGAGGACAAGAGATAACAAAGAAATATATCAACTGTACCTGTCAGACTGTCAACTGTCACCTGTATCAGACTATGTAAGATTGCAGAGATTACGGTGGGCAGGGCATATGGTGAGGATGGAAGATGATAGCCTGCCAAAGAAAGCGTTAAATGCTAAACTGAATGACAGTATACAAACGGGGAAACCAAAAACTAGATGAGAAAACACCGTGGCTAAGGACGCAAGAGAATTATTGGAAGTACGGATATGAAGACGAGAGGCTGAAGACAGGCGAGGGTGGAGAAAATATATTCTGGAGGTCAAGGTTCAAGTTGGACTGCAGAGCCATTGACGAAGAAGAAGAAGAAGTGAAGAAGAAGAAGATGGCGTAATCCTGACTTATTGCGTCGCAAAGGGCACGACGGTGACAGGTGCATCCTGTGGAGATGTTTTTCAGAAAAAGTTCCCTCCACATTGTGTGAACAACGGTCGGAGAAGGCAGCACGTGTGCTTCTTCATCCCGACAACGCACTAGTACATCAAGCAAACGCTACGTCGCAGATGTTTCGTGACAACAACTTTGGAAGTGATCTCTCATGCTCCCTGCTCACCTGACCTGGCTCCTGGCAACTTTTGGCCCTTTCCAATGATGGAAGCGATGAAAGAAGCGTTCGCAGCGGCCATGAAATCATGGCGTCGTCGTTGAGAAAAATGTTTATAGCTGCAGGGAGATACGACAAGAAATGACAGTTTGCGTGCGATTAGTTTGTGAGAAAAAATCGGAGGTGTTATAATTTGAATGCATCTCATACTGTGGAGTACCCCAAAAACTGAGAGCATCGGCTTGAGTATCTATTTGGATCAGAAAAACATTGAAAAACAGAATAGAACCATTCATTTTCATAAACGAAAGAATAATATCAATGGATTAAAGTAGATAGAGGTTACGTTACAGTCTTTGCCTTCTATGCACCAGATGAAGGGAGAACCCAAGATATGATAAAATTCTATGAACAACTACAGACAGCAATAAATAAGATCAATAAAAGTGATTAGCTACATTTCTTAGGTGTTGTAAATGCAAGAGTATGGAAAATATTCATAAAAAATATTGTATGCACGGAAATTGAACTCCCTCTTAACAATAATGGGAAGAAATTAAAAGAATTTACGGAATACAATGAGCTGAGAATTACTAACACTTTTTTAAACCATCGAGACATTTACAAATTCACACGGACAGCTCGTGGATCCGCCTATATAATTGATTGTGTCCTTGCAAACAATAAGGCATGGATAAATATTAAGGATATGAGTGTACTTAGAAGTTTTGATGTATTACATGATTATTTCTTAGTAAGACGTCACATAACGTTCCCAAAGAGATCCGTACATTCAAACCAGAAATAGAAACATTTAAACTTTATCTGTTACAAGTTTATAGTTCAAGACTTTTATACCAGAAAAGACTCAACCAAAAAAACCTCTTTAATCCTGTAAGTTACAATATAAATGAAGAATGGGCAAACATTAAAGGAATGAGTACATGTGTACAAACTCGTAGTAGCAGAAACAATAGGCGTAAGCAAAAATGAATTTTCGAAAAGAGGGCTAAGGTTATGGAATGATAATATCAAACAACTAATTAAATAAAAATGAAAAGAAGCATACTTAAAGACTCTCTCATCTCCTGGGATTATAATTTCAGAATCGAATACAAAGAAAAGTCATATTTAGTTAAAGAGAAGTCCGTAGACTCAAACGACTAAGTTGGAAAAATATGTTAGCGAAATTGAACGTGACCAAGGAAACCAAGGAAACAGACTTTGGAAACCAAAGTAAAGCAAATTGTGACGCTCCAATCAGACGCGTCCAAAATAAATTCAAAACAATGGATTAGGACTAAAAACACACTTAAATTTCGTATGTTAATAAGAACGAAAACATATGAAGGTGCATGAGTGGATGTGAAGATGCTTTCTTTAATTGATTGATATTCTAAAGGACTGTGCCCAAAATAGACTGTGAGAATATAAATAAATAAAAACAGGACACATTTATAATAAACGACACGTCGCAACCATGCAATGTTTCATAAATAAAATAATTTCTGTGATAATAAATTAATTTTTCATATTAGGAATGAGACAGCCGAATGTTCCTTTTACAGCAATTCAATCATTATACAGAAATAATAGGATGAAGATCCGAATTCTAAGAAGTGGAACAGAATAGCTTATATTAGTATAAGCCAGGGGAGAAGAGTAGCCCGCTCTCGCTAACGCTTTTTAATTTATATTGATTGATTGATTTTTTCGTGTTTCCGGGCGCGTGAACTGCTTCGGTCATTAGTCCCGTTGGTGTAGTGCATCTTTTCTTCTCGGGAGATGGCGGTAATCTTCCCCCGCTGGATGGCGAGATCCGGCACCGACCTACCGTCGGCTAGTGGGGTTTCCCTCTAACCAGGACTCTCCCACCAACGGGGCACCGCCCCAGCTGGGACAAGCTCTCAACTCCCGACCGGTCTCCCGGAATATGTGATAGTGTGGTGCATGTTAGTGTAAGTATGTGAGTAAGAGTAGAGGATAGGACAAGGAAGCGGAAGGAAAGATCGTGTGCGGTCCGTGCCCCGTTTAGTAGGGTACTGTTCCGGCATTCGCCTGGTGTTGATCGGAGAAACCATGGAAAACTACCGATCAGAGCAGCCGGTCTCTAGAATTCTCCTCCAGACAGCGACTGAATTCGATCTAACTGAAAAGCTAGTGTCGAAAATCCTGCCGGATTCGGACCAAGGACCTCCCGGTCAGAGGCGTTGCAGTGACATCAGTTGATGCAATGAGCTACCGCTACCGGTTGTAATTTATATATATATATATATATATATATATATATATATATATATATATATATATTTATGTGTGTGTGTGTGTGTGTGTAAACATAATCATTAAACAATATTGATGAATTTAAATTATATTTTTGAAATTAATAATGTCGATATCCCCACATTACTTGTTAAAGAAGACCAGCTTATCGTAGGAAATTCTGAACATTAAACTCAAATAGCAGTTTACAAGTTCAGTCAGATTGATATACTGCGATTTATTTGTTGTGTTTGTGACAGGTCATGAGCTGTTACGGTGTCATCCAAGCGGAACATTAAACGCCACCATCTCGATCAGGTTTTTCGTCCAGTTTCCCTGATCCATTGAGCAAATGCTGAGAGTGGCCCCTTGTTTTGCTTCTGGACATAAATGTAACTTCATTTTCTGTGCACGTCTTCTAGAATTCAGTGGGAAATACAATTATTCAAGTTATCGTTTCCATGTTGTCGCGGCAGGAAGTAATATGAGCCAAAATTTATTGCTTATTTATCTTTGAAAATAGATTTTATTACATGGGAGTTTTTTTTGTTGTTTTTCTCTCCCTTGCAAAATTCAAAATTTATTGCTTATTTACCCTTGAAAATAGATTTTTTTACATGGGAGTTTTTTTGTTTTTTTTCTCCCTTTCAAAATGTATTGCTTGTTTATTCTTGAAAATAGATTTTATTACATGGGAGTTTTTTTTTCTCCCTTTCAAAAATTCAAAATTTAAGTAGTATATGACTTAGTGTAGGGATCACAGCATTTTGAAAATGTGCACACAATTCACTTTTCCCCATAGCACGTCATACGCAGTTTTTAACTGTTTTTTTGACGTAAAATAAATAAATAAAAACCATAGTGACGTCATTGTAGTGACGTGTAAGTGTGTGACGTATGAATAGTGTTTAAAGGACTTGAGCCTTTAAAATCTAAGATACTTATAAATTGTGAAATAATTGAACAAATTAACGAATTTAAATATCTTGGATATCATTTTACAATAATTATATTTAATCAAGAGACATGGGAATAAAGCTAAACAATTTCACACACTTCTGTGGAACGTCACAACGAACTCTAAATCATAATGTGCCAAAAGAAACTCTTATTTAATTTAACAAATTTATTGTCTTGCCATTACTGCTTTATTGAAGCGAGAGCTGGACATTAACATTATATCAGGTGCGGAGAATTGAATCTGCAGAAATGAGATTCCTTCGTTTTGTCGCAGGATTTTCACTATTAGACCACAAAAAAGTGTAGACATCAGAGAAGAATTAAATATTGAGTCTGTTGTAGACATAGTAAACAGATATCGAGAAATCTGAAAAGGTCATGTCCTGAGTGCCAGAAAATATAAGTAAAATTATTCTTCAATATAAAGTCAAATCTAGCTTTAAACTACAAAGATTGACATGTGAAATTTTACGTAGTAAGGTCAGTAAAAAACTAGTCACTAGGCCCTAGCCCTGACGGACGTCAGCCTACTCGCAATTCTTTATCACCAAAATAATTTTACAGTGCATGTATACACAAAATAACCAATAAATATGATGGTTACTCTAGAAATTTAATAAAACAGTATAAACCAGTTAGTGAAGGTATCCGCGAGCAATTTTCATGCTATTTTTTACGTCTTTAAAAAAGAGCACAAAAAATGTCTTTGGTTGTTAAAAATCGGAGTTCAGTGTTTGGTAAGCTAGCGATATTAGAGGATTTGTCGTTGGGTTGTTAGGAAGAAACTAGTTATACAATAGGTTTCTTCAATGTTATCTAGGAAGTTCAGGGTTAGGGTGGAATTAGGGTGGATATACTTTACAGAAGGTAATGCCTAGCCTAATGACTGATTTTATCTCCATCCAAAGATTGCAGTAATTTACACTTCCTTGATTACTCCGAATTCAGATAGTCACGAAATGTTACCGGACAATGGGTCGATATTTTGACATGTTGATGCGTGTTATCGAAGAAGTGTTTCCAGCACACACGCATGGGAACTAGTATTTATCTGTACTGTTTATTGCTACTTTCTCGCTTCCGCTTGAGCTGTAGAGAGAAAGTTTTGTAATGCTGCGCAAAAAAAAACGATGTATTTTCGGCGGAAAAGCTCTTATTATAGGGCCCTGGCAACGAAAAAGTGGATAAATACATATGCTAAAGTTAAGAACATTCTCTAATCCTCTAAAAAACACTCGAATTCTGGTGTAACCAGAATTCATGTTTTGTAGGTCCTTGATATCGAAAATTCGATTAATGGCAAAACGTCTGTCCGTCCCTCTGTCTGTGAACAGCTCCTAAACTGTTCAGAAGATTTTCTCCAAAATTGATCTAAAATGGCCCTGTTGAATTTTTCGAAAATATGAGTATTTTTTTAGTTATTGGGCATCAAACGTAGTCGCCCGAAAAATATTGAACTTTTGAAATTTTCAAAAACAGGGGATGGGATTTAAACGAACATGAGACCTGCACCATTGTCTTTGGTGCCTCAAGTTATCCGACAACAAAGTTTAATAAAAAAAATTGGATTGAAAATAATTTTTGAAAATTTTGAAAATGTTCCACGGGCTTTATGTAAAGTTCCCCTTCCCTCCAAGAAAAAACAACTAAAATATGGGTTTCAAATCAAGGGGCGGCCGCAACATCAGTCTGGTCAATATTGAGGGGAATATCAATTTTGGAAGACATCGGCTGAACGATTTAGAGGCAAGCGTTGACCACAGACGGAAGGACAGACGGACAGACAGATAAAAAGACGTTTTGCTGTCAATCAATTCTTCGATATCAAGGACCGACAAAACATGGATTCTGAACCTGTTAGAGGAAGTAATTTATTATATTTAGGGACAAGGTTTAGTCAAATTTTCGTTACCAGGGCCCGGCTATTAGAGTTTTTGTACGAAAATTCGCCGTTTTCCCCGCAGCATTGTAATCCTTTCTCTACACTGCATGAGCAGCAGCGAGAAAGTAAAAATATGAGCCAGTAGCAAAGTTAGTTACCGAGGGTGGACCATCAGTCATAAAATATTAACAAGTGCATTGCAAAATATTTTTTTCGTAACCATTATTAATCAAACAGTTATTTTGGTAACTTATAAAAGCATATTAAAACATATATACTATATATAATGTTTTTATTCATCTGCATGCATTTTTATTCAGCAGTATCATATTTTTCAACATACATTACGCTAACTGATTATCCGTTGTGTCCCGGATTTTTATCACATTCATATTTGCAACCCCGCACACTCTGTCCGTTCCTTCCTCCCGCTCCTCCTTGCACTTATAATTCAGTGTACTGGTAATTTTGCATTTATTCAATTTACTTTACATATGTAGACCACTAAGCGCTTTTTCTCTGTATTGTCGCCAACTGACGTGGTTGTAAAAATATCCATTACACTCCAAGGAAACATTTTTTAATTACTGAGAATTAACTTCCTGGTAGATATCAGCAGTATTAAAGACTTTCATAGCGTAGTAAGTTTGTAGTGCCAGAATGAATTTAAATTCCATTTCAGTAGAGAAAGATAAAGCTTTACAAAGCAAACTATATCTACAGTTCCCAAGATGTTTGGTGTTTCAGAATAAATGTTAAGAACTCTAGTGCATGTAGAAGGGTCGAAAATAACAACTTTTTGGCAATAAGCCTATAGTAGAAAATATTTATTTACAGATAAGCGGCAGGCTAGATTCTGACGTGAAGAGATTTTATATTCCTGCCGAACATATTTGCATGTGGAGTTGCCTCAATATCAGGGGTAAATGTCACATGAATAAATGAGTCTCATTCCTTTAGATGCAATTTCCCAAATAAGCTCATTGACAAAAAGTGAGCATTTTCGACTCTTCTACATGCTCTAGAAGTATATAACATTTGTTCTGAGTCATCCTATAATTTCAACCAATAAAACTCGCCTAAACAGTGTAGTACCTTCTACCATTCGCTTCGTTGAAATTAACATGCGGAATATCAAAAAGCCATCCTGTTTTGTTCCGGAACACGCGTCGGCTTTTCAGTTTTACCCTAAAAGTTGGTCTTTATAAGTTTCCCTTTACTTTTGCGCTCATCTAGATTCAATATATATATAGAATGATACCTGTTGTCGTCTGTGCTATAGTTTGGTTTTGCGCTCTTTACTTTTGCGCACTTTTAGAGCCAATTCGCCAAATGAGACCTCTCCCTGTTGTCGCAGGTGCTCTAGTTTGGTGAAAAATTACAGTAAGTGGTGAAATTATTAATTAAGATTAAGATAAGTATAATGTGCTACAGCTGCAATGTGCAACTTACAAACTCGATATTTGAAAAATTCTTAAGTACGAATGTCTGATTATTTTGTAACTGTAGAAAACTATTTTTAAATTTATCACTTACCGTTCCTGTTCTTTGACTCGACAGCCCGCTATGGGCTTTGGCCGACCAGCGGTGTCCCAGCCTCTCGGCCATGGGATAAGGGGTTCTCGTGTGGTTAGCACGAAGACATCCCTTCACCGTATATACTGGTCTTCATAACCTTTCTCATTGTCACACAGCAATATATACTGGGGCATTTATAAAGAAAGCGCACAGATATAATTTGCCTCGACCAGAAATCGAACACGGGGATGCGTCGCGGATAGCTAGCTAACGCTTGTTACTAGTGATGAGTAGTATTTACTAATTTTAACAATAAACAATTTCTACTAGGAAAACGTTGTAAATTAGGCGATTAGTAAGAAAAATATCGCTCAACAATTTCTTTAAATGGCTCCAGAAAAACTAATTAAATATTGAAGGAACTTTTACAGAATTGCCTATCCATGTACAGGATTTGAGTAACTTTCGTGGTGGTAGCCGTTATCTTGTGGTAATCCATTATAGGTATGGGGATAATCAAACCACAATAGTAAAAATATATAATATATATTTATTTTATGCCCAAAAGTACCTTTCGGAAACAATATTTTCCCATCCTTAGTGGGTCTTGTCCAAACAACGTGAATAACACCTAGACATTTAAAATAAAACCGGATAAGATCCAGCGATAAACCACTGGATATATATTATTGATTTTTACTATTGTGATTTGATTATCCCCATACCTATAATTTGAGTAATTCCCGAGATGTGCGTGCGTTCGTATGTGCGTGAGTTCGATTTCCATCACTCATGGAATGACCACTTCCCTTGCACCAATGGAGACATATGTGGTGTCATTCGACGCGTCTCAGTCTCCTAATGGGGAACTGTTGGTTTGTTTTCGGATCCAGTCAGAAAATTCAAAGAAATTTTCAAAAACGTGTTTTGGCGCTGCGATCTTAGCGAGTGTGCCGGGAACTAAATCAACGCCATCTCAGTCGATCTATGTAGGTGGCGTTGATTAAGCTCAAATACTCCGTTGTTTTTTGTTTTTATTTCAGTTCACGGCACCATAATTTTCTTCCATGAGGTTGTCACCCTTTTTGTTTACAAACCAGCCATATGAAATGAAAATCGCGCGGCAGAATTTGTAAGATACGTAATACTTCATGGATATTTTTTATAATAAATTAGCAAATTGCCGTGGAACATTGAATTTGAAGAATATGAACTAAATAAGAAAAAAACAGAAATGTAAGTACAATACTAGAGAAAATACATTTCTTAAGAGTGCAAAGATAGATTTTCAATTCAATGTTACTTGAAACTTATTCACCTTATTCACATACAAAGTAGTAACCTTTTCATGCTAAGATATATTCGCATACAGAACACAAATCAATGTGAGTTTGTGGAGTTTTAAAATCTTAAAAAATTGGGGGACAAAGATCTGTATCATCCATTCCTTCTCAAATGTCATAACAAAAGCTAAATATGAATCCATTAAATACACCAGGCCTACAAATAAGACAAGATCAGTTCCCTGGTGGAACGATGAATGCAGTGACGCAATAAAAAGATCTAAAAGAACTTTTAACAAGTATAAAAAACACAACACTTTAGAAAACAAGATTGAATACAAAAAAATGAGAGCTAAGGCAAGAAGGATCATCAAAGAGAGCAAAGCTAAGGCAAGCATTAAAGACTCCTGGAATAAGATTAATGCCATAAAAGGAAGCAAATTGTACAATTCAATTCCATTCCTACAGAATGACAACAAAATGATTACAGAGCCTTACTGCATCGCAAACATATTGGCTGACAAATTTACAAAAAACTCCAGTTCTCAAAATTATTCTGCTGATTTTCTTCAGTACAAAGAAGAAAAAGAAGAGATTACATTTAATTGTAATCAAGACATCGGTTCTCAATATCATTTAAACGACCCCATCTCCCTAAAGGAACTCACCTCAACTATTGATATTACCAAAACTTCATCACCAGGCCCCGATTTAATCCCCAATATACTCATCAAACAATTACCCACAGAGGGAAACGAAGCCCTTTTGAAAATATATAACTTAATCTGGACTAAGAACACATTTCCGAAAGTATGGAGAACTGCAATAGTTGTTCCAATACCCAAACCTGGTAAGGATAGATCGAAAAGCGAAAATTACATATCTATCGCATTAACGTGCAACATGTGCAACATTTTTGAAAAAATAATTAACTCACGACTCAGGTGGTTTCTCGATTTTCAAAAAATTGTATCCAATAACCAATTTGGCTTCAGATCAAACCACTCAACCTTAGCTCACCTGATAAGTATTCACACGCATATACAAGAAGCATTTTCAAACAACCAACATGTTTTAGCCATCAACTTAGACATTGAGAAAGCTTACGACATGGTGTGGATACACGGAATTCTGAAAAAATTACAGCAGATTGGAATCGGAGGAAACATGTTTCAGTTTATCAAAAGTTTTGTGAAAGGCAGGACCATACAAGTGAGAATAAAGGGCTGCCTCTCTGAAGAAAAGAAGATAGAAAATGGAGTATCCCAAGGATTCGTAATGAGAGTTACACTTTTTCTTCTAGCAATTAACGATGTAGACGCAAATATCGAATCTCCTGTGTTTACAAGAAAATATGCAGATGACATCACCGTTTTCTGTAAAGGGAAATCTATCTTTTCAAGCCAACAAATCATGCAAGCTTCCTTAAACAGACTTCATGAATGGACCCAAAGAACAGGATTCAAATTCTCGGCCCAAAAAACAGAATGCACATTATTCGCCGAGCACAATGAAGATAACCTACACTTAGGCTCGGTGATCACAATATGAAGTATGTAGAGAGAACAAAAATACTGGGAATGCATTTTGACTCAAAAATGTCGTGGAAAAACCACATACAGATATTGTCAGACGAATGTAAAAAAAAGCTCAACATACTAAAATGCCTCTCACACAACAATTGGGGTGCAGATAAAAACCTGTTAATACTAACGTATAAAACCATAGTAAGAGCTAAATCAGATTATGGATATGTAATTTATGATACTGCCCGATGGAACGACCTCAAGAAACTAGACGTTATACACAACCAAGGCCTAAGAATCCGTACCGGTAGCTACCGCACAAGCCCCATCGGAAGCATTCTATTTGAATCCAACGAACCAAATCTAGCACATCGCAGAAAGACATTAATGTTGAAATATTCCATCAACGCTGCAGCTTCAATCAACCCAATAATACTTCACGATGTTTATCCAGTGATTCAAGCTGATTATAAAGAAGAGTCGAGATACATTCCCCTATATGCAAAAATTAAAACACTTATGCAAAAACTCGGTTTCCAGATAACACCAACAGAAAAGAAAAGAATCCACAATATTCCTCCGTGGACAATACCAGAAATGCTAACCAAATTGGCTTCAACTTCTGTCGAGGATCCAAACCTCACAACAAAAACCCGGGACCTACAACCTGCTGAACCCGCCAGTGGAAGTTGCAATCCTCTCCGAATATATGCCTACGGAATAAAAAAAAGAAAACGAAACCTATTCAGTTGTCTCTACGTAGGAAACCAAAATTAAACATCAACTTCACTCTTTCTGCAGCAAGACCACTGCAGATATGTGCTCACTAATGTTAGCATTTAAACTGACTAACCAAATAAACAGCAGCCGATTTATAATTTACATAAAATCTCCCGGTACCATACACAATATATCTAAAAGAAATCTCAAAACAGAAATGGCCATTAACATACAAGAACTATACTACAACATCACCAAAGCAGGGAAATCCATCACAATAGAAATGATCCAAACAGAAGAAACAATTGGAGATGACAACAGTATATGCCCCGACAATGACAGGGCAGCTGGAAATTCAAACAGGGTATTGACCATATCCAACACAACTGACGATTTAAGGACATATATTAACAAAATATCTCTTGCAAAATGGGACGAAATATGGAGAGATCAAAAAGCCAGAATCTTTCACAAGAAAATTGAGCATGTCAACAACCTTAAACTCAACAACAAATTAAGTAGGAGGGAGCAAGTCATCATATCAAGAATAAGAACAGGCCACTGTAAACTAAGCCACCTTCACCTGTTAACTAAGAATACTCCTCCCATCTGCTCTATCTACAGCATCTCAAACACCATACAACACCTAATTGTCGAATGCCCTCAATTCTCACAACAAAGACAAAAATATCTGCAAGGAACGAATTTCGATTCAATCCTTCACTCCCCTATATACCAAAAAAATATATAGAATTCTGCAAACATACCAAACTTTTTGACGAAATATAAATGGAATAGTGTACACAACAAGGAGCAATCAATGTATATGCAAGTTTGGGTGTACACTTATGTATACGCACCTTCTGTAATTACTATTGTAATCATGTATTAATCTTGTAATCTTGTAATTACTATTGTAATCATTTATGTATTTTGTATTGCATTTTTTGTTTTCGTGGTATATTTTCTATTGTATAATTTTGTGCTGTATCCTCATTGAATTTTCTGGAATCTAAACTGTATATACAACGGACTGTGTATCCTTGTAATACAATGTAAACAATTGTAACCTTATACCTGTCGCTAATGGCCATGTAGTTGATGCGACAATAAATAAATAAATTAAAAAAAAATATCTGTAAGTGTTAAGCAACTCAGGGGAACCCAATGTAGTTGTAGAAGGTTTTGCGTCAGGATTTCCGAACTAATTGACAATTATTTTATAATAGGAATACAGAATAACGCAGAAGAACAGGTTTCAGGTGATCATTTATGTCCATATTTGAAAACAAAACGTAAAAATATACCTGCTAAATTCTAACTATTCGCATTATTCATAACTGCAAGTATTTTTACGTCCATTATAATTCTGAATTTGGAATATTACCAATTCATATCCCGCATGGAGGTAATATACAAAGTCATTGGGTGTTGGGAATTTTTGAACTGAAGTATAACATACTACTACGATTAATAACAGGTTACTACGATTCATTGGTAAGTCCAATGCCAGATACAGTAAGAACATATTTGAACAAAGCTTGCATGAAAGAAATGTTCAACACATGAAAATACTTTTAAAACAGTTTACAGCGTCGGCGACGCCACATTCAACTAGTCTTTATTGAGAGACTATCTGCTGGACACCACTGTACCGGAACGTCTTAATACTATATCACATTCGTTTACTGTAAGAAAACAAATACAACTATGACGCTAAGCGCATATGCGGAGTAATTATTACACTACTATGACGTGGTATATCGACACGCCACGGCGAGGATGCCAAAGGTAAAAATATATTCGTAGAGTAAATTTTACCTATACTCATCACTAGTATTATGGGGTTAAATTTCAGATCTGGTTACCCTAATATAGAAACCTTTCGTTTGGTCTTGCAGTTCACACCAGGAGCTTCTACTTCATTCACTCGACCGCAATCCTCTAACAGATTTCACAACGTTTGGACGTCCAATATAAACACTTGCATTTATTTACGAAAAAATAAGTGTAGCTAGTGATTACCAACTTCTATTTATTGACTTTGGGTTCCGAAGACATTTATAATACGCCTGCAGAATAGTAATTCTGGTTACTCAGCTGTGTAAGGCCTCGGCAGTATGTGCGGAATACTCGTAATACTTCCATGAAGGTCTTTGCAACACCTGTTATTTGCCTACTCATTTGCGTTTCAATTTTCAATTCCCTATTCGTTTGGCAAATACTTTAAACTGTTCGAATTTATATTATTCGGTCATAGTTTAGATCAAAATTAAATAATCAATAACACCATGCAACAAAAAAACTTTTTGCATGTTTCAATGAATTTTATGCTTGTTTTGGATTAATAAGTTCGCAACTGAACTACACTCACATACTTTTTTTTCTTTTTATGCCCAATTATTTGATATTAGTTGATTAAAATTATATTAGCTTAGAACAGTTTATATGTGAAATGAATAAATGGTCCAATTGTATGTTATGTGTTTCATATTCACATTATTGATGATCACAGCATCTTCCCGTTGTTGTAAGCATAATCCAGGCTATTTTTGATGTGTGTGGGGGGCGTATTCCTGGGATCGAAAGCAGTAAACCATAGAATAAAGGATGCTAACAACTTCTGTTTAGCATGCAGGTCTTAAATTGTTATGCCTGTGGGAGACCAAGATAAGGACACCACAATGTTGCAGATCAATTCTCGAGGTCTGGTGTGGAGGAGAAAACAGAAAATTAATTTTTGGTATTTAGAATTTGGCGAGAACCAACAGATCGCTTCTCCAACTGCTATGTCTCTGTTACTTACTTGTATCATCATAAGAAGAGAACGAAAACTAATATTTTTGCACATTCAGACTTGCCATCATTTCCAAGGCCTATTCCACAAGGTGAGGCGTTTCCTATTCCTCCTCCTCCTGTACTGAAAGATTGTGAAGATAGCAGTAACGAATCAAATCCAGAAAAAAACACGAAGGAGACTTCTCAAAGAATGAAGATCCTACACCTCACTATCCCACACAAAATTAGTTAAATGACTTGATCAAGGATCTAGGACTTACAAAATCCAAAGCAGAAATTCTAACATCGAGGGCAAATCGAGAGCATTGAGTAAAGGTTGCAAGATATCCAGCCAGAGGAAGCGCCATGAAACTTTCTCACTTCACTCTGACAGGGAGCTCCTAGGTTCGAGTCCCGACTGCAGCAGGATTTTCGACACTAGCTTTCCAGCTAGGTCTAATTCAGTCGCTGTCTGGAGGAGAATTCCACCGGCCGGCTGCTCTGATTGGTACCTTTCCGTGGTTGCTCCGATCAACACCAGGTGAATGCCGGAGCAGTACCCTAACGGGCCACGGACCTCACGCGATCTTTCCTTTCTCTTCCTCGTCATATCCTCACCCCTTACACACACATTGTTAGTGATTCCGGGACCGTGAGGATTCCCATAAGTTTAGTGCATGCTTTTCATCTGGAGGTGACGGTGATCTTCCCCACTTGGATGGCGAGATCCGGCGCCACCTACCGTCGGCCAGCGGTGTTTCCCCAACCAGGTATCTCCCATCAGCGGGGCATCGCGCCAGTAGGGACAAGCTCTAAGCCCCCGACTGGTCTCTCGACATGTGTGGTAAGTGTGTGTTAGTGTAAGAGTGTGTTTAAGGGTTGAGAATAGGGCGAGGAAGAGGAAGGAAAAATCACGCCCATTTGTTAGGGTTCTGCTCTGGCATTCACCTGGTGTTGATCGGAGAAACCACGGAAAACTACCGATCAGAGCAGTCGGCCGCTGGAATTCTCCTCCAGGCAGCGACTGAATTCGACCTAGCTGATAACCTAGGACCTCCCGTTCAGAGACACTGCAGTGGCTGTGGATAGCCACCGCCACACGCGGGATCAAGCCCCGAACGGAGTCTCACCACGTTGTACTGCAAAGGGCCCTACACTGACAGTGCCCGCTGGGCACGGAGAGCCACTTCAAGCGGCGGCTACAGTCACAGGCGAGCAGATGGCTGGCAACCAGGACGGGAGACCGGGGTCGCGTTGAGGGGGCAGCAAGGCGAGCTGACCGCTCGCCTCAGAGGCGACATAACCCATGGGCGGGGCCCGCGTGGAGGAGCTTGGACGAGGTGCCCACCGCTCCCCATCAGGGCGACTATGACAAGAGTGTCCCAAGCATACGGAGCAAAGGAAACGTCACATTGTTCAGTTGTACAGGTTTGAGGGAAAATAAACTTGGTTGAGTTTTCACGTGACGATTATTTTACAAACATTGTGCTATTGCCACTACGTGTTAGGTCTTTTCAAAGAAATAGGTTTTAACAATGATCCATAGGTCTGACGACTCTTCCTTGTCAGCTCCTGCAAGTATAAAAGCTTTTCTGCTCCATAATGAAAAAGAAACAACAAACAACTATCCCTCAATTCCAATCGCTCATTCGACTCACCTAAAGGAAGGAAACTCGTGTTCAACGTCTCTTTCAGGTGGTAAAATATGCTGTCGGATCTAATTGGTGATTTAAAAATGACTGCATTTCTTATAGAATGAGGAGGAAACACAAAGAATCCCTGATTTCTCTGTCTTTGTAATAGCAGGAATGCAGGCAGACATTTTATACCTAGCTGATGTTGAGCTGATTGAGTGGTCATTGAGGTCGGAGTTTGTGATGGGTCAGAAAAACATATAGTGTCGAGCAGGGAAGAAATTCAAATGCATCCCCTTCATATTAAGCATGGAATCATCAAACTATTTGTAAAGTAATTTGATACATCATGTGTAATAAAGTACCTCCAGAATGTATTCCCCAAATTCAGAAGCTAATATAAAGAGTGGAATTTTTGTAGGCCCCCAAGTGAAAAAATTACTTCGTGATGACACATTCATCAGCAAATTTCTACCAGTTCAAAGAAAGACCTGGAAGAGCTTCGGGGATGTTGTGAATGGTTTTCTTGGTAATCACAATTACAGGGATGTGGTAGAGGGTCTTTTGAAGAAATACAAATCAATGGGGTGCAGAGTGTCTCTAAAGTTGCATGTACTCCACGCGAATCTAAATGTTTTCTCATATAGATGCATATTCAGAGGAACAGGGCGAAATGTTCCATTAGGACATTCAATTGTTTGAAAGAGGGTGCCAGGGACAGTATAATGAACGAATGCTTGCTCATTATATCTGGAGAATGATCAGAGAGAGTGATATAACGTACAAGGGAAAATGTAGGAAGACACATTTTCAAACACTATGTTCATGGCATGTAAATCTTTTCATATACTTTAACACTTGTGTCGTATAAAATATTTACTGCATTTTCATTTTTTCAAACGTATTTAAGAATTTCTTTTATTTTGTTTCATGGGCAAACGAGCAATCTTTTTTCCAAATAAATACATTTTCCTAAAATTAAGAAGATCAATGCTATTTCTCTAAAAATAATTTCTCACATGCAAAATTGTGTTTACATAGTGTTTTGTAACATACCACATCAAATCAACAAAAAATTAAGTTAAACAAAATCTTGTAACATGGTGTAATTGGCCATAGTAAATGAATTTCATGATTTATATCAATTCCCATCTCCTTCTCCACATTGTAATAGATAGGTAGATGGACAAAATAATAGAGAGAGTATTACGTATCGCAGCTTTGTAATTCTGTATCTTACTGTCTACATTATTTTTAATAATTGTATGCATCATTTGTCTTTTCCAAAGAATTCTGGTTTGCATTCACAATGCCCGTTTGGGGAAGTCGAAATTCATTAAAATACCGAAGATTATTTTAAGATAGGAATAAAAAAACGTAGGCCCATGGTAAGTCTTTTCTCTCCAAAAGTGATATTTAGTTTCGAAAAGTATCAGTATAGCAATATTAATTTTCCTTAAAATGATCTATTTTTGCCGGTGTTCTAACAATTTTCTTAAAATACAATGAATCATCACATTGTCATGAGTTTGCTTTAATCCGGTTTGCGCAATTAGCATGCGAATGCACAAATTAACAAGTGCGATGAGAACACAAGCGTGACGATTATGTTAATGTAATCAGCCATGTACGCGAATAGTTGTTGATTAAACGTGTTTCTACGTCGTCGAAAGTAAACAATATAACATTGTTTCAAATAACTTACAATCACAATTATTTGAATAAACATTAGCATTTAGCACACGTCAGTGTCATTAACTACATCCAACATTTAATGAAGCATTGTTTTATATGGCCCAGTTCTGATGTAATATAGTTGACGACATTTCAAGGATGAAAAACATGAAACATATTATTCTCTTGTCGAAATAGGTCAACCGTGCGTTTTTTCAATAATAATGTTGGAAATTGTTTTACAATATAGGGAGTGTTCATCGGGAAAAAATGGAATTAGTATTGCAATAATGCTAATGACCGTAAACCGACCGTCTTCTGACCTGATGTGGAGAATCAAAAGCAAATATATTCCTAATAATTTTACTTGTAAACATACGAGGTTCAGACGATATCCAATATATCTACAGCGATGTTGCAGGCGATAAAGAACATGTCCGAGTAACCAATAAACTGCCAAGATTCACGATCGCGTGACTGCTCATGCCGCTTGGTTATCCTTCAGCAGTGCTTTAGATTTGATGAAGTTCCTGTTTTGACCCTTTGGAATTTCATTGGTTTTTCATTAACCAATATGGTATAATTTTGCCTTCAGTAGGAGTCACTTGAAAGTGGTATACCATTGACAAAGAGATCTAATGTAGAAGGTCTATTGACTGAACTTTTAGGAGATAGATGGAGAGAATTCTTCGGATACGCCTCGCCTGAAATGGTATTCCTTTGTTCTAAATTACCAATAGCTGAAAATCACACTGAAATGGATGACCAAGAACGAAAAATAAGTGATTGTTCAGAAGATGATGATATTGACATAGTTTTTAATTTCTTTTTAGTTCTTTGTAATTTCATTAGAGGCCAAAAAATTATTACATTAGCTACATACATTGTTGTAGTAGTTTTGTCTGTTTGGAAAAATAAAATATTTGCGTAAAAACTGCAGTAAAATAATTTATCTCAATCAAATGTGATGAAAATAGTAGCCATTTAATATAAAAGCAAACATGTCCGCAGGTGCTTTGGACAAAAGCAAGTATGTCCAAATTTTCGAAGCAAAAGCAAACATGTCCAACTTTTAACCTGAAATGTCATAATAATTATGACGATATTTCAGGTTAAAACTTATAACTATTATAATTATAATTATTATAAATAACTGATTTGAGAGCAGTAAACGCAGACTATTGTAACAATATTATCAGACATTGCTGGAATTGGACAAATTGAAACAATATTATCATTGGTTATTATTATTATTATTATTATTATTATTATTATTATTATTATTATTATTATAACTTTATACTATTATTAACACTTTCTAAACGATTCAACATATTGAAATGTTCAAAATATCAAGATATTGAGGCGATTTAGGATAAACGGCTTGCGAGTTGTAACTAGCTTTTTTAATATAATTTTTTATGTAAAAGATATTGGACTAACTTCTTTTTTAATGAAATACACTATTTTTACGTGAATACACAGTTCTTGAGAATTCATCAATATCACATATGTTGGTATTTGATGAATAATTAAATGCACAAAAGAGCAGCTCCAAGCCACAAGAGGCAGGGCAATATAGCGACTTTCGCGAACATGTCGGTCGAATTTCCCTTTCAAGTAACGTCCCTGCGAATCCCTCGTATTTTACAATCATTCAAAGTACTGAGTTCACATTTCTTCCAAAAGAATCAAGCTAAGAAACACAGAAATAATCAACATGTTCTCATTAGCAGCATCGTTCAACAGGCAGATTAAAACATCTTCGATTTTTAACAGGAGTTTACTTGTATCATGTGTGGTAGCGTCTTGAAAAATACACTCCACGAGTCTACATACACTACACGATACACTACACCACATACTACACAAGTCTTGAAAAATACACTCCACAATAAACATTACGCCGCTAGATGTTTTGAAATCAATATGCGTCAACTTGCATGGCAAACCCGTTTGCTACTTTGAACGGTTTCGGTAGATTTCCGAAAAAATACACGATCTACTTTAATGTGAAAGGAGCCCAATTCCCGGGCAAGAACGTATTGAATGAAGTTGCAATTTCTTCATTAATAGAGGTATTGTCACAATAAATGTTTAATGTAAGTCTCCAATTGCCTCCAGTATATACTCGTGAGTTTACCTAAAACAATTAACAAATCATATCTTTTACTGAAATTACGTTATCTATAACAATACAAATTACTCGCAAATTTCGAAACGTTTCTACATCAACTGTCCACAGAAACAGGCCTTGTATTTATCTACACCACTCACTCTTTGCATGTGACATACTCAACTTTCGCAATTTCTAGGCTGTCCCATTTGTATTTGTATACCTCGCGGTATCGATTGTAGTTTAGAGGCCGCAAACTTCGCCAGACATAGTTTGTAAATTGCAGAGATTTTTTTTGTATGCTTGTAAATGAGAGCGATGACATACGGTATTTCTTTTAATCGAAATAGTGTGTCATTTTTATTTTTTGTAATATGCAGTTTTCAAGTATAACGCTTTTAATATTTTTAATTATACTTCATTTGAAATCTCACCTACTTTGTTTACTCTGCGAAGGGGAAGTCGGTGTTCATTTGGTATCTCGATACCAGTCAGTTCAATGTTTTTTCCATAGCAGTTTTAGCAATCGATTTTCTAGTGACCTATTCACCCAATAAGATGGTCGGTGACCTACTAAGAACCTCTCAGTAGATTATTGTGTTCGCTTCAATTACATCACATTTTCTTAACACAAAGAATGAACTTTATATCTTGCACCGCTTCCGTAAACACTGTGAGGTCGCGTGTGCTGATATTAAGAAACTGAGTCAAGCATACATTTTTTTCCTTCATTGGCGTATTCTGATGAGTTTTTCATTGTCTGAATATTCATTTATTTCGTTTCCTTTGATATCTTTCCGTTCAAAATGTAGGCAGGTTTACTTGTTACTAACAACTCGTTCGCAACTTGTTCTATCTCTCTCTTGATCCTGATATCATTACATTAAAGTATCCAGTAATCATTAAATTCAAGTATTCATGTCTCTTTCTCTCTTGTTATTGTATAAAATTTTTCAGTTTCATTTATTTAAACTTTTATACTTAATTTTTCGTTAATTAAAGTGTATCTCCAGCACACCTATTTTCAATATACATTATTTCGAATATAAGGACGATAACACTTTTACAATAGATTACTCTGATCTGCGATGAAATTGATGCTACGACGTTTTAATGTTTTTATGGTATCTTTAGGAAGCTGAAATCAAATTCAAAACCAGAATCAGGTACCATTTTTTAAAATTTCATTTTATTTCCCTTATAGTGTAAGTTTTACATGTTCAAAGAGTAATAATGTAATACGTGTGTAGTTTTGTAAAGTAAGGATTTGAATACCAAACGTATTTGCATGCTTTTGTTGGGTTTATAGTGAACACCGAGAGCACCAGATGATTCTTATCTGATAGGGGGTGCGATCGCGTCAGGAAGTTGGAGCGAAATAACGCGCACCCTTGTCATTATCCTATGTAGACAGTCTATCATTGGTTACAGACACATTCTTATCTTATCTTTATGAAAACTTACATAAGTGGTTTTAGTTTCTTTCACATTGCATTAGTACATGTCATCTCGAAAATAAATTAGTTTCAAGCTGCATTATGGAGTAGAATGTTGTGAATTTGTAGTTCAGTACGAAAGTATATTTACCACATCGCATTGCTCATGTATAAATGATCCAGAACACATTTTTTTTTAAATAGTATGTAGGAAATACACATTGTCTAAACAGAGGCGTAATGGTTCAGATTTTGTAAACAAATTATATCTGGCCTATTTTGTAATCAAACTTGGAGAGCAAAGTAAACATTGGGCAAACCCACGAAGTATGTAGAGTATGCATTAAAGATCCAATCAAAGCTTAAACGATGTTCTCCTTCATATTGGTTGGATGTTAAAGCGTGATTATTCAGTGATCCTCAAAGAATCACACGCAAATTTGAAACTAATGTAATTGTGAGTGAACTTCTGTGAACACAACTGGCAAGTTTGTGGTATATTGTGGTAAAAAGGTATATTTAATGGTCTTGATATAAAAAAATTGATGTCCCACGCAGTATTTAAAAATTCTATGGATGAAAAGGAGAAAGCAGCATGGATGTGTTTCTGTAAAGTTGTTTCAAAATTTCTTGGTTACAACAAAGATCCCAATTTACCGGAACATTGTGGATAACATGCTTGAAGCATACAAGGAACTTGGTTGTAAGATTAGTGTGAAAATGTATTTCCTGTTTTATCACTAGATTATTTCACTGAAAATCTAGGATTTTTGAGCGAAGAACAAGGTAAACGATTTCACAAGGATGAGCCGGAGTTCGAAAGGAGGTACCAGGGACTCTGGAGCATCAGTATGCTTGCAGACTATTGTTGGATGTTAAAGCGTGAAATACCTGACTACAAACCTAAAACAGAAAGGAACAGAAGTACTTTCTAAAGTGAAAAGCAACGAGTATAAAATTTGTGTGAAATAGTGAAGGAAGAGGAGTACTGAAGAAGTAACATGTATGATATTTGTTTTCCCAATAGTGAAGGAAACAATACCAAATAAACAAAAAACAGTCTAGTGGCGTGTATTAAGAGCCATACATATAAATTGCAGTAAGTGGTGCGTATTAAATATTCCAGTTGTGTATATTACTCCAGGTATCTCTACCAAAGGGGCACCGCCTCAGCCGGGACAAGCTCTAACCTCCAGTCATGAATGGTAGTGTAATGTATATACGTGTGTGTGTGTGTGTGTGTGTGAGAGAGAGAGAGAGAGAGAGAGAGAGAGAGAGAGAGAGAGAGGGAGAGAGGGAGAGAGGGAGAGAGGGAGAGAGAGGGAGAGAGAGACAGAGAGAGACAGAGAGAGACAGAGAGAGACAGAGAGAGAGAGTGTGTGTAAGATCGTGGAAGGAGAGATTGCACGCGGTCTGTGGCCCGTTTGTTAGGGGTCTGCTTTGACATTTGCCCGTTGTTGATCGGGGAAAACAAGGAAAACTACCGATCAGCGCAGCCGGCCGCTAGAATTCTCCTCCAGCCAACGGCTGATTTTGACCTGTCTCTGTAGCTAGTATTGAAAACCGCCATTGTCAGTGCTCAAACAATAAGACCTCCCGGTGAGAATCGCAGCATACACAGCGGCAATGCTGGCTCTAAGCTAAATTCGGGCGGTGAGAAGCTCGTGTCCCAACTCTTGGAGAGGCCTCCCCAATAGGATTGCCAAATGTTCACTATTCGAACTGTTCTCTATTTCTATTTCTGATTCACTAATTAAAAATTAAATAGAGAACATGTAAAATGATGTTATCGAATGACAAAAATAACAACTTATTGTTTGAGTAAATATGTGTTCGTAGAGATGTTAGTGTTTATTACAGCAAGTTTTTAATCTCGATTAGGGCTGACTTTACTGTGATGCCAATCTTCGCTCTTACGCAGGTCCGTGCAGTTGTCGTCTTATTTTGGAAACTATTCGTAATACGTATGTCTTTGATCAAGTCCAAAGCACTGCGAACGTAAGCTACAAGTGTGTTTCATAAATGCCTTTCATGCATATACTACTTTATCGAACTCCTCGTGAGTGCTGACCCTAATCCACCCGGAGCATTTTATTTGAAAATTTGAACTAATGTATGAAAGATTTATTCCATTTTATGCAAAAGAAAAACTCAACTTCACACTTGACAGTATTTTAAATAATAAAGAGAATACATCGTTATTACTCAAAGATCCTCTTCTCTCCCCTCCTTCCGTTCACAATTTTTTTCCTGACGTTTCCTGTAATCCTACCCGCCGCGCCGTGAGGGCGATCGCTCCACTTGTGGGCGAGTGGAGGTGGACGCCCCTGCGGCGAAGCGGAAGCCTCAATCAACCGGATCCTTGGTGCGCCGGTCGCCCTCATCGGCCACTTGGCCACAGCGGCACCGCGCCGCGCCGACCGCGCCGTACGCACTTGCGTATGGCGTGATGCGTGACGTAGGCGCAACGAGTCGGCGGAGGTGAACGCCTCCTGGGCGAGCCGACGGAGCTTCGGCGCTGCTTCGAGCACACGCTCCGTCGGACGCGAGCGGAATGGAGTTGTTACCGATGGCCATTGTCTGATGAAGACTGGCGTGGGAATGGATAGACGTCGAGGCAATTCTTTGGGATTTCGTTTTCTTAGAACTAAGCGTCGCGACGTTACCCGTTTCAGCGCTGTGATTAGTTTTGTTTACATGTCCATCACATGGTATTAACACATTGAGGTTATTGAGTTCAACAAGCGTGAGAAAACTAAAATCAGTATAATTGACATCTAATTTCCTATTTCCCCTTTATTTTAGGGTTATAACGATAAGAATAATTTAATCGCATTCTAAAACATTGATAAGCTCAACTAAATGAATCCTCTAATTTTATCCACATCAAAATTAACTTTATTTTCTTGCAATTTCAAACGTCTAATCATATTAATTCTTCGTAGTATTAAACAATACTTATTTTAGGATATTGCCTTAAACAGTAATTGTATTAATGGATGATTTAAAATGTAAAACAATTACTGTTATTGTGTCTATAAATCTCAATGCTTAGATCTCCTAATACAAAAGCAATCAAAATGTTCTTCTTAATTGCATTTAACAAAATGCCAATGTTGGCAAATAAATAACCTATGAGTGGGCTACCTAACTTCAAATATGTGGAAAAATAAACGCATTGCGGTGTAGACGCAATACCATGCTTTACGTGGCAAATACAAAATACCATTTACTAGTCCGAAGATCAATTGTTACTTGACTTCAATCAGCGGCCTAGATTCAAAGTCCTAGTACGCCATACACGAGACTTAATGAAAGGTTGTGTTACGAATTATGACATCACATAATTATTTCTACGAGTATAATGTGCAATGGTCGAAATAGATTCGCGCTCGGAATTACTTTAGCAATTGTCTAACACCTGTGAACTTGTAACGTCATAAATCTACATAAATACCCTCACCGATATTAGTCTCGGATATGATGTAGTGTGAAAACGTCCCTTGAAAATGAGCTACATGCTTCACGTGTGTACTATTGTAAATTAAGATGTTACACTGAGTAAGCACCAATGATTACGCAAAGTCGACAAACCTGAATATGTGTTGTTATTTCCTTCCACGTTTGTCCAACGCCTATCAACAAATATCTATCTGTTTATCTCTCTCTCTCTCTCTCTCTCTCTCCTTCAATATATATATATATATATATATATATATATATATATATATATATTGAAACATGCCCAGAAACTGCTCACAATTATTGGGCGTTTCGTCGTAACCCGTTTCCGAATTTATGTTAACATGGACGCCAGGAAAAAGGTTACGATAATATTTTTAGCTATTATTGCTTCAAAGAAAACTAAATATTGTCCCGCTAGCTGGGTCGATGGGTTGCGTCTGAAATAATCGCTATTACCTATTGATAGCCGATTACCCGATCTGCCATCCATACAGAGTGGCGAGGAATCTGAAAACAAATATTTTATCTAGCTACTTATTAGCTCGAATTGGCCAATAAAAATCGTTTTTTTTTTCTTTCAAAAAGAAACTTAGCATTTATTGCTTATTGCAACAGAAAGACTGTCCTTTGGTCATGACTAGACATCGGATGTTTAGGCACTAAAAAATCGTCTTTTAGGCGCCTAAAAAGGCACTGAAAAAGTCAAGAATAAGGAGGAAAAAGGCACTGTCATAAGTTACTTACACAATAAAATGGAAAATTGTAATTTTTGTGTATATTATTTTGTAAACTTAAATGCACAAACCCAGTTCGTATATTTTAATGTCAAACTAGATTTACATATTTACAACTCTTCTACATTTTATTCTTAATAGTTTCCATTAGCCAGTAATATTTACAACTTTTCAAGGATCACAATTTCAAATTTGCGACGACTGGGAGACAAAATCAGTTTGAAGGCGGAGAAGGATATCTGAACGATGTGACTGGCATATATTTTAGCAGTCCAACACTAGCAACACTGAAACCTTCTGGGAATTTATATTTATTTCCACTTAATATTTCGGTTCCCTCGGCGTATTGTCAATCGTCCATGTTCTCAGATAATGGCTAGTATTTGTGATATAGGGAAATGGAGAAAAATCAGTTGGTGTACTTTCAGGAATTCTCTCGTAATTTTAAATTTCAAGACGTGAATTGAAGGTTTCATAATGAATGGTCACATTGGACCATCGCCGATTTTCCGATATCTTAGCATTGTATATAAATATACTAAATAAAAGGCAAAAAAGTCCTAAAAAAGGTATTTATGCAAAAAATAGGCATTTATGCTAAAATAAGCAAAAATAAGCATTATAAAATTCCGTCAAATGTCATCATTTGTCATGATTCGTGGACATATATTATCAGCCTTTAAATAAGTTCTCTAGGAAAAAATAGGCATTTCCCTAAACATCCGATGTCTAGTCATGACCTTGTTCGAACCTTTATACTGCACTATACTTTGCGCGCTCTTGATCGACGTCGCCACGAAGGACCATCTTCTCTTCTCCCCGGTGATGCGAATTCCGCGTTCTTCTCTCCTGTTCTTCCATGCGAACGTTGCCGAGCCACTGATCCGCACTACAAATATTCGTAGTTCGAGTTCGATAAAACTTGCAAAAATAATACCCAGTTCTTTACGATTACACAGCGGAAATGTTTCAAATTTCCACAAATTAATTACTTGTCCAGAATATTTCCGAGTCCTATCATATACGACTTCTCACAAGTTCTAATTTCCGCGTGCTGTAAAAGTAATTAAAGTCCAAACTGTTCGTGAACGTTCGAAATTCTATCAGTTCAATAGTTAGTAGAACTCCCTCGCGAAAAATATTAAGTTCTACTTCTAACACATTGTAAATTATTCGGAGTCCAACGTTCCTCAATCTCATGAAAAATTACAAGTTCCAATTACACAAATTAAATATCCACGAGCGACACGCACAGCCTCACGACATGTGACCGAATGTCAATTTTTTTATTACTGCTCATCCCTCCGGACCTCGGCTTCCCCTCTCTACTATTTTTGTCTCAAAAAAATCAGACATACTTCCGCAGTAGTAGACTATCGTTGCTCACATACACGGTTGGTCATTTGAACTCTGTTTCTCGGTGGAGCGCCATGGCGTAAAAATACATATCTTTAAATTGTTGATTTTTCAACATGCTTGTTTAAACCAAAATTGAAAATATCTATTTGAAATGGAAAAATTTACTCTAAGTAAATGAGAAAAAATATTTCTTTTCATATGGCCGAAAGTTAGATCTGAACTTCACACTCTACAGTACTAGTCTCAAGACAGTGTGTCGCCTTTACTGCAGAGTATGGAGGACACATCTATATTGAAAACTAGTAGGAATGCGCGGCATATCGAAACATTTCCTCCGCTTAATCTGCCTATATCTATAATCTGTATGTATGTATATATATATGTATGTATATATTATATATATATATATATATATATATGCAAATGCGTTGCGTTGACTTACAGCTCGATAATCTTTGAATCTGCTGAACCAATACAGATTAAACTTTTATTCTAGCTTTCTTTAAAGGTCTGGAGTACTATAGGCTATAATTTATAACCATAAACCTTAATACATGTACAAAATAATTACTTTTCTGGACATTTTTGCCTAGCTTTACATCACAGATTTAAGAGTGCATCAATGTCAATAGTTTAGCTGCGCGCCACCAAAGGATGACGTCTGAGATTTACAACTAATTTCATCAATGTCCAGAGTTATTACGAAATTAATCGGGGTTTGAATAAGGGTATTTACTGTCCATGTGTGAACGCTGATGGTTTGTTAGTTTTGAACGTTGGTGGAACATTTGAAAGAAAGCCGTAACCAAAGTAATAAAGAATGTCAATGTAGTACACGCATTGTCCTTAGTCCGTGTTATGGACAAACTGGCAAGAAAACATTGAGTTTGAAAGTGTTTAAAAATTGAGGTAGGTTGAGAGAGTAAAAAGTACAAGAATATATAGTAAAGAATATGCAGTAATGTACAAAATACTATTTATAGATATCATATGAAGATATCGTAACTTTCTAAACCACCTCTTCTCTTACAGAAATTTGTGAATACTGAATTGTTTGAAACAATGTCGAAATGAAAGGCTGACTAGAAGCAGGGTTACCAGAAAAAATGTTTCCCTGCGGAGGACGTTTTATCAAAAAAAAGGACATTTCAACGAAAAGGAGAACATTTTGTATTTTTTATAGACCACGATGTATAGAAAATGTACTCAACAATTGCAAACCATAATAGTCTTTGAAAATCACATTAGACTTTGCATCATTAAAAATGAAAGCTTCCGACAGGATAACTTCCTCAGGCAGGATCACCGACAGGATAACCCCCTCACCTTCGTTATCCACCAAACAATAGGCCTAAATAAGTTTTATATCACAAAAAGCCTAACGATCCATTATGGAGACCATTTATTGGAGTAAAAATGTAGATATTCAAGACATGAAGTCCCTTTAATTAATTTAATTACTTTAAATTTATGGCAGTATTATTTTCAATTCAACAGAACAAAAAGGACATTTCATGTAAATTTAAAAAAGGAGGGAGGACAGCAGGACAATGTTAAAAAAGGAGGACATATCCCTCAAAAGGACAGATAGCAATCCTGCTACAAGTGCTAAGAGATTAGCATCTATAAACAATTCTGAATTGGCTACTCAGAGGCAAGAGGGACTTATTGAAAATGCACACTCAAATTCAAAATAATACTGCAAGGAGGGAAGCAAATGCGAATAATTCTCTAGGAAGTAAGGCAGCTTTTCATTAGGACTCTTACTTTGACTATTTACACGCTCTCGTGTTCAAATTGATAAAATGGATAAGTTTGTGTTTTGGGTCAATCCTGTTGAACTTTTTCTTTTCAATGTGTGCTGGAGATTAGTGCAATGATTTATAATTAAACAATGCTCCTTTACATTTTAAAACTAATCTGTACTGTAGTTTTGCTTATTAATTGCTTCCAATGAATGTATTCATCTTTTTTTCTAAAAAAAGGAAGCAAAAATTAATTTATCTAAAAATATTGAGACTAAGCAAATAAACAATTCTGGGAGTTCTTGATTTCTATTATTCACATTTCAAGATCCATAGTATCTAGTACTTCAGATCAAATAATGAAGCTAATATTGTTTTGCTAAGTATAAAAATCGGCGATTACTTTTCACCATAGATGTTTTCATTTACATCTATGATTATGATTCATCAATTACGTTATGACGTTTATGTCTATCACTCCAGAGCTATCTACTAGCGTAAAAGAACTTTCGCATGTTATACTTCGCTTAAAAAAGTAAGTTCTTTCAAGGACGCGAGTTGGCAGGATATAAATTTTAAATCTTTCTTTATGAATACGACAGAAGAAAAAATACAAAAAGAGTTAGATTTAAAATGAGGTAATTTGTTGAAAGTATTGATATAATATATAAAACTTCGCAAAAAGTTTATAAATGAGTGAGTCTACAAGTATTTTATTTTGTTATTAGTATTATATTTACTATAACACTACAAGTACAATAAATATTTACTATATATACTACAAGTATTATATTATTGTTTTTAGTTCTAAAGTGAGGAATGTTTGGGAGCTGGAACTCACAATTAGAAAAATTATAACTTTTTTATTGGGAAAGTGATCGAGGTAGACCGGAAATTTCCATATATGGGCAAGACAAGACAGGACTAGCTGGGCGGGGCAGGGATACAATGAAATAGAAATATGTTACGCGGCAGAGCATGAATCTATGGAATTCCTCCTGGCTAATCATTTACTGTTATAAATGCTCGATTGATTGATTGATTGATTTTTTCGTGTTTCCGGGCGCGTCAACTGCTTCGGTCATTAGTACCGTTAGTGTAGTGCATGTTTTTTCTCGGGAGATTGCAGTGATCTTCCCCCGCTGGATGGCGAGATCCGGCGCCGACCTACCGTCGGCTAGTGAGGTTTCCCCCTCCAGGACTCTCCCACCAGCGGGGCACCGCCCCAGCCGGGACAATATCTAAGCTCCCGACCGGTCTCCCGGAATATGTAGTAGTGTAGGACATGTTAGTGTAAGTGTGTGTGTAAGGGAGAGGATAGGACAAGGATAGGACAGATCGCGCGTGGTCCGTGGCCCGTTTGGTCCGGTAGTAGCATTCGCCTGGTGTAGATCTGAGAAACCACGGAAAACTACCGATCAGAGCAGCCGGCCGCTAGAATCCTCCTCCAGACAGCGACTGAATTCGACCTAGCTAAAAAGCTAGTGCCGAAAATCCTGCCGCTGTCAGGACTCGAACCTAGGACCTCCCGGTCAGAGGCGCTGCCGTGACATCAGTTGATGCACTGAACTACCGCTCCCGGTATATATAAATGCTCGAGCAACGCCGGGTATTTCAGCTTGTGTAATTACTAAAACATACTAAGATTTTTAAAAAATTTTCTTTACATCATTAAAAGATTTACAATTGAAGGAAGTTACGCAGAAAACTTCCAAATGAATATGGTTGACAAACTAATTGGAAAGTTAGAACATAACTTAAACTATCGTACGGCCAGAATGCATGCCGAAATGAGGTATATGTGGGATGTATATTTAAACTCTATTCACATTTGCTTTTCATAAGTTAATCAGAAGTATCTCCCGTTGGTAGTTTTCTGTAATTTATGAACGTAAGAAAAGTATTATAGAAAGTCGAACTTAAAGCTACTGCAAGAACCTTGCCTGTTTGCCAGAGGGTACCAAAATGAACTTGCGGATGGGTGACCAATTTGACTGATGCTGCCTATTCGCTCTCTGTCTTGGAAGAATATAAGACAAGGAAAAATGTTATACATTTTCTAATTTCGAATAAATTAATAATTATGTTTAAGTATACTTTTATTCCCGAATATCCACCCAAATTATATTAAAAATTGTCGTTTTGCTAATGCCTCTTTTTACTTTCTTGTATACGTACGTATGTACGGAGTAAAATACGTAATATAGAGACAGTTATGTAATGCTGCGGCAAAAAACGGCGGTTTTCGGCACAAAACTCGTATTGTGAGGTTCTGACCGAGAAAAAATAGATAAATCCTGTTCTAATATATAGTAAATTACGCCCTCTAACACCATATGGAGTCAGGTTTCAGAAATTGTAGGTCATTGTTACCGAGAGTATTTCAAAATGTCCGTCCGTCAGTCTATGAACACCACTAGTGCCTAAATCATATGTTGGATTTTTCCAAAATTTTTTGCCGGGCGATCTGGCTTGACTCGAAGCTTTACGATTTTGAAAAACATGCTGCATTAAAATTTGGGGATACTTTACATGAAGCACCAGAGATATTTTCAAACTTCTCAAAAATGACTCTTATTTTTTTTCCTTTTAATTTGTTAGAGTAAAATACACTTATTAAAATGGCCTAGGTCTGTTTTTCACAGTTAACTAAATTTTATAAAATTTCAAAGGTTTGAATTTTTTCGGTGTATTCCTACAACTTGAAAATTGAAAACAGATTTTTCCTTCAAGAAAACGTTAGTTCTTTCATTAAGGTCATGCAAATAGTTTTGAAAATTTTATTAGTTTTCGCGCAATATTGCGTGCAGTATGTGAAATATTAAAAAATAACAAAAGAACAAGATTTTCTCAAAAATTGCTCCAATTGTTTCTTCAAACTTTTGGTAGGGACGATGCTAAATGTACTATGTAAATTTTAAAAATGACATTTTTTGACTTGTCTCTCACGTTGTTAATATTTACATCAGCGGCAATTTGTTCACGTTATTACATTTATGGGTACATGTACGTCAAATGATGTCTTATGAAGTTTCTCGAAAACTCAAAAGTATTCTGTGAAAATTAGTTCAAAATTCCACATTTTTAGAAACATTCAAATGCCATTTTCTCAAAAACGGCTTCAAATTTCTTTTTCAGACTTTTCATTCAGATATTGTTAATTGCACTGTTTAAGATAACATAAAATTAATATTGCTGTATTCTTTTCTTTTTAAAAAATTACACAATTGTAATTTTTTGAAATATCTCTCACGCCTTTAATATACACATTTTCAGCAACTTGTAAACGACGTTTGGGAGAGGAAATGCTTTGAATGACTTCCAATAAAAGTTTTCGAAAACTCATTAGATTTCTGTGAAAAGAGCTTACATTAACACGCAATAATTACAGTAATTCGCATTTACAGTAACTATTAAATGCCATTTTCTTAAAATTGGCGCCACTTTTTTCAACGAAACTTTCCTTATAGGACGAGGTTTTACTCTTTTGTAATATTTCGATTCTACATTAGGAAATCGAAAAATTGAGAAAATAAAAAAAGAAAAAAAAAGTACTTTGGGTGCCGATAGATGGCATCTGGCAAGAGTATGTGGTAAGTCCAAAAAAATAACCCAGATCAAAGAAATTTGAAAATTAGCTAGTACGTGAAAGTCTGTGTGATTCTGTATCACCACAAATTTCTTATCTGTAGATGGTAAAATATTTGTGTAAATGTAGGTTATTTCTTAATATATTTTCCAAACCAAGTAGAAGAAATATCGATCTTACACGTAATTTTAACTTAATTCTTTTGGGAAAAGAGTGTATTTTATTCCGTCGACTTTTTACGTTCCTTGAACTTGCAGTCTTGCCACCAGAATTGTTATAACCCAAATATTTGTATTGGTTGAAATTGTTTCAATAAATTATTGAATATATTTACCAAAAAGTTGAAAATTAGTGAATAATTAGATGGAACAGATAATTTAACGAAATCAAGTAATATACTCAGAAATAGTGAAATTTTATACTCTCAGCTAGATACAAATGAGGGTAATGTTTAATCTCACTAGTCCAGGTAATTCACCTGGACATATTCCATTGAAAGGGACAGACTGCATTGTTGTAAAGTCTCTCGAGCAACGAGAGAGACGTATGAACTTTGAACAACAACTTTTCAATTTGCCAGTACCGAAACGTTTGATTTTGTATTAAAAGCAGACCACAAAATCCTATAAGCAGTACAATAGTCTTCTTCAAAAGAGTAGAAGATAGGCGTTATTCTATGCGTTCCAATAACAGTACACTCTTTTAAATACCTATAATAGTACACTCATTTTAAATAACAATAATTTTATTTAATTTAAATAATTTAATTGGTTTCAGCATATACATTTTTCCCTTAATATGAATGGGTTTTGTGTGAGTTATTTTTATCATAAAACTTTTAAAACCGCGCGCAAATCGTTTTCATCGGCTACAGTACTTCGGTACACAATCGTATGATGTGCTAAGAGTGCGACTGTAAGGCTAATGACCCATTTGCAAGAAGATATGTGTAGATATAGGGGTGAAGACAGAGTAGTCGTTAGTCTTTGACCTGATGATATCAACATCTTTTGCATGAAGTCGCAAATGTTCGACGACTTCATTTTGATACAAAACAGTTCGGGAAACATTTCAATAGAAGTGGCTGTGCGCTCATTCTCTAATATCATCAGGAAAATTTGGCTTTTAGCAAAAAGCATGTTTCCTAAGAAATAATTTCAATGCCTACCTATACAAAATATTTTCTTTAACAAATATATCTGGTCTGGATAGTAGTCGTACTCATTCACATTATTCATTTCTTGTTGGCCAACAATAACAGGTAAAATGTAAATGTAAGCAGTAGTAATTTTCAAGGATAATTGATAGATATTTTTCGTCTTAAATCTGCATGATAGTAAAAATGTATCGTCATTCGTTATTGAAAACAAAGACTTTAAGAGTCGAGAACTTCATATATTTTAGCTAACAGGATGAATTGTAATAGAAAAGTAAATATTGTTCAACATTAATACATACTGATATTTCCTTGCAGCAATGAAAATAACAATAATGGTACTGTTTTGCGAGCTCAGATTGCATTCAATAAAAATATGTAATCAGAAAAGTGAACATATTAAGTTCATTGAATTGTGCAATTTGAAATATCTATGGCAACAAAATTTAACTAGAATAGATTTTAAAACAATTTAAAAATCAATAAAACAATTTTAGAGAACAATTAAAAAACAAGTATTAACTAGCTATTTGATAATGAAACATTCTGTCTTTACAGCAAATGGACAAATGAAACATTTTCTTTTAGGGTTAATACGTTGAATAAAACAATATGAAAAATCTTTGTGCAATTGTAATACTTTCGACTTTTCATTTGTTATAGAATTTGCACAAATGTGCATTTGAATTGCGCGGGAGAACAGTCGCGTGAGCCGTGAGAACCATAGATAGCAGCAGATGCAATCTCCGGCCTCATAAAAGAGGCTGCCCCTGGTTACGTCGTCTGTGGCGCGCTCAGGCCACCAGCTCAGAAGCTTTCATTGGCACGTCTACGCCGTCCGCACAACAGTACCGCGAAGGTTCAGCTACTCGGGACGTGCTATTCGTGTAGTCAGTGTAGTGTGAATGATTACGCTTTAGTCTGTGCCACGACACCTGTGCGGCGTGTGTTCATTATGAATGTTGTGTCTTCGCTTTGTGGGTATGACATACTCGAATTGTGTTATTATTTGTCTGTTTTAGTGCAATGTTCAGTATTAGTGTAAGATATACTTAGGAATTGGCGAGAGTCCCATCTGCTGAGACAATACCCAAGCATACACAGAATATAAGTAAGTGTGTCGGTTGGTTTATTTCTCTTTCTTATAACTATTATTATTATATTTTCTTTAATTTGAATGCTCATATACTTATTAATTACTTGTATATATTATCAAATAGTTAATCCGGCATATTACCATGTTCTTGATCCTACAAATTTGGAAGTAACTCACCAAGAAATCTTATGAAGAAAATGACAGTTTCATTCAACACTTGTTCGGAACGTTTAATTTAATTTTTAAATTTTAAATTATGACTACATTAACATTTCGTTTCACATTTTAGTTAATATTAACATTGTCTAAACTCTACAGTGTTGGAATTTATATGATATTTACACATACATTTGTATCAGTGAAGAATTTCTCAGTCTCTATTCTTTTAATGTTTGTTTTTCTTTAGAATATGTTAACTTTTATTAATGGTATAGAATATTGTGATGAATAAAGACTGCAATTTTCAGAAAAGCATATGTGTATAGTGTATGTGTTAGATTTCTTTGATCATTTTATTGCATTTTTCAGCAATCCAAAATGTTGGATGTAATGTCAACTCAGCTTCAGGGGCCTTCAACCCCTTCAACAGGTCCCAATGCTGCATCCTTGGGAAGTGCACCACGAAGCAACTCTATAGGCAAATTCTCATTGCCCAGCTTGCGCCGAGTGGGATATCATGAGCGAGTTCGAACTCGCCAGTTAATTCGAGATAACATGAAAAAGGTACTTTGAATGTGATCTCTGTATTAACTTAATCCAATTTTATGTATTTGCTAAGTTGTTAATCCTCTGAGTATTTTGATTAAATTATTATAATAAAATATTGAATTGAGTGTAGTAACATCTTGAGATTGATATGTAAATCCTCATAGAATCTTTAGAAAACTGAACACACTGAAAATGTTTTGAATTGTATTAGAACTAGAAATTTAATGAGATCATCTGCGTTGGTTCAACAGATATCATCTCTTTTTCATTTTCTTACTTTTAGTAAAATGACAAGGTTTCATATGCATTATTAAATTATTGTTCAATATTCATGTGTATTCAACTTATATAAGATGACAAAAATCTTGTGGTTTGCAATGCTATTTCATGTTACTTCTTTATTTTTTCTGATATAAATAGAAGTTCTTCTGTAATTCTCCAGACACAAGAAATTCTAGTGATGTCCAGACTCACGGCTAAATCACTTATGCTTCTATATTTATTAGTTTTGGATAATAATTCTAGTCATTTTACAAATTGAATTCAAGAAATGAAATATGATGTATTTCATCAACTTACTTCTGATGATTAATAGTGATGCTCTTGTTTCGTATTTTTTGGGGAATGCAGACCATGAACAATAAAAGTTTTCCAGTAAAGCAGATGGAATGGAATATATTCTGGGGAAAGACAGGTCGACCTTTCCAAGGTCTGTGCTGTGCAGCTTGTACACCTAACAGTCAGGTAGGATGTCTATTGTTGTATGTGTGTTTTTTCTTGGCCAGTAAGGCAGCAAGCTCTTGTGTTATTTTGAAGAACAAATTATTGTATTGTAAACCATATGTCAGAATAACTGCATAAAAGGATTGAAAACCACTGTCAATTTTGAAATATTCTTTTAAATATTATGTTTTACAAACAATTTATTTTATGTTTTCAAAAACACTTCATTACATTTACATTTTTATGTTGACTATTCTATTCATTGCCCTAATCTGTTAATTAGTACTAACTCAACCAGCAAGGAAATGAAAGATCAAACCATAAATCTGAATCAAAAACATAACAAGAAAAAAATAGCTAATAACAAATAATGAAATTACCATTGTTCCGCGTTAATGTGCAATATCATCATATAGCTAGTCTCTGTTTGTGTTCTGTAACTGGTTTGTTGAGAATCATATTTTCAGTCTTTCATTGGTAATTTGAGTTAGCTAAAGATTAATAATCTGGTAGCATTTTACCATAGATCTGATCATTTTTATAATTTTTTGTGCTGTGGAGATTGACTCAAAGTGCCTCAGAGATTGACTCTCAGAGGTCTTTTGTGAATTAGAGTTCATTTAAGTATCATAAAATGCGGATTTGTTCTGTTTTAACATGTTCTGTCCCAAAAAGCTTGCTCAGGTCACTGAAATGTCCTGTATTTTGCCTCATTTGCTATAAGGGAAGCAAAAAATGCTCATTAGAATTTTAGATTTAAAATTATTATATGAAAAACCAAATTTAGGACCTTCTGTACCCTTCACATCTTGTGGATCCAAGACTGAAGTAAAAATTATGACCCTGACATGTTCTCAAGTAAAAATTAAAACTAAAGACAAAATTAAAGCTAACGAAATTGCTTGTGAAATTGTTTGTAGCCTTTTTTCTTCCGTTTTCAATAATTTTTAATACCAGTTAGTTTCTCAATAACGGGGCATGACCATGGATTCTTTTATAGGAAGCCATGACACAACCCTTGTTCGCCAGTGTTGTAATTAGGGTTTCTAAAAATCATGATAAAAATATCCACAAAACCTGACTGTTTTTATTTTAATTTGATTTTTTAAATTTAAATTCATAACATGACGTGTCTTAAATCTTGGTAAGTTTTAATTGTTCCAGTGCACTATTCTACCTAAGTAGTAATAAGTAACCTAAAGTAATTCTCGTTGGTGAGATAGATGCCTTCTAATATATAAGTAAATAAAAGGTGTTGTCCGGTATCGAATATATATTTAAGCTTAATATCTTTTTGATTGCGTAGCGATCATCATCAGATTAATCTGAAAAAAATTACAGGAATACAGAAATTATTTACAAATTGTTATATATAAAATGTAGTATCCACATGTGTGAGCAAACTGTGTTGTTTGTACCTCGCAGCATCTGGGCGGAAAACAAAGTTCTGTGGTTTTTTGAGTATGCGGCTTGCTTAAAGAGGGCAAGGTGTCGGTGTGTGTGCGAGCGGGATAGGGGGCACGGCCAAAAGGTTGAGAGAAGCAGCTGCTGGTGCAGGTATGAGGAGGGCACGTGTCAAGGAGTTCAGGGATTTGCTGGTTAAGACAAGTCATATTCTGAGAAAAATGATTCCTTAACCCATATTTTTATTAAGATTTAGTAAAATATATATTAAGAGGTAAAATATGTAATTAAACCAAAATATGTAAAATAAAAATGGCTCTAATTCATTCAGCGTGTATTGTAAACTTAAAAATATTGAGTGCATGTACCATGTTTCTGTAGAAACATTTAATCACATGAAATTCTGTTCCTTAATAATAAGTAATCGTTGGGTGAAAAAATATTTGACTCTTGTTGCATTTATTCATTAAACTACTAAATACAAATTAATATTTATATTTTACCAAGTTATAGGTATTAGCTGTGTAATATTTTGATGAAGACTGTTATTCCCGTGATTTAAAACATGGATGAATGATGATGAATTTTTAAATCTTATTAATTCTCAGTTTTGACAATCTCTGGGCTATGACTTGACTTTTATTAAGTTTTATGTTTTGATTGTAAATATTCTTGATAAGTGCTATTCTGTGAAAACTGCATTTCACATATGGAATTTTCGAAAATTGCAGAAGTTACAAATAATGGGAGAAAGTATGTGTTGCTGTAGCTCCAATAGTTAGAAAACCGTTTGTGCCTGCGCCAGCAAAAATGCTGTGTGTAATATATACAGTGCAACAGTTCTTGACTTGTGGCCTCATGACATCATCTGTATCCGAGTATGAGAACTGACAAATTGAACTAATACATAGAAGAAACTTAAAATATCTCCAAAAAACAACTCTGGTTTGTGTGAGAAAAATAGTAGCTAATGAATCTTAAAAAGCCTTGATGTTCTACGAAAATTTCTTTTTATAAGTTTCTAAGCCATTTGTCTTTGTTTTGAAGATAATTTTTCCAACTGTTTGAAACCATATTCACAATCCGCCACATCACCATTTTTTCCCCTACACTCCTTTTTACTTTCTTGCAACCGCAGTAGAAAATTACGTAATGCTGAAAAAAACAGCTAATTTTCATGAGAAAAAAGCTTATTCTAGGGCCCTGGCAACGAAAAAGTGGATAAATTCAGATGCTAAACATAGGAAAAGAAAACCTCTAACACTTCGTATAGCCAGAATCCATATTTTCTAGGTCCTTGATACTGAAAAATCAATTGATGGCAAAATGTCTGTCTGTTTGTCTGTGAACAACACGCGGCTAAACTGTTCAGCCGATTTTCTCCAAAATTGATATTCCCCAATCAATATGGCTGATGTCACGGCCCCTTGAATTTGAAACTTAGATTTTAATTGGGGGGGGAGGTACTGTCCATGAAGTCTCTGGAACATTTTCAAAATTTCCAAAAAAACGGCTCCATTGTTTTTGATTAAATTTTGTTGTTGGATGGAATGTTTAAGAGAGTGGTACAGGTCTCATTTTCGTTGAAAACTCTTGATTTTTCGAAAGTTGCAAGAATAAAAAAAATTTAGGATCTTCTTACAACTAAAATATTGAAGATAGATTTTTTCCCTTAATAAAATCTGTTCCTTAAAGATAGAAACAGATCACAATTGATCCACATCCACAAAGATAGAAACAGATAGACAATAAATCACTTTTGATGAAATTTTGTTGGTGGATAGTCTGAAGGACATTTAAGAGAATGGGGTAGATCTCATGTTGGTTAAAAACCCTGCTTTTTTTGAAAATTGAAAAAATTCGAAATAGTTCCGGCGCTTCCTACAACTACAATTATGAAGATACAATTTTTTTTTTTCTTAATGAAATGTATTCATCAAAAACAGATATTCATATAAGGTTGTGTTGAATTATTTGAAAATAGTATTTTTTGTGTAAGTTGGTGACAAATATAATCGCTCGCTCCCAATTTACTGTGCTTCGTGAATGTAAAATGAATAGTGATGCTAGGCAGTTGGATGCTTTGCAAGTTTGAATTTCTATATTATTTCATATTTGTTTGTTCTTTTCTTCTTCAAGCTTTTGTTATATGTTTTAAAATTCGTCTTTTAGAAATTATTTAAAACCTATTTTAAATTGTCCTTTAATAAGAGTTTAATGTGAAAAGGTATAGATAATTTTGCTTTGCTTAATAAGATATAGGAATGAAAAGTAACGCATGTAAAAAACAAGTAATTTTGCTGAATAAATCATCATCTCTTCAGGGTTTAGGAGAGACTACTGTTCCGTCTTCAGCATGCCATCTCAATCTTGGACAGCCGACATCCCTTTTACCATGAGGTCTTTAGTGATATATTTGTTTTGGGATGCGGTCACTATTCATTCTGTGTAGATGTTGTGACCATCGGGTCCTGTAATCTTGTACTTTATTTATTAATGGGAGTACTTCTAATTCTTCTCTGATTACCTCACTTTTTATTTTGTCTAATAAAGTGCAGCCTTTTACTTGTCTCAAGAACCTCATCTCAGACGTCTGAATTCTGGTAAAATCTTTCTTTTTCATGGTCCATGTCTCGCATCCTTAAAGAAGTATGGGGATAGCCATTGTTTTATAAAATTTAAGTTGTTTCCTTTCTTGTTTTCTTTCTCGGGTATTTTATTATTGTACCACAGATGTTCTGGAATTTTTGGTTTTTTATTGAAATATCTTTGTTTAATTCAAAAGTAATATCACATCCTAAATATCTAAAATGGCTAACTTGTTCTATAGTTTTATTTTGCTGAATATAAATATATTATATTTAATTATTGTATTTTTCTATTCATTTTCATTTTCTTGCTAGCGGTATCGACAATGCTAATTGGCAAAATGTGTATCCCATGCAAATTATGAGTCATTGTTTCTTGTAACGTATTGTTGTAACACCACACTGATAACAGAAGGCGATAATGACTGCTGCCTTTTCTTTCGTGTTAATGTAAACTAATAATTTTATTTGCAGCTAAAGTACACATCGTGCTCCATTCGTACATTTATGTAGAACATGAACACTCTGAATTCAATGACAGACAGCTATTTTCGTTTAAGCATTTGAATTAAAAAAATATATGTATTTTTTGTGCTTCGTTTGTTTAAGAATTTTTTAAATGGTAGTTGAAGTGCGAGACAGAAATTGTCATATTATAATATTACATAGCCATTAACACTATTGCTAGAAAGTATTGTAGCACCACTAGTTAACTAACTTCTACGAAGGTTACTCCAAAAGTTTTGAGAATGAGCAACAATGAAACTATTTCCATTGTTAGGTGGAGCTTTTAGTAAGAATTTCGCGCAAGTTTGAACACGCCAGGTAATTTATTAACTTAGTAGGGCTATTTGTGTTCTATTAGTTGTTGTTCCTTTGCCAGTAATGATGGACCTAAAGAGAGAGCATTTCAGAGCTATGATTTTGTATGACTTTAAGGTTGGCTTAGATAAGAAATCATGCCTCGAGAGATTACAGCGTGCGTTTGGCAATGGTTGCCCTTCACAAGCCACTGTCTATCGATGGTTTGCCGAATTCAAGAGGGGAAGGGACTCTCTGGAAGATAAAGACAGTTCTGGCAGGGCCAACGCAGCAACAACTGATGAAAATGTGCTGAAAGTATAACATTTGCTAAGGGAAGACCCTTGTTGTACATATGCTCAGATTCAGGAAGCTTTAAATATTGGATCAGCAGCAGTGAGACAGATCCTGAAAGAAAAGCTTCTCATTAGGAAGCTGTGCTGTTGCTGGATCCCTCACAATCTTTCAAATGAACAAAAAAGGGTGCGAGTGGATTGGTGTCATGAGACCCTGGATAAGTTCAACGGAGGAAGATCAAAAAACATTTTTAACATTGTGACGGGTGATGAAAGCTGGAATTATCAATTTGATCCAGAAATGAAACGGCAGTCATCGGTGTGGGTCTTCCCAGATGAAAATCCTCCAACGAAAGTGAGAAAACCCAGAAGCGTTGGCAAAATGATGATTTGTTCTTTCTTCTCCGCCAGTGGCCATATTGTGACAGTGCCACTCGAGGAACAAAAGACAGTCACTGCAAGATGGTACACTACAATTTGCTTGCCCAGATTGTTTGAAGAGCTGAGAAAGAACCGTCCAAAATCAGGTTTGCGTGGAATCCTGCTCCACCATGACAACGCCTCATCCCACACAGCCAGAGCAACAACTGAATTTCTGACAGAATCAAGGGTTAAAACACTGTCTCATCCACCCTACAGTCCAGACCTGGCCCCGTGTAACTTTTTCTTTTCCCTTATGTGAAAGAAAAAATTCGAGGTCATCGTTTCGAGTCAGCTCAGGCTGCAGTGACTGCATATGAAGATTAGATTCGCAGTATCTCTAAAGAAGTGTGGCGATCGTCATTTGATAATTGGTTTAAATGGATGAAACATTGCATAGAGTGTGGTGGAGAGTACTTCGAGAAGATGTGAAGGTAAGAACTTGTTATCTCGATTTTAAATATAGTATTCTCAAAACTTTTGGAGTGACCCTCGTATATGTGTTGTTAATTCACTTCCTCTATTCTACTTAACAATCTCATATTTTATTACCTCCTGAAATCCACGAACTGGTGTATCCCTTCTCTAAAATCTCCATCACTTTATCCATAAAGCATACCTTTCATCTTCATTATACAGTCCAGCACAAGTTCCCAATTATCCTCTTTCAGCCAGGTCTCTGCACTCATTCCCTATTTTCAATCTTACATCATGTGTCTCACACCATTATTTTCTCAAAATCTTTCTTCCCTTTTGTGTCCTTGCTTCTCCCCATATTCTCATAGTCAAGCCTTCCTCTCTCCAACTAACCATTTCCTCAGCTGCAAAACCCATCTTCCTAAAACAGTGTTCTCTTTCTTCTTCCTACTGTGATTCTTTCCCTCTATTCCTTGTTATTCCATCCAACAACCCATGGCTCTCTTCTCTTGTTTTTTAGCTTTTGTTTGAAGTGCATTACCTCTTCTCCGTGCCATCAGCTTCATTTTCTCTTTGTCAATTTCTCTCCTGATCATGTAATCAGGAGTACAGTAATTCAACCCTTAGACAACCTTAAAAATGTATCCTGGATTCCCTTGGTCATCCTTCAGTCCCCCCACTCTCATACATACCCTCTCCCTCCTCCTCCCCTCCCATCTTCCCCATTTCCCTCCCTCCCCCTTCTCTTTCCCACCCTTCTCTCTGTATGTATGTAAGTTTTTGTTGGTTTTTTATTTATACATTTTATATATGGGTATCAGAGGACAACGCTTTTGAGAAATATTCTCCTAAAGGGATATTCCTGAACCAATCAGATTTAAGACCCTGTGAATTTGAAATGGATCTTTTTATTTGATTACCTTTAATTTGACTTTACCTGAAGCTCCTAGGACATTTTTGAAATTTCCTAAAAATTTCCACTCCAAATGTTTTCTTCCTATTTTTTGTACAAATGTACACTTCTAAAAATTATGCAGACATGATTTTCATTGACACATCTCAATTTTAGAATATTGCAAAACCTAAAAATTTGTTCCACTCCCTCCAGCTACATTATTGAAGATAGATTTTTCTGTAATGAAATCTGTTCTTCCAAATTTGATCTTCAAATAATGTCGTATAAAATTTTTTGAGAAAATGAGAAGTTTTACCATAATTTTGATTGAAGTGGTGCCAAATTTTTTATAAATTACATCAACAAGATTTTCTCAAAATTGGCTTTAAATATTCAATTAAATTTTTCCTCAAATAGAATAAAGTTTGCTTATGTATAGAATACTAGGTCATATTGTCATCATTATCTGAATTGTGAAAATTGCAAAAGTTTTTTTAAAACTTGTTTTGCACTCTCATTGTAGCTAGAGATTTCTTTGTTATTGCAAAGTTTTGCTCAATATTAGATTCTCAAATTATTTCCTGTAGAATTTTTTCAATTTATTTGTTGTTTGGAAATAATTTTTGTTGATATTAGTTTTGGGGATTGGTTGACATTGGACCTATGTACTTTCCCTGTAGAGTTGACATTTGTGTGGATTAAATAAATGTGTATGTTAATTGTGAATTGACATCATAATGCGTTATAAATAGAGATCAGACTTGTAGACTCTCAAAAAATCGAAAATAGGCAAGGTAGCAAAGCCTTAAAAATGGACAGAGAAATAAGCATTGTAGTTGAAATAGGTTCAAAACTCCTGCAAAAAGCTAATGAAAATATGAATGGTAATATTGAAATGTAGTCATAATACAAACGTAAAATGATAAACACTATTATCTACATACAAATATAATACAAAATAAGCAGTTTTTTTATTATAGTTTATTATTATTATTTTGATTTTGAAAATCACAAGAAAATCAAATAGTTTACAATTAAGCATTTTTCCAAGTTTTCAACGGTGAAAGAGGTTCTTCTTTTATTAAAAATTACTTTATAATGGGAGAATGTCGTCTCTAACTTGCACACAGTTACAGGGCCATATTTCATTGAAGCTATTAGTGCAGGTTCAATATCAATTTCTTGTAATTTCTCAGGACTGACAGAAGATATTTTGGTATGTGTATTATGTTTGAAATACTCTAGTAGATTAACTCTCAAAATATCTGAAGAAGTTAATACTTTTTTAGTATCTCCAGCCATTCACGAATCAATACCCCATTCTTTAGTTTCCTTGAAAATAGTGTTGTTTCTTAGTTAATCCTGTTTGGAATCACTATTTTGTGTCAGCAAAAATACGTGAGAAACAATCCATTCAGTTATTTGGTTCTGTTTTTATTGTTTGGTGTTCATATTTCAAGATAGCAATGTTATCAATCATGTTATGCCATTTATCTCTTAGGGACAAATATTGTAAATTTTAAAATGGCAAATATTTATTTTTACTTACTGGGTGAAATAGTCATTTCTAAGTAAATAAGTTGTAATTCTGGGTGTTGACTGACAGCACACTCGAAATATTTTGTTCAATATTTTTATCATTGTCCTTTGACTGCTTTAAGCAATTCATTTGCAAACAATATTAAACAATTGTAGGGCATAATTTGTTTCTGCGATAAAATGTTCGATCCTGTTTAGATTGATGTGTTCATTTGATTCGCCGTATACAAAGAATGATAGTATCGCATCGCTTGCTGAGATACAGATCGACCGGCTGAAGCCCTCAGAAAGAAATATTTAGAAGCGCTTTTCTTAAAGTGTTTCTTGAAGTTGCAAAAACATCAACCGTACCTGTGTCTGCTTCATCTTGACCGCTGTCGATATGAGGGTGCATCGACATCATATCTCGCGTTATCGTCAAGGCCTTTTCGCTGCTCTATAGTAAGACGTGAATGAGTCCGAAGCACGGAGGTCACTGTGGGCTGCTTCCCGGGAGCTGCACGGGGAAGGACGCGGACTTCGGACCAGGACCCCCCCGTTTGGATTCCGCAGAGCTGCGCCTCAGTCTTCGCGAGCGATAGAGCAACAGGCACGCCGACCTTTGGGTGAATGGTGGTTAAACGGCTTTCTAAAATAAGAGCTCGAGGCACCCCTTCTATTGAGTGCGAGTGATTTGCGGGAACATGCGTACCCACATCCATGCCCGTACTCGTGTGCTACTTGAAATCGTGGTTCCGCGCGGTGAATGTTAGTGTTTCGCGGGTCTGACACATTGAGGATTGCAAATGCCAACAGGGATGGCGTCAAGTCGAGCTTCCCTGAAGTTGCGGCAGCGGTGGCTTCGCTATTTCGCGTCTCAGGTAATGCGATTATAGTGTCTTTTGTTAATGAATTTCTGCAGGGTGCCACGACCATAAAACACATGGAGAGCACAGGTCGCGGAAACTAAAGTTAAAGATGGAAATACAAAATTAAAGACCCTGCTTCATTTTTAATAATTCAAGTACAAACGCGCCTTGTGTTTGTTTTATGTGTTCGATGGCTTTATTCGGTAACACTTCCTAAGGATCGACTCTGAGCTGCCTAGGGGCCTTCAGGTTGCTGGCCCTTTGATAATATTAGGCCCGGAGTATTTACTCCATAAGAATTCTTAAAAATGTACATACAAGTACGAAGTAAAAATGAAGAAAATGTATACTCAATGTGAAACAAATTGCGTCCCCTCTCCCGAAATGTGCGGTTTTCATATGCACTTTTTTTTTCGTAAACGGGGTCTTGCAGCACACCACTTACCTTTTCCGTGTTTTGTTGTAGCTAAGGCAAAAACAAATATAAATTTTTGATATCCCGCACTTTTAAATGAAAATTTAATCTGTAATGTATTAAGCCAAGCAAGCAGCTGAGCAAAAAATTTACAGAAAAAATGCAGCCATTTTGGAGAAAATAATGTTTACAATTTTTTTAATTGTCACTATTTCAGAAAAAAGAATGCGAAAATTACTTAAATTTTCAAGGGAAAAAATACTATTCATGACATGAATTGAAGATATAATTTTGGAAAACAGATTTAATTTACAAAAACGTTTTCTATATTCAGTAACGTAGCTTTAGGAGGAAGCCCAAAAAATTTCTACATTAACGAAAATTTAGAGATTTCGATGAAACTCAGTGCATTTCCATAAGAATCTCGACATCGATTGTTTGCATCATAACAGCAGTTTCTCTGTACTCGTCAACGCGAAAGTAACTAGGTGTAGAAGTGAATTACGCGTTCGCTTACCAATGCGGCCTGTGAAGTCCAGCGCAGATGAGTGTTCTCCGGCCTTTTAGAACCGAATCTCCCGCTTTTCAGCTCGCGTCTGCACGTCATTCCCTCCTACAGAAACGGGCCATTTAAACGCTGTTGGCACGGAAACTGCGGGTGACCCAGGGAGGATATGAAGCGACATTATTCTGATGACTGCGTGATGCGGACGTCTGCCGGGTGAACCACCCACACCAGTGGCGCAGCGTAGTGGGGGCGGCCCGCCCCGGGAGGCACTTTTAGGGGCGGCAAGATTTCAGTCAATAAGCTTGTAAAATCCCTATTCTATTCTACATATCCCTATAATTTATGTGAGATGGAACTACACAGATAATAGGGATATGTAGAATGCACGACGTACATTATGTATAACCTTACAGCCCTGATGAAGGCCAAATATATGGCCGAAACGTCGGCAATATAGTGTCTGTTTTCTTTCTTGTGACCCAAAATCAAGAGCCATTAGAGAAATAATAATAATGATTGTTCTTGCCGAAAAGTTCTTTAGAATTCTGTTTATTTGAGTATTTTAATTTGAAATACCTAAATGAAGGGGCGACGAAATTCTCTTCCGCCCCGGGTGGCTGACACCCACGCTACGCCACTGACCCGCCCTCCACTGCCCGGTTGCCCTCCTCGCCGAGAGCGAAGTCAGGGAGGTGCCGCCCGATCGAGCGGTTCTTGCGAACACGCGAGGCGTCCGAATTCTCCCGCGCGCCGCGGACGTTCACGCTAATGGCAAGTGGGCGATGTTCTGCGCATGGGTAATAGACTGTTGCAGCGGGTTGCTATTTTGGAAGTCCCATCTGGACAGTGGGGTATTTTTGTACCAGTGATGCAGAAGTGGTAAGGATGGACTCACCATGGCGAAGTTTCTATGATTCTCCCAGGGTAGGCCGCTTGTTAGATTAACATAATTGTTTTATTGCTGATGCTTTCATACTAACTTTTATATTTTGAGTTGTAGTCACATTTTTTGGTTTGGTTTTTGAAAGGAAATCAAGTGTCATAGATAATTGTTGTGGAAGGTCAGTATCTTTGGTGTTTGAAGTTTCTTTGATAGCACAGTTTGATAGTAATGTGTTGTTACATTGTTATAAAAAATATTTTAAAACAAAAATTAGTTTTGATAAAATGTTCCCAATATTCTGTGAGTAGCTTGCAGTCCATATTAAAGATACTCGTTATTTTTGGTTGTATATTATTATTTTTGGTTGATATAAGTAGATTCATGAAAAAATGGAAATTAATTTGAGAGGATGGTACATTAAATTCTGTGCTTCCATTTTAGCTATGCAAATTTTTAAAAAAATCCGAGTCTTTCATTACTGAATATGATTGAAGCCGGTGTTCTTTGAACATCTATGGTCTTAATATTTTAAAAATATGTTTATATTTAATTTTTGTAATTTTCCTAGTCCTACCTTCATTTTCTCTTCCAGTGTTCTTAAATGTATTTTCTGAGAGCATTTGGACAGGATCCTTGTGATTGGTGATTACTATATTAATATGACATCAACATGCTTTGTGCTAAATTATTTTATACTTTTGCCTGTAATTAAATTGAGTAGAAAATGCTTTGAATACTTTTTATGCCAATAATTCTCAGTTGAAATAGGTGCACCAGAATTACTTGCATCTTGGTTGTCATGTACTGGTTTATGTGATTGAAATAGTGAAACTCATTTGTAAATTATAAGATACTTTTTAGTCCATGTTCTTTTATATATTTCACAATATCAAATATATTCACAACACATTTCATTCTTATATTTTCATATTATATGGGAAAAAGTGAAAGAACTACATTTTTTCTTTTCATATCTGAAGTTGTTGATCCTTCAAATGAATGTCAGATTGGTGGGTGAATAACTGTTAATTTAATTTTACTCTACTAGCATTTCAGTCCAGTAGTGTTTAACTTCCATAAAATTGTTGCCTTTGATAGTAAATATCTTTTATTTTAGTCATTAATGAAGTAGACACGGTCTCTTAAATGTTTGATTGTGGTAATCTCATGGCTTGCTCAATTTGTTTTGAACTTAAAAGATTAATTTGAATACTTTCCATTTCAGATATCCTTTGTAACAGAGGCTTCCAAAACAACAAGTCTAAGAAATGTTTTGGATGTGGATGCTCAAAACGGCAAAGGTTTCCTCACTCGTAGACTCTGCCATCTGAATACAGTATGGAATCTCAAAAAGTATGACTACCCTCAACTTTCACCTACTGTAAGTACATTCAAAGAAAGAATGATCCGGGCCCACAATTCCAAATTTTTCATGAGAGAATTTTTTAAAAATTTGAAATGATGTGATGAGTGTACTAAATTAGAAAATATGTATTACAATTTCCTTGATTTAAACAACATTTTTACCATGATGATTGAACTTGTGGTATTTTTTTATTTTAAAAGCCAAGATGGTCTGGTTGTTTTTTGTTGTTTTCTTCTGCACTCTTCTTAATTTAGTATGTTCATATGTGTTTTGAGCATGTTTTGCTATCTTGGAGAAAACCTTAGGACTTCACTGTTCTTTATCATTGTATCCAGCATGATTAAACAGGACATCAGGATTATCATTTATTCAGGAGGATCTATAATTGATCATGCAATCTCCTAAGAGATTTTCTTCTGTTCCTCTGCCATCTGCCTGTATCTGACTGTTCCACAGTTTCCATTCTCAATAAATTAGCATATTACTCTGAACTGTATGAATCCTTTGTTTCACACAATGAGCATTAACATTTCCAATGCCCTGTCAACTAATGTCACTGCAGCACCTATGATCGGGCAGTTCTAGGTTCGACTGTGGCAAGATTTTCAGCACTAGCTTGTCAGCTAGGTCAAATTCAGTCGCTATCCGGAGGAAAATTCTAGAGGCCGGCTGCTCTGATCGGTAGTTTTCCATGATTTCTCTGATCAACACCAGGCGAATGCTGGAGCAGTACCCTATCAAATGGGCCATGGACCGCACAATCTTTTCTTCATCTTCCTTGTCCTATACTCTCCCCTAACAAACACACTAACATGCACTACTCTTCCACCCATGCCGGGAGGCCAGTCAGGAGCTTAGAGCTTGTTCTGGGTGGGGTGATACCAGGCTGGTGGGAGATACCTGGTTGGGGAAAACCGTGCTAACTGATGGTAGGTTGGAGCTGGTCTTGCCACCCAGCAGGGTAAGATGCCACCACCTCCCAATGAAAAACATGCACTTCACTTATGGAACTAATGACCTTGGTAGTTGACATGCTCAGAATCACTAAAAACAAACAAACCATCCAATGTCCCAATTATAATGCTAATAGTATTCAAAATTTCTAGATATCCCAATTGATTAGTTTAAAATTGTTTTTAATAGGGGCTAAGCAAGAAAAATTAATTTAGAAAATTGAGATTAACTAAAATATATTTAAAATTGCAACACTTATTTACCCTTTTTTTTTTTTCCTTTCCTTTTCTTCTTCTTCTTCTTCTTCTTCTTCTTCTTTTTCCTTCTTTTTTTTTCTCTTCTTTTTTTTCTTTTTCCCCTATCAAGCCACTAATTTCTTGAATATATTAATAATTTGCAGGTTCTGCGAGATGAGAGGTTACGACAAGCAGTAGTGGAAGCTGCCAAGAGGGATGCAGCAGATGTGAAAGAAGACAAAGAAAGTCTCTATGATTGCTTTCTCAAGAAACATGAAGAAAGAGCAACTCGTGTTGTTATGAAAATGCGGTCTACCTTATCAGATTTTCTTTTAAGGTAATTACTGAATAATTTTGAGTCGATTTTTAATTTGTTTATTATCGCTTCAATTTCGTAAATATGTGATTAAAATCCCTTATTGTTAATTAAGGAGGAAAAGGAGCTTCTAGGAAAAGTCTTTAATATCAAGATGACCTTTTTCAACAAACTTGAAATTAACAGTGTAATTAAGAAAAATTATTGTAATAATTTACAATAACTAGCTGAACTCCTCCAATAATATCGTCCAATGAGAAGGAATGTAGAAAAGTTATAACCAAAAAAATACTATGTTGCGCATTACACTGAAAATGTATAAACCCAAAAATTTTGTTTCATGTTGTTTTTATTCTACAAATCTGATGAAGTGAGGGAGGTTTACAAATTCTGGCTCAATACAATCACTATTCTTTGTGAACAAAGTTCCATTCTATTTAATTCGATTTATTTTATGATTTTATTAACATATAGTGTTTATAATATAAATAATAGCAATGTGAATAATAGCAAGTGACAACAAATCTACCTTTCATTTAAAACAAAATTTATGAAATTTTCAGTAGAAAGCTCAAATTGCTTTCTAAATTAAAACCATAGTGCTTTAAATATTTTATTTTATTTATAAGTAGTCATACAGACAACAGTTTAAACTGGTGATAACATGATTACGCACTAGTATAATATTATATAATAAACATTTGAAAACTGTAGTGTCACAAAAATATAAAGTATCATAGAGAATAAGGATCCATTCATAAATTACATGATGCAAATTTGGAGTCTTTTGAATACCCACCTCTCCCCCGTGTAACACACTCGTAACACACACTTTAATCTCCTCACCCAAAATAATTACATAATGTTTACGACAACACCTCCCCCTTTCCTTGTAAATGCAAGAAATGAAAATTAATTGTAACACAATAAAAACCATTTTTATTTGTTTTATTGGTGTTGTACACTAAAATTAATGATAATTAAAGTAAAAATTAGTTAGTGATGCTGACCGCACCAAACAATAAGATTGGACCAAGTTGTGAGGGAAGAAAGGACAAGTAGGCGAGAAACTTTTTGATCACAAACTGTACACACACACACACACACCATTGTACTTGACACATGACTGAGAGTCTATTGTGCCTATTTAAATGGATTCAAAAATATACTGCCTATCAGTTTTGAATATTTTCTTGCATTCAGTAATCTTACAGAGTTAATAAAAAAATGAAAAAATATTTCCATTTATTGAAACAATTTACATCTAATAACTTCAATTTATTTATGTTTTTAAAACAAATTAATTAAGGATAGGAATGTATCTTCCAGGTCGGATATAAAGATATTTAAAAAAACGTACAGTTTTTAGAAGGCATTTAAAGTTAAAAATAACTGTTTTTTTATAACTTTCTGGCTACAGAGTGGAGAGAAAATGATGTAATGCTGCACAAATAAGTGGCGAATGTTTTAAAGAAAACTTGTGCTATTGTAGGGCCCTGGTAAAGAAAAAATGGATGAATTCAGTTGCTATATTTAGAAAAAACAATCCTCTAACACATGGTGTAGCCAGAATCCATGTTTGTGGGCCCTTGATGAATCAAATGAAGGCAAAATATCTGTCCATCTGAGAAAGACTATTGGCTAAACCATTCAGCCGATTTATTCTAAAATTGACATTCCTCTATCGATCTGGCTGAGTCGCGGCCCCTTGAATTTGAAACCGCTGAAAACTCTGAATTTTCAAAACTTGCAAAAGTTCAAAACTTTTCTGCATCTTCCTACAACTACAATTATGAAGATAGAAATTTTATTGCACTTAATGAAATCTGTTCCTTAAAAATAGCTTTTTTAATGAGGTCATGTACAATTTTTTAGAAAATTTCAGTACTTTTTGTGTAATTTTGTGTGAAATATAGGCAATAAGCATAGAGTGAGAAAGTAAGTGCTGTTCTAGCCCCACTAGTTTCTTTTGAATTCCAGTTTGGATCTACATTTTGTTTTTAAAGTTAATAAATGATTAATTAATATTGGATTGTCATCATGTAAATAGAAAGCAAGTGCAGAATGTGAGTAATGTAGGAAAAAAATTGTGTTGGGTAATATTACTTGTTTTTGTCACATCAGAAAACAACAAAGGCAATATAGTTTTTTGATAAACTTTGTATTTAAAAAAGTTTCATAACCTTATTTGTTCAATGATATTCATTAAATATTTTTTTTGTCAGGTTGACATCATGGATATTGTACAAATTACTCCCTTGCTTCTTGACAAGCGTAGCAGCTCACCCAGGGCAGCTTCGGATGTTACATGCTGCTGGGGAGACCGGGCTTCCTTTAATCTTTCTTCCTCTTCACCGCAGTCACCTTGACTACATTCTCATATCATTTATCTTGCTCAACAACAACATCCGTTCACCCTTGGTTGCTGCAGGCGACAACCTTTCCATCCCCGTGTTTGGGTAAGACTAAAAATTATGTTATTTTTCAAAAGATCTCATTTTAATAATACCAATTTTTTTTTTAGAGTGGTGTAGCTGGAATCTGTTGAATGCATTAGAGAGTAATTTTTATTTTATTAAATATTCAAATAGTTTTTGAGATTTTTTTTACCTAAATGAATTGTACAATGTATATTTTAATGTATTTTTACCTAAATGAAATTCATTTGATAATTAAAGCTTTCTTTTAAGTATGTATTTCAATAATTCTGTTGATTTTGTAATTTTGTGCAGATGGCTATTGCGTGGTCTTGGTGCGTTTTTCATCAAGCGACGTATGGATCCCGTTGCTGGCCAGAAGGATGTTGTCTATCGCGCTGCACTTCATACATATATGATTCACTGTCTAAGAGCTGGTCACAATATGGAATTTTATATTGAAGGAGGCCGAACACGAACCGGCAAACCATCTCTTCCCAAAGGTCAGTTCTTGGGTATTTAATTATCAGTCTGAACTGTTGGGGTGGTTCACGTGGGTCCTGTCACCTGTACAGAAAGCATGATGATTAGTCCATCAAGTGTTACTGTTGTCTCCATATTGTCTTTCGTCTTCCTTGCTTTCTTTCCACGTGTTTCAACAATTTTTTTTGGAAGGGGAAAGATATTTCTATATATCTTTAAAAATGTTCTTTTCCTTCAGTGTTTTTCTAATCTCTTCATTTAGGATAATTCATATTTTTGTTAGGAAGCAGGAAACTTCAAGATGAAAACCATTTTTATTAATCCAAATGTGCCACTTGCCTTCTTATAACAGTTGATATAATGTTTTGTTGTTTTTTTTTTTTTTTTTACAGGAGGTTTGCTCAGTGTTATTGTTGATGCATACATGGATGGTACCATTGAAGATGCTCTTCTAGTACCTGTTAGTGTAAATTATGATAAACTTGTTGACGGCAACTTTGTTCGTGAACTATTAGGTCAACCAAAGAAAATGGAGACATTTGGAAGTGCTGTGAAAGGAATATGGTCAGTTCTGAATTCAAATTATGGAATGATGAGGATAGATTTCAATCAACCATTCTCGCTAAGGGTAGGTTTCTACAACTTATGTAACTATTTGTAGTGTATGTTAATTACCTTCATCATTGAGAAGTATTTTAAATTTTGTAATTACTGTCTCAAGATGTCAGCAAATTTTGAATAAGTATGATGTAGTTGTTAAGGGGAATTATTATTTGCAAATTTGTTACCATGTGTTCTTTTGACTTTGTTGATAGAAATGTGCTTTACTTTCACAAATAAATAATTTAAAGTTATATTGAAAATATAATATCTGGATCATAATTCAAAGTTTTCAGTTGTAAACTCATGAAATATGTAGGAAATGGGCCAAGCTCAAGACCTAAATTGAATCCATTTATTTTTTTCTTTACATAAAGTGCCTTGTTAAACATTATTCAGCTCTCATGTTTTACTACACTAAACTCAGTTGTTTGTTCATCCCATCTTATTGTATGATCTTTTATAGGAACTTGTGCAGTCTTTCCAGGCTAATACCAAAATTATAATGCGAAATCCACGGGTTCTGATGTCCAATGATGATGTGTATAGTGATACAAATAAGAATAGTATGACCATTTCATCTGGTGCTCAAATGCATCATGTGCCTTCTAGTGCATCTCTGTTTGGAACTGACTATGTAGATGATAAGAGTAGATTACTGGTTGAATCAATTGCGAGGCATATTCTGTATGGTATGTGATTGTCTCTTGCTTTATCAATAGATTGTCAATTCCAGTTTGTGAACGTTTCTTAATATGTTGAGGAAAAGGTTAGATCATGATGTGTCATTTCAGATGCCACAAGGTCAACATGTATTATGTCCACCAATGCTGTAGCATTTCTCCTATTGAACAAGCATCGCTGTGGGACTACACTAGGAAATCTGGTCAGAAGTCTTGATGAACTCAGGAAGGAACTGTTGGTATCTGAAAGGGATGTTGGCTTTTGTGGTGAATCAATTGATGTTGTGAATCATGCTGTAAGTATTTTGTACTAAAAATTATAATTTTTACCATTCCTGATTTAAGTTTTAAAATACAAAGAAATCAGTAGAATATTTTTCATAAATGGTTGGATACCTACTGTATTGTGATAGTGTGCATGAATGTTTGTTGATGAATTAATTCTCAACAGGGCAGTGATCAGGATTTACATTGCTATTTATGATTGGATTTCTTAGAAGAGACAATCATCTATCTTATGTTGGTTAAAACTTGAAATCTGAATTTACATTTCCTACAGAACATGATTAGAATAAAAGACTTCTTTTATATTGCTTGCTATATTATTTATTTATTAATTAATGAAAGCAGCTGAAGCTGATAAGCACATATCAAATTAACATATCAATCAAAATGTCACATATAAATTAAAACCATTGATAAGTAAATGAAATCATTCACATCTTTTATCCAAACTTAATATCAAATCTATCACAATTGGTAATCTGTCAACTGTCCTGGCTGAAACACATTCACATGGAAGACCGTTCCAACTGTTAATAACACTATTAATAATAGTGGTTGTTCCTCCTATATTTCCCAGGAACTCCCACATTTGAGGGAAATATTTTGTGATTCTTCCCACTCACTTATCATCCTGAATTTTTGGTAAACCATTGTGGTTGCTTATTTTTGAAGTTGTAATTTCCTCCAAGTTCATTTCATATAGAAACTAACAAATTTAGTTAGTGACACCTGCCAAACAGCCACAATTATGCAGTTATGTGGTCACCTCCATTAATGGTTGCATTTTTTTCGCAGAACTGATTAATTTTTCTGTAATGCACATGTAAAAATCTGCCACCAGGCATGTTTCATTGATTCTCTTCGTTAAGCAGTCACCTCTATTGTCCAATTTAAATATAGTGACTTGTGACCGATGAACTGTGAAGCAGTTATCTAATTGGGAGCTTTGATACCTAAAATTAAACTGAAGTAAAACTCTTAAGTAGATAACCAATGATCTGTCAGAAGTCACTGTATTTAAATCGGACAAAAGCAATTTGGTACTATAATAGAATAAGAAGTGAAAGGTTTGTGGATAAAGTGTTGATATAATATCTTCCTCTGACAGGATGTATTGTCAGATTACTTCAAACAGCAACATCTACTTACTCATCTGGCAAGTGTTTAATTGTTGTTTAAGGTAAAAAGATGATTTTAACAAATGTACTGAATAATGTACTAAATAACTTGTTCACTTCACTTGTACCAGAGCTTTCTCATGAAGTTTGCAAATCGTTGAAGCGAGAAACTGATCTGTTGATGACCATATGTTCAAACCCAATCTAATGGTCATGGGATAATCTTGTCCTCACAATTGCTTTTTGAAGTTAGTTTGCTTGTGAATTTGGTTGAGTGGTAACGACAACTCTGTTTCGCAAGGTCAAGTATGTTTGACAATTGCTGAGAGAAGCTACCTTGTTACCTTGAAGCAGAGTTATCCTCCAAAAAATGGAGCAAATGGAGACATTTCAATCGGTTCACATTTGAAAAAAGAAAAAAAAAGGAAGGGGAAGAGGGAGGACACAGTTCTTTCTAGGGTACATCAGTCCCGCCAAATTGCTCCAGCATGCAGCCCATTAGAGACTATGGTCTACCTACCAGCCACACTCAGCCAATACCCGTTTCTAAATATGTCTCTGGCCCTCGTACATCAATTTGGAGCTATGACTCCCATGGCAAACGGCAACTCACAAGGGCATTAAGGCATATTTGTACTACTCACAATGAAGTTTCTATGGCCAGATGTGAAAATACTGGGCTGTAGAGAGACTGCATTTTGTTTTAAGAATGATAAAATTGATCTGCCTATTTCAAATACAAATTTATATGTTTTGTTACAATTGTCATGAGATTATTATTGAAACGCTTAATACGTTTTCATGTGCATTCAGGTGGACCTGCTTGGACCAGGCCTTGTTAGGAAAGAGAAGAAGATATTGCCCATTGAAGGAGAAGATCCAGAACCAACAATCTTTATTTCTCCTGTTATCATGTTACCCAATGTGATCGAACTATCGTATTATAGTAATACTGTTCTGGCATTTTATGTAATGGATTCTATAACTGGTGAGTTTTATGTGGTCTTCAGTTGAAGTATTTTTTCTATCATCTTCTGTTGTGTAGAGTTTGGGAGGAAACTGCATCAAAGAATTAAAATGTATGGCTTGAAGAATACGATAAACAGGTTGGCACCAGGTATAGGTCTGCTCAGTTTAGTGACATGGTGTTGTTTTTTTGTTTTTAACTTTCTTGTGTACATACATATATATGGAGTAATATATGCAATAGAGGGACTCCTGCTAGCTACATTTTTTGGGGTCTCCTGATACCGAAAAAGTGTTTTTTTTTTTTTTTTTTTACATCTGTCAGTCTGTGAACACCACTAGTGCCCTTTGAAGGTTTTGTTATTATATGTACGTATGCAATTGAAATATAGTGGAATATTGGAAGTGTTGCAATAAATTTTACCTTCAATGAATAATTTTTCTACAATTCTATTTCATTACTAGACCTGGGATTTGTTAGACAAATGCCTATTTTACTCTTTTGATGAAGATACTTGAAATGTATTATAAACACGAGATCAGGATATTAATGAGCCACATATATTGTATCTAAAAATGCCTTTTCCTCTTTTAAAAGTCCTTTTTCAGAATTTGTAGTTTTGGGGGGGATATTCAAATATGCACGTGTCACATATTGAAGTTAAAAGATGGTTTTCTGCATATTAAATGATTTTAAGTGAAAAAAGTTTAAAGATTTTTATTTGTATTCCTTTTAATACTTTATTCATTATTCATAAAAGATTGTAGTTTAACAAAATATTATTTATTAAAATTGTATTAAAAAACATGTTGAACACCTAAAATAAGAAGTTTTAGAGCCAAAATATTTGAGGAATCTATATATTTAAAAAAATAAGGTATTCCGCCATGGCTTTGTTTAGAGCTTCTGCTGAACCGATTGTAGTATTTTGTCCTTTAAATGAAAGAATGTGATCTCTAGATGTGTTGTCAGATACTGTTAGTGTTGATTCACCAACATTTACGGTGTAAATAAATTAATTAAATCATTCTTTAATAGTACGCATATCAATAGTCAATTGTTTTCTTCCAAAAGGTTGCTGTTTCAAAATCGATATATATGAGTCGATAGTTGTGAATCCATGCTGCTTCATGGTGGCGCTGCTTGATGTTTTGTTTTGATTGTTGAGATTTGTTTACAATTCGTCAAGGTTTTGTTTCAGTGTAATAATTGCATTATGGCGTTGACAGTTTGCATGTATTTGCTTCTGTGGTGTATATTGTAGAGAACATTCGGACAGTGGGTTTTGCCCGGTTGTACTTAAGTAGTGAAGTTGTACACAGGTTATGTCGAATTTCTAATCGTTGCCCACACACCCCAAAAGACGCAAACGTACATATTAAGTGGATGCAGGGAAAGAGAAAGTCAGCGTAGAAGTCATGTTAGTGAGGTCATTTCATTCTCTGTTGGGTCGTTGTCTATGAAATGTCAGTTTTGTTCCACTTTGTACTTCCCAAGTGAGAGAAATTCTGCAAAGAAGTTTATTCTGTGTTGCTTAAATGGGAAAATAAGTTTACCTTCGAGCAATATGCAAGAAGAAATCAAACAGTTGCTTATAGGAGATGAAGACATATCAAAAAACTTTAGAAATAATATTCGTCAGTATAATAGTGCTCTTACTTTTGTGTCATTTGGTGCCAGTATTGCATTGCCACCTGGTCATGGGCCATACATGTTCAAAATTTTGGAAACTCCACATCACAAAATATCTTCGTTATACCCTGAAGATCCAAATAATGCAACATATTGTGAACATTAGTCTGGGCACAGTATTTTACATTTATCTCAGATCTCACCATCAAATTTTGACAGGTTCTCACTAGTTAATAATTATTAATTCCTTGGCCTTAATTTCAGAAAATTTTTGTTAAGTTTGATTTGCAAGAATGCTGTTTTGTTACTATCAGTTTTGTTATTTTTTTGTTTCTGTATTTCATTATTAATGCATCAACGATCTCATGTTTCAGCTACAGGATTGGTCTCTCTTCTTCCATTTGACATGTACCATTCTGAGGCTGGACAACAAAGTAGTGCTCATGCGATTTGGCTGGAGAGCCTCATGGAGGCTGCATATGAGTTGTGTGACATTCTGCAGTTTGAGTTCATCTTCACCAAACCTTGTCAACATTTGGAAACTGTTCTTATGGACAGAATAGACAGCCTGTGCACAGCTAATGTTTTATTACTAGATGAAGTAAGTAGGAATACTTTCTTTTTCTCTCTTGCTCTGTAACTGTACATAAGTAATACATAACAGATGTTGAGTGTAAGGGACAATCTTGAACTGAAAAACAATTTTCTGCAATATATAAATTCTTTCTTGGCACTAAGTTCTCCATTTTAATCAACTTGTACAGATTGGTAATCAAGGATATTTCTGGATTCAGTTTCAGGAAAAAATTTGATCGACTGATTACTAAATTGCATTTTATCTTTTTAATTTTTCAAGGCAAAAGCAGAATCTGAAGACGAAAGAGGAATTCGTCCCTCACGGAGAATACCTTCCTATCTTGAATATGAGAGCGAAGAAGAAGACATAGCAAATGCTGAACCACAGACCAAATACACAGTAAGTACAAATAATTTCCATGAGCTATAGTTTTCTTTATTTTTTCTTTCTCTATTGGTCACAAGTTTTCAGAGGTAAGTGTTCTTTGTTGTTGCTTTCTAATTTAAATATAGGGCAAAACTTTTATTTTTTTTTCCTTGAAGAGGGCATTGAGAAGTTACAAATGTAGAATAAGTCTCGTTCAAATCTCTGAACTTTCAACAGTTGCTAATATGGGTCTCCCAAACTTCTTTTGGTGAAGATATTTTTTAAGAGAAGAATTAGTAGATTACAAATTGCATTATTATAATACAGTAAAATCTATCTTAAGATGGAAACCTGCCTTCACCTGAAAATAATTTCTGTAGGACTATTTTCCAATGCAAAATGCACAGGATAAACCAGAAACCTGCCTAATGCAGAAAGGGAAAGGAATTTTAGTATGACATTTTTAAAGGCTTTCAAAAAGACAGAAAACAAATACTATTTTAAAATTAAACATTGAATTGTGTGTGTGGTGACATTTTATGAAGAAACCCAGAGCTGTGTTCGTCAATTCACTATCTCGGTTACCCTCGTCCGAAACTTCATATTATCCATGCTATTCATGCAAAGTCACTGTTTATTCATAATATCACCTTCACAAGCCCATGGGGTGGAAGGAGAGATGCAAAGATCTTTTAATTTTTGGTTAACATGTACAGAGTGTCCAGGGAAGAAATAGGAAAATAAGCCTTAAGACAATTTTAAGCATATTTTGTCTCATAAACTACTTGGATATTGTGAATGACTGAGCCACAATAAGCATTCAAAGGCAGGATTGGGCAAAATACTTTAAATTTAGTATTTAAATACTACTCCAAAATACTTCGTAAATAAGTATTTAAATACATACTCAAAATACATTAAGTTTTGAATAGCTAAATACATATGTATTTAAAATACTTCAGATACTCAAAATACAGTAAATAGAATAATTTTTGTTTATTCTTTTTTTATTGCAACAATTTATTCTAATTATCAATTACAATAAATTACTAATTGACAGTCATAAATTTCTGAACAATAACTTATAAGTTAATTCAAATAACCAGGAATTCCTTTTAAAGTGACCAGTTTTTCAAACAAATCATCAGACAATAAACCCCTATTTGACAAATGTATAAAACCGGGAAAGGAAAGTAGTCATTCAGCAAGTGCGGATGAATGTAAACTAGTGTTAAAAGTAGAGCTCAGACATGTAGGCACTAAAAAGATAAAAAATAGGCGGGCAAATAGCCACTTAAAAACGTTAAAAATAGGTAGGGAAATAGGCATTATAGTTGACAATAGTCAGGCTTTTAGGAAGTAAAAACTTCAAAATAGGCAGGGAAATGGGCATTATGGTTGAATAATATTAAAATTTATACTTAATAGTACAACATACAAGATGAACACAATTCTCTAAAAACAAATCAAATTTTTTCGATTCTCAAACCATATTGTGGAGTTAGATACTATTTTCTTGAGTTGACTCGTGTGGAATTTTATATTCTGTATATTTTGTTGGTTAAGCTGGTTAAATGTTGGATTTTAAAGTTTTGAAAATGGAATGTTTGCAGCATGGCACAAGGCAGTGTTGAAATTCTTTCTTGTCTTCATCTTTTGATTGCACTTGCTGAAGAAGGTTTAAATAGTTTTTCTCACTGTTTTCCCCATTTTTTTTTGCACTAGTGTGAAATTGAAGTGTTTTTATGTTGTAAGAAATATTTTTTGCAGTTTACCACCTTTTCAACACATTGGGGGAAAAAATATTTCCAGTTCATCGTGAATCTTCTCCATAAATTCACTCTTTTAGCAATGCACTTCTTGAAGCTTCCTCTTTTGGCATTGCAGCAATCATGATCAACAGGAACAGCAAATTTACTGATCTGGCATGCACCAAACTTTGAAACCAATACAAAATTATCAAAGAAAACTCCTCCTATCTTATGTCATTCTACATTCTAAAAGTGAAAGATGCTGGGAGCGCTATTTTTGAAGACAGTTGTGTTTTTTGTAGGGAACAGATAGCGCACTGTAATTGCGAAGATCGGAAAGACATACACAATTCCCTGTTCTCTGGAGCGCCCTGACATGCTTCAGCAAAGTAGATATGATAACCTGCATGGTGTCAAAGTCTCCCACGTCTCTAAGCGGTGAACCTGCTCGGCGCGTTACAGGCAAGAACACACAGGGCATAGAGCTTCTAGATTGGAGGATGTAAAAAATATTTTAAAAAATTGCCCATCAGTGATTTCTCAATAAATGATTGTAGAAAACGAAAAAATAGTGAACAAAAAATATTAAAAATGCAGAAAATTCAATAGAGACATTTATAGGCAATTTCTCTAAAATAGGCATTTATAAGCTTATAAAACCCTCGTAAAAGCCGTTTCGGAGATAAACATTTATTCTGAGGTAATTTGCCTGAAAATACATACAAAGAAATAAAATAGGCAAAAAGGGCATTGTCCAGACTCTAGTTATAAGAAATAAACACATTGTCTGATAATTGTCCAGATTTTTAATGATTTAGATTTATAGTTTAAAAATGAAGATAATTCAAATTCAAGAGCTGAAAGGGGCTTTTATATTTGTTTCAGTGAGGTTCATTCAGTAGCAGAATCAAACAAAAAGAAACTTGTAATCTTCATCTGTATTTGAAGTATTTTAAGTACACCTTTTTTATGTATTTTAAATACACCTATTTTATGTATTTAACTACATCTCTAAAATACATATCCAAAAAATTCAAAAATACAGTTTTTCATATACAAAATTATTTAAAATATGTATTTCAAATACAAGTATTTAAACAAGTACTTAATAATACAAGTATTATTAACAAAAGAAATAAGTATGTATTTGTTCAGATAGAAAAATTAACGAGAAATAAAAAAGCAGTCAAATTGTGTAAATTGGGTTCTTTTTTATTTCTGGGTTAATTTTTCTTTCTGAACAAATATACTAATTTCTTTTGTAAATAATAAACATTTTACATGTTTCTGGAGTGTTCCTACACTTCTGTAATGAAAATTTTTACCTACCTTTAGATTGCAGAAAAAATTATATGCCATCTAGGCAATTCCTGCAAGCTTCTCTTCATTAACCCTGAAATTTTACCTATTTATTTATGAATCTATAATTTTTCTCAAAATTGACTTATATTCTTAACAGGGGGAACATATTTTCATGCAATACTTAAAATTACAACACACATCATAGAAATCACATTTATCAGGTGTTAGTATTAACAACTAGTTACAAGAAATCCACATTTAATACATACAGGTTACTTTACAACACATTGCCCTAATGACATTAAACAATTACACAAATTTAAGTTAAAAGTCAAATCTTTTCATCTATTGAACTGTTTCTATACTGTTCATCAGAAAGAAAAATAAAATTTATTATAACAATTATATACAATGCACTAGTTTTCATATGAATTGTGTAATTTTAAAAATACTTATATGTCTGTATGAAGTAATGTACTTCAGCTTCTTGGTTAGTGACCTTCTTAATCAGGTTTTTGTTCAGTTTCTCTGATCCATTGAGCAAATGCTGAGATGACCCCATGTTTTGCTTCTGGACATTAATATAGCTTCACTATGAACACATTTTGTAGAGCTCTCCTTTTTGCTGCTAGTTGTGGAAGGAGAAGAGCCAGTGGGTGTATTTATGTGTGGTTATAAACAATATATGGAAATTCACTGCTCATAATGAGTGTTTAGCTGATGTAACCTTTATTTGGGGACTTCAGGATCTATGGAAATGTATTTTAATTATTATTAAAATACTTATACCAAATTTTTGCTAATTTCTGTAGCGCATCAATGCCCTACACTATTTATTCTCATTCAAAATATTTTCCTCATGGCAACGCCACATTCAATTTATATTTTTCAGTAAACATGAACATACACACACAAATATTTACTATAACAATTGTACAATGAAAAATAAACAATCACATTCACACTATTTACATACAACAGCCATTCATCATGTTCGTCCTCAGATCTGTGCATTATTACTTAATTCGAAACCTGTTTAATGACCTTTTACTAACCGATTCTATTTTAGTTAATTTAAATTAGACTACAATTTTGGCCTTGGACAAAATTTAGAACATCTTTTTCTATGCCAAAAGTTTACTTCCCTTTCTGAAGTCTGCACAGCAAACTTGAATAATGAATTGATTTTACAAACTCTTCTATCTTCATGACACCATACAGGCTGCATCCAATTTTGTTACACACTTGAAAGTTCCAACTTCCTTGCTTGAGCTAATTTCTAATTAAAATGTCCAAATTCACATTCCCTTCATTGGAATCACCTCCATTATTATTTCTATCCCAAAAATTATTCAAGTCCTCAAATACGTTGCAACAGAAACTTATTTTCGTGACACACAGCCATCTTTCTACCATCTCTTTTTCTCTCTGATGACTCCCTGCAATTTCTTCTTGCTTCTCAAAATAATATCTTTTTATGCAATTGTCTACTTACCATCTTCTCAGCATAATACAAGCTACATCCTGATTGTTTTTGATGCCTTTCACACATCATCATTCTTTTGTCAATCAATGACATTTTGCCATTTGCTATAATCCTTCATTGTTCCTTTCATACATTAATTTATGGGAAAACATTTTTAATTACCACTTTTGTTCTCGTATATTTAAAATTTAAGTCATTAAGATGACATGGTTCACCTTTATATATATTTGTTGGAATTTTTATTTATCATTTAACTATTTATGGTTGGAAGTTGGAGAAGAGATTCTGGAGCTCAAGAAATCATGCCAGATTGAATTTTTCCCCCATATGTCACATATAGTTTTTAAATCAACAATGGTCAAAACTTTTAGAGATGGGGAATAAAAAGGCCGAGGATTACACAGTGCAGGGGAGACCGAAAAGAAAGAAAGAAACTATGATATATGTGAAGAAAGTTGTAACAGAAACGATTATTAAGATGATTTTTAGAAACAAGAAAATAGTATTGCCTGAGGTATCACTAAATGTTAACATGCTCATCATGGTGACAATTTTCTAGACAATTATATAGTTTGCCATTTTATTTTCCCAAAATAGTAAGAATTAGTTTTAAAAAATTCAACAGGCTCAGTTGAAAATTTCATGTTTTACAAAGTTTTTGTTTGTCTTGAATTTAAATTTAATGCAACAGCCCATTTGTGACAAATTTGTCAAATGGAACATATCAGGCAAATGAAGAATAATTGATATATACTTTATTAATGGTCTACATTCCTCAGCTACCATGCTGGATTATCATATTACTGGAAAGAAAAAGTGGAACAAAAGCACAAATGTTCATCAAATGAAAATTGATTTTGAACCAAAATGCTCTTTCTGCTGCTTAGTTTCTACTGTATTGAAATAATCTGACTGATTTAAAAGAAATTCAGCCCCAGTTGGTGCGCCATTTGAAATAAACTGAATATACTCAAACAAACTCGGTCGAGGAACCTGAAAAGCAAATATCTTTCTATCTTGCTACTTCATTGCTAGAATTGGCTCAATGAAAAATCATATATTCATTTCACAAAAACATGGAAATTTATTAAACAATTTAAAACAATTTTGGTATTGTATAACTTTACCCAATATAAAATTAAACGTTTGTCATGACCGTTCCAACCTTATGTCTTCGCGCGCTTTTGGACCATCTTTATCCATCTCCGACGCCGCCGTCCTCAGGTCCAGACACCATCTTCTCTCTTCTTCTCTCGGAAGCACACTTCAATCACTGTTCATCAGATCAATAAACTATTTGCTGCTAACATTCCAGTCCAATCACTGACAACTTCGCCCAAGCCCTCAATGTCCCTCCAACTCGTTCACATGAAACATTTTAAGCTCCATTGTCACACTTAGTGTTCAAATTTTGATGTTTTCTCAACATCCATTCCCTAGTAGATGCTTACAAGTCCCCAAAGAAAAAAAAACTCCTAACCTTAATTGGAGCACAATCTGTTCACGAGCACGGCATCAGTCAGAATGAATGTCTCTCATATTCTTTCAGCCCTGCAAAGCTCGGTTCATAATTTCGATTGTTTATTTGCAGATAACATTTGATGTACTTTCGTACCTAGCCAATCTCTAAATTTCTTGCAAAACGAACGAGCCATCTTCACGACTGTCACTGCTTTTTCGGCTAATCACAGAATTCTATATTGAATTAACTAGCCGTCTCCGCAATTGTCACTGCATGAATATGTTGACCTTGACGACGGCTCGCTTACCGTTGCTATGCTAGCATATTCACATAATTTATCCCCTTTAATTGACGCCATTTATAATAAATGTTGTACAATATTCAGTGACATATTGGTATGTCACAGTATATATGTCTCCAAACATACTCAATTTCTTTCATTGTTTGTTTTCTCATAATTTAAATCCTTTATATTTTCTGTAGCTGAACATTGAGAGAGATGCTCTCCGACGCCTGGACTTCCTTCATGGGCTACTTAGACCTTTAGTGGATACTTACGCAGCCAGCGCAAGTGTGTTGGAGCGATTAGCATCTCGATCTCGGTCTGAGAAGGAGTTGGTACATGATGTCTTAGCTGAAGTAAAAGTGCAGCTTGACAGTGGACAGTGTCAATATGGTGTGTAAATATGTTAAATTAATTTATTTTTATTACTACTCTGCAATCTCCTTCCTTGATTACATCACCAATATTGAAGCACAAATTTAGTTAACTGTGAAATAACATCTGAGTGAAACATCAATCATGATTCTATATAAAATTTTAATATCCTTTTACAATTTTTGTATCCAGTGCTTTTCTTCCAAAATCATTTAAAGCAATAGAGTTAGAATCCTACAAAAATCACCCCCCCCCTTATTTTACACAGTACAATTTAAAATTGCAAAGAATATGTAAGGTAATAAAAACAAATAAACATTGGTTCTAGACTCACTGTATATAATGAATCATCCAAATCTTGTTTGTAAATAAGTTAACTACACACATGTTTTTCTTCTATGAAGTTTGTAAGTGTTGAAAAATTGATACCTTTTCTATAATATAGTTACTTTATATAGTTACTGTTTTCTATAATATACTTCAATTCATAATGTGCATTGTAATTGAAGTATGTTTTCTACTTTTCTTAGTAGATCCTCAATTAATATAATAGTTACTTCTTTTTATTCATCTTTTCCTCCTCCTTCTCCTCATCATCGTTCTCATTCTCATCTTCCTCAATCTCTTTATCCTCCTCGTTTCATCCTATTTTTCTCTCCTTCTTCTCTTTACATTTGTTGATGATTTTTTTTTCACAAGGAGTTAATGTATCTTTACAACTAAATCTGTTTAAACAAAATAGTGCAAAAAAGAAAGAATTATTGTATTGGGCCTGAGTCACTTGACTAAGTCTTAAAATTAGATGAGTTAGATAATAAGACGTATTGTGAAATTTTTGAGTTGAATATAATGGATGAATTAAAGGAATTTGTTTTATGGCCTATATAGCATTAATATTTAATGTGACTTATCTTCAATGGCCTAGTTTTTAGTAAATATTAATAATCAATAAATGCATTGTACGTTTTTTTATGAAAACCTATTTTTATTTTTGAGACCGTTACTAATTTTTTATGCATTACTTTACAGGAGAGAGTTTGTCAGTGGATCCCATAAAGAATTCCTTGAAGCTTTTTGAACGATGGGGTGTGCTCGAGTGTCACATTGAGGAGAATGTGAAGCTGTATTATTTATCTGAATCAAGAGATAGTGAAGAAAGTGTAAGAGAAGTGTACAATAAGATTAATAAATATAAATGGATTATAGGTAATCAATAGCATAGGGATGAAAATGCTGCATGTCCAAAACAATGAGTATTCACTCTGGATCAGTGCTGTTGTTTTGTTAGAAGATTGACACAAAAATGCTTCCGGGACTTCACTACGGGAAGAAAAGGGAAACTCGTCTGGAGAGGACATAGTGAAATATGTGAAGATATTGTTGTAGAGATTGTTATGCTTTTTGTATTCAACATCGAATAATATTTTTGTAATAATTTTAATTGTTGGTGATTTTGCATTATTGATCTTCAAATTTTCACAGTTTCATTTCGGTTTTTCTGTTTATATTTTATACAGAAACAGTGTTTTTGAAGACTGGATTTCAAATGTGAGCAAATCATTAGAAAAGAATTTGATGAAAGAGAACAATAAGTTATTTCCATAAAAGTACATTTTTTACTGTAGTAACAGGAAAGTTTGAGGAGTGTACTTTACTTGCAACAATGCATCAAATTTAGGATATTTTGTAACCAATGGCATCTAAAAAGGCTGAGGGACCAATTATCTCTGCTTGTTCTGAAGATGTTGCTCTCCATTTCTTTTTTGATTTTTTAAATAATTTATTTTCTCACCAAGGCCTTGGTGACTAAAGCCTATGAGGAACCCTGCAGAATGTTGTAATGGCCTTCTTATTTGTCCTTGGTTACATCATCAAAATTTTCTCCAGCTTCAGTCTTTTGTTTTCAATCAGCAAAGCAAGCAGTATGACAAAGTAAATAAGAGCCTTTGAATACCTTATTGATTTGTTTTTTCATTATTGTGAAAGATGCATTCATAGGAGATTAATAATCGTTTTTTAATATATATTATTAATTATTAATAATTATTATTTATAATATTGTTAATCTAAAAAAGATATTTATCGTTTATAAATATCATAAAGTAAATTGTATTTTCATCTTTGATACTTTGTGAATGATTTCACTGCCACGCACATTCTGCATTATTTTCTGTGTCACAAACATATGATTGAAAGGTTTTTATGCGAGATCCTAAACATAAATATTGCATCTACATAGTATTTGGAAAATGTTTTTATTTTAATTATAGTATTTTTTAACTTGTGTGTTTAGAGGCACGGATCAAAATAAGAAAAGTTCTGATAAATAAGAAAAACGTGTGAAATTTGAGAAATGCTAGTATCCATGTATGACATTCAACCTTCTCTTTCGCTTACAACAGTAGAAAAAAAAACTATAATGAATTAGCTTTTCTGTAGGAACACCATGTATATTTAAGACTAAGATATTTTCAAAATTAAGATATTTTATTTGTTTAATTGACAATGGGTAGAAGAGCAGATAATAGGAATCGGAACTAAGTCAGTTCTCAATTTTTAATTATATCCATAATTATTCTTTTAGATGCTGGCCCAACTAGCTCTTTGGCGTCAGCGGAAGCTTTTCCATAAGAATCTACTTGTTTTATTTTCCAGCTCTAACTGCACCTATAACTAACAGTTGTAACTGCTTCTTCTCCCTCCATCTTTTCCAAATGCTGTCTCCACTATTCCAAAGATCCTTTCAATATCTTGCAGCCATTTTGTAAGGGACAACTCAATTCTTCCAGTGCTGCATAAGGAACTGAAAGTTATTCAATATCTGCAAGTTCTAAATGAGTGGCCATTGGAAGCTTCTGGCTTTTGCTTCTTTTATTATATTCGACTTAGTAATTACCTTACATCATTCATGAATGTAACTTGGGCTCCATTTTTCTCAGTCATGCACAAAAACAAATATTATTTTCTATAATTTCTTTTCAGCTTCGTTTTCCTTTTAGTTAAGCTCATACCTCGGCTTGAAAGAAAAACATTGATCAGATCAAAAGTATATTCAGCCTTGAAGGTATATCAAGTATAATATCATTTACATTAGATTCCTTGCTATGCAAGAGTACGTAAACCCAGTAGTAATGGAGACTTGAAGCAGTCATACATAGATTGGCATTTTGTGATTGAGATGACAGGAAATTTTTTTTTTAATGTATTTAGTATTCAGTGTGTCAGTACAATTCGTGCAACATTGTTACTTACTGACTTGCAGATGTCAGTAAAAATCATTACCCTTTAACAAAAATATCTCCAAATTGTGGTAGTTGGTACCATTTTGTTTGTATCATGTTTTTTTTAAATATTAAAAAACCTTTTTCTTTAGCAGTTCCTAAACATTGTTTAACAATTTTAGCTTTTAGTTCAAATTTTGTATTCACCGTGTTTTTCATATTGTACTAACAATTATGACGTTTTAGTCTGCTTACCAACAATTTTATTTATAGTCTAAAATATCCATTGAAGGATATGAATGCCTTTTGATTACTGCTGCTTGCTGTTGAATTTCAGAAGACTTAGTTAAGGAGTAGTAGAAGAAGTAGAAGAAAACAGTGTTTTGAAAATAATTTGCCTCAAGGTCCAAATTTTGCTTAGAAATATCTTTTGTCTAGTAGCATTGTGTCAAGTTTGTGTATACTTTCTCCAAAGATAAGTGATTCTGTGAAATTTTTATTCATAAACATCACAAATATATTGCATATCCATTCAAATATTATTATAGATGGCAAGATATGGTTGTAAACTAGGCATTTAGGCAACAAAAGAACAATTGACTGGATGTTAGTTTAACCCAGGAACTCTGTCTTTCATGTTGGAGCTTTTTTTATGGCAATTATTAATTAAAAAGTTTTATCAAAGATGAGTGAGGCCTGAACTTGTAATCAGTGCTCTAGGAATATCTGAACATCTGTAAGTGACAGTTCTATGTGGTTCCTCAGATAGAATGACTATTTGCCATGATTGGAATCTTTGTCTAATTGTAAATGAGCTAACTAAAGATTAAATGAGCTGTTCTATTTATATTGAGGAGCCTAACTCACAAATGTTGAGATCCTTCATTTGTACTCTAATAAATCTAGAATTACAGTGGTGTTAAAAAAGGTCTTCTAGTGTTCATAAAAATGTTTCTCTGAGAATTCATTTATTCAAATCAGTCAAACTATTTCAAAATTGACCTTTCAGTGGTGCGTAGAAGTGTTTGTTATATTTTAGTTTCGAATTTTGAAATCATCCCACTGAATATATTGACTGTGTGTTGAGCATGTGATCTATTTTCGGAACATCTCCTTCCCTAACATTTTTATTTTATGATCAACATAAACATTTTCATTTTGATAGTCAAAAAGCATTTGTAGGTTTAAAATGAAAGAATATTCACTGGTGAACTTTTTCTTTTGAGTTAAATAGAATAAAAACGCTCTAAAAACATTTTTTTGAATAAATCATATATTGAAGTAAATTATTTTTGAGAAAAGTTTATCTTCATCTACTTCCGTTTAACAAGGTAATATAGAGTCAATATTTCTGAGGTTGAATGTTATATTTTGAGTTTCATATATAGCATAGTAATTGAAAAAATTGTTATGAAAATTTTTCTGATTTGATTGTACTTTTTCAAATTATTTTTATTCATTTTCTACAAGCTCAGGTGGAGTGATTTGAAGAGATTATAATTATATAATAACATAATATTTATCACTTTCCTGATCTTAATCAACTTTATTGGCATGATAAAATAACTTGCAATTAATATATGTCCTTCAGGTTTGATTGCTGTCTTAATGAAGGAACAGTTTCAGTGACATGAAAGTTTGTTTGTTTTTTTTTTCTCTCAAAAACTTTAGTGGAAGAAGAGTAGTTATCATCCTTTTCATTTCTCATAATGATTTATGCAGATTTCAGCAAATAGCATCAAATGTATATTCATGGTACATGGTAGATTTTACTGCCTTTAAGATTGTTACGTGAGTGAATAATTGGTTGGAAAATTACTTGCTCTGAATGTGAAAAATATCTGCCTCTAGGACAGAAATTAATTATTATTATTATTATTATTATTATTTAATGTGCAGTATCAAAAGAAGTGTATTACATGTTAAATTATTGACCCATGTTTCTGTCAGGTGTGCAGTAATTATTCAAAGCTCTTTCTTAAATAAATGTTTTATTCTGACAGTCATTTTCTGACCCTTGCACAAAACATCTAATCGTAGAATTTTTTTTCCCCCCTAATTCTACATGTTGACCTTAAATATGAAATACAGTAATTGAATTAAATTTTACTGTGTATATTGTATTTGTGTGATAGTACATAGAGTGTAAAATTGACCGTCCAACTAAAAGCAGCTTTCTTGAATGTTTGCACTGTTAGAAATATTTCAAAAATTACAAGATGGTGTTCCTGTAAGGTTATCTGTATCTTTTCTCAAAAGAGAATCAGTGTCTACTAGAATTTTCAAAATGTCATAAAAAAAAATTAAAAATTTAAAGTTGGAAATTTCCAAACGAACTTACAGGGTGAAATTCTCCTTTGTGATTGCTGCCTTTCTTTGCATTTCAACATTTTTCAGGTTTAATCTCCTCTTTTAATCATTTTGATATTTTATGGAATTTTTTAACAATTGACTTGTTAGGCATGAATTTTATGACAATTGTTCAAAATTTAATAGGTGAAACTAGATACCTCTGTGGCAGTATTAGATGAGTTTGAGTTTGAGACATTGGGACCATTCAAAAAAATACATTTGCGTTTAAGGCAAGAGAAAAAGGGAGAGGGTTCTCACAAATGTGGCAAAACTTAAGTGAGCAGGGGGGAGTGGGGGTGGACTGACGAAAAATGAATGTCTGGAACATTTGTGTGATTATTATATTCTTAACTTAATTGTAGAAATGAATGTTAAAATGAATCAGAAATCTAAATTGTAATTAAGTTGGCAAAATTTTTTTAAATCTTTGTGAAATCCTACTAAATTTTTAAAGCCATCACATTTGTTTTACTCAGGAAGTGCGATAGGAGAGGGTGTGATATGGAATGTTCTTCTGGGGAGGGAGGGTCAAGAGCTAAATTTTGCAAACATTTTTTGAATTGGCCCCAATGCAGCAGTAGGGAGACATTTATCTTCAGATCATTCAATATTTTCTTGGCAGCTGATCTCTGGGCATTTCCAGAATGCTTTCTTTGGAGCATTTACATGTAGGTGGTTACATTTCCCAATTTTGTTAAGTCTTTCGCATGTAACTGTTGTGGCAAAGTATTTGCTATTTCAGTGATGTAAAGCTATGTTCTTCGTGTGATATGGAAAGCATTAAAATTATTATAAATGATCTGTGAGTTTACTGAAATCTTAATTGTACCTTCATATTTGAAATGGAAAATGAAATATCTTGTCAAATTTTCATATTTTTATGTACAATGTAACCATGTTATCATCCTTCTTTTACTGAGTTTGCACTTACTAAGCACAGAACATCAGAGGCCTATGGATTTATCGGCTGTGGTACAATATTGGTTATTAGTGCTCAATGGCACTTGGTGCCTTTATTTCCTTTGGATGTATGTACCTGTTTATGATCTGTATAATTTTTAACTACTTGTAAATCTATTTTGAAACAATTGGATAAATATATATGTTATCTTAATTTATTTTTATGTGTATTTAATTGATCTAATCTATATGTTAATTCAATTTACAATACTCTGGTATAATAAAACAATTTTAAATTATCAAGATATCTTACTTTCTCAAACTAAATAACTATGAAAGATATGAAATATTGGCTGAAGATACTGTTGGGGCTGTGGTTATTTTCAGAAGGTCATTGTATTTGTGAGACTTGTAATGTAGTAAAGTTTGTATTCATCTGCAAGCTTGTTTTAGCAGTTTTATGTCCTTGTCTGTATTTGTAGTTGTATCATTGTAAAGATCATTTGAGTCTGATCATTGCGATAATTCCTTCAGAAAAGATGGGATGAGGATTTTTGGGCTAGGTTGTGGTTGAGGATTGTTTAAAGTGGTGGGTGGAGAGAGTGATCTGTAGATTTATCAATGGATTGTGTTTGGATTTTTGAAAGGACAAGGATTTTCGTGGATAGGAGGCATTGTATGCTCTCCAATCAGTTTTTGGTGTTGGTGGTTTTGGTAGTGTAAAACAGGAAATTGAAGAGCAGGTTATAACTTGGCAGTTGGGCTGAAATGTCATATAGGTCTTATTTCGGATATGTGATGGTTATTTGGTATTCGGAGTAGTGAATGATGATGCTTAGGATATTGGGTGGGCTGTCATTGTGGATTTGGGTAGGTTTTGGTAGGCTTTTAAGATGGATATGGGAATTTTGGTTTCGGAAGTTCTCAATTCTGGGTCCAGTTGTGTTGCTTATTGTGCAGTCCCATGTTGCTTTGCTATTGAGGTTGCCAGCTGTGATGAAAGGGTAGGGAATGTAGGATGCCAAGGTCAGAGTTAAGAATTGAGATATTGGGTTTCTGGTAGCAGGTTATGATGAGGACTGGGGAGGTGGTCGTTCCAATAAGTAGGCAGTACATTATAGTGTTATTGTAGGGGGAAGTTTATATGGGATGCAGCATTGAGTTAGGATAGTAGTGCTGCCTCCTGTGGAAGTGGTTCTATCGAATCTTAAGGTGTTATAGTTTGGAATGGAAGATGATATGTTGGGTTTCAGCCATGTCTCCTGTAATAAAAAGATCCTGAGAGATTAGTCTTGTAAGAACTGAAAAAGGATTTTTTCTGCTTTATATGTCCTTGAGCATTCCATGAGGACAGGGTTAGGATGTGAAGTAGGGAACAGTTTCATGCATGACTTCAATCAGCGGTTATTAATGTTATCATGCGGTTTTGTGATTATGCCCTCTGAGCCTTTTAGGAAAGCAAGGAGTGGCTTTTGATGGGAGAGGAGTTTCTTAGAACTGGGGTTTTGGACAATTGCGAAAAGTTCAAGGTTTTGGGCTGCGTCTTGTGATTGGGATGGGATAGCAGCTAGGTTTAGGAGGAGGGTTGAGGTTTTAAAAGAGGAAAGGTTTGAGATGAGATGGTCAGAGGAGTGGTGGTGTTAAAGTTGTTGGCAGAAGGTTTTGGCTTGAACTGTATAAGGACATGATGGATCATTGGCAGGATAGTTCAGGAAGTGGTTTGCACATTTTGGCATAAAGGATGAGTCTGTTTGAGTTTGGGAGGGACATTTTTTAAAATTTATTTATTTATTTAAGGTTGCTTTATAACCGAGGTCATTAGTGACCACTATCATCATTACAATTTTAAGGAAAAACAAAATAGTTACATTTTTACAACATACAATCTAAGGTATTACACTATTTTTAATTATACATGGTTTTTCAGTTTTGTAATTTCTAAAAGTTTTATTACTTTGGTACATCCATCTGTGGAACTGACTATTGATTTTAGGGTTCCTTCCATTTTCAGAAATTTTCTAATATTCTTCGAAACCGGGCATTCAAGAATGAGGAGGGGGTGGAGACTACTGCTCCACACTTTGGACAGGATTCTGGATCAGATCTCTTGAATAAATGGCAGAAACAGATTGAAATGACCTATCCTTAGTCTTGTAATTATAACCTGTTGTTCTCAAAAAGTGTTTTCCAGGGAAAACTGGGGCAAGGATGGATTTTCTGACTAAATAGAGTTTGGAAACATTCAATGTCCAGTTAGAGTCCCAATAACTGAGACAGGACTCCTTTACAAACTTTTTGAAGTCTTGGAAAGTGCCTTGAATTTTGTTGTCTGCGGATGTAAATGATGTGGCTAGTTTAGTTTAGCGGCTGCAACAGCTTTCTTGTTGCCAATGATTTTTTGTGCGAGGGGATCCATATTATTCCTATATGGGTCCTACTTACAGCTTGATTTTCTGGGATCTCCTGAAGAGAGGGACATTGTTCAGTGGACTGAGGTAAAGAGCAGAAGGCGCAAGTCGTCGATCTTCTATCGTAGGCTTGGAGTAATGAAGCTTTAGGCAGCTTTTACCCTGTGGAATTATGACTGTGGTCTTGTAGTTTTCGAGTCTGATCCTACAATAGTCAATGTATTTTTTTTAACGTTTACTGTCATGTGTTTTGTCTCCATAGTGTAAATTCCTAATGTCGCCTATCCCGTCATCTCGTTGCATCGCCGTGAGTGGGGGTGAGTGATTTTCAAATCCTTCAAGTTTTCTCAGATAACATTGAAGTCATAGTGTGTGGTCATATTTGGTTTTTGTTGGTCTCTTGATCACGAATTTGTCAAGTGATTCTTCTTTCGTACGGTTAAAGTGGTGGCAATGCTGGTGAAATGTAGTCCTCTCAGTTGTGGATCGGAAATTTGGACAAGTCTATCACAGTCTTAAGTTGCACTAGAAGTTGAGTCCGTGTGCATTTGGCTGTCTTCACTAACTGTTCTTCATAGTATTTTTCTAGTTCAGAAGGATCAAAAATCACCTACTAATAGTAGGTAAGTTCTGCAAGGATCAATCCGTCCTTTACATGGAGTTTGTGACCTGGGGGTTGGTTGAGGTGTCGTAGGTTTTGTCTGCATTTGGTGATGTTTCTCTTTGCGGTGCGTCAGGTCTTGATAGATGATGGTCCAATCGGTTCATCAGGGATAAGAGGCGAGGGAGGCTCTCCACCTTTGGTAACTTCTTCGAACCCGCCGGCCAGTAGGAACTAACTGAGATTCCGTCTGGGGAGCGGTGGCGTCCAGGAATAATCCGGAAAGGAATAGCGCGTGGTTTCAGCCGATGGCATATTTGCATCGCTGTCGGTCGGGTGTACGTGGTCTTCAATTCCTGTTGTTTCCATTTTTCCAGCGCCGTCGTGTCTTCATCTGAGGGTGACGTGGCCGTAGCCGCGCCTCATCCAAAAAGCGGCGGTTACTCATCTCAAGCGCTTTTCGGGAAACGGTCTTTGGAGCCTTCACTTTCCCCGAGTGGCTGGTAGGCGACGATGACCTTCGAGCCGTTGGCGTCCTTACGGGAATATAATTTATCTCTAGCACTCAGCAATGGAAAAACTGTGACCAGAAGGCGAACCCATGGTGACTAGATGAAAGTAAACCGTTGCAGTCGCTACGTGGCAGTAAGCTGTTGTCCGCGCTAAAGGAAAAATTCTTGCCCTCCTCCCGCCGGATGACTTGTCAGGTATGGTGTAGGAAGAAAAGGCAATGACTGACGAGATTAAAAAAGGATACTCCAAACGTTCGACGCCAATACGTGTCTGTAATAAACACGTATTATAAATTGTAATAATAATAAAAAACTTCGACACTAGTAGCAAAGGGTCAGGTGTGACAGAAGAGTTCTGCAAAAAAATATTTTGGAATACAATGCATTTTATGTGTTATATTAACCCCGAGGGCCGGAGCCTCGTCATGAATTCGGATACATAGAGTGAAGCTCTATACTTCGATTTTTCTATAGTGGCCGATGACATTAGGTCAATTTTACACCTGCCTTATAAAATGAATCTTTTTAACAGTTGTAAGCACATTTCGGAGGCTACGAGCCCCGTTGAGAAGGACGCTCGCGAATTTATTAAAAAGATTCATTTTCTAAGGTGCGAGGTATAAGAATGACCTAATGTCATTGACCACTATAGAAAAATCGACGTATAAATCGCCTTACACGTTTGGGGTTATAAATATACGATGCCAATCCACTTGCGGGTATTCCTTGCACGTGCTTGCAAAATCACACCAGTTCTGTTAGGTTAATCCATGGTGGAAATAACCACCATGGGTTAATCAATCCACACTTCACTTTTACAATCCAGGAGGCTGTGTGTGACATACAACGAACAAAAATGGTGTCCATTCCCAGTAAACAAACAATAAACGAAGGCTTTCTCAAAAGTCTTAAAAATTCTGCAATTTGTTACCTAACACATTACTTGACGTTCTTACCACACGCTGCTAAATGTGAAATTGTATTTTGAATTTCCAAGAAACGACTTAAAAGTTGCGCCTTTACCATGGGCTCTGCAATTGGCCTTGACGTAGCCTATAGGAAAGGTAAAGAAATTGCGCCCACTTTAAAATTCTTCCTGGCGCGACCGAAGTTCAAACAATTTTTAAATGTGTCGTGGTTTTACTTCTCTTGATTCGTAGATTCATTTCTGTACGCGCATTCCTTTTCTCAAAGCACGAGTATCGATTTCATTAAAAAAATTAAGAGAAATGAGATCGTCGTGTACAGTTTACACACTTTGCGCCACTCTCGCCAACGCTAGCATCAAAACATGACGCTGATAAGAGTGAAATCATAGAGTTTGAGGTATTACTTGTATTACGTAAGAAGATGTTTATCCCTTTTGCTCTATAATGTGTAACTTTTATTCAAATTGTGCTCGAACTTTTTCTTAGTTTTGATGATAGGCATCTTGAAGAGGTGTCTTTCCATAATGGCAGGTGAAGATGTGATGCGAGGGCTGGCTGATGTCCGTGGAAAATTGGAAAATGCCATTCAAAAGTTGAGCTATGTAAGTACAGGTTCTACGGACACATTTATGTAAGCCAGTACGTCATATCACATGTTTTGTGTAGGGATTAAAAACATTGAGAAGAATTTAATCGAATATAACCTCACATTTTCTTTAAACAACTTTTGAGCAATTTCATGTCGATGAATGCTATTGTACGTCAGCAAATTAATAATGACGTCTGGGATATTTCGACAGTTTATCTAAAATTTTAGAAAACCATCATCTTCCACCTTCTTTTTTATTTTCACTTCCTGCACCGCACAGGAGTGGTGTCTGGTTGTTCATGGCTCTTGGGATTTGGTCATTGTTTCTTTTGAAATTTTCATTTTCAGTGTTACATCAAATTGTTTATGGTTCATTTAGGCATGAATAAAAAGCAATGACTGAAAAGAAAGTGAAGCTGTTCTTTTTCAAATCAAATTATGAATTCCTACTTTGGATGATATTAGCAGTGTTTTTTCTTGGATCTGATTTGGATGTCATACTTACATGGCTTACTTTTACTGTATGAATAGTAATGATTTGTTCAGTAATTATATAAAATTAGGAATTTATATACCTTTATAACACTTTTTATGATTATTTACTTTTTAATTTTTATATTTATAAACATATTATAGATTATACTAAGAAATCAAAATTCTGATAGTAGTAGTAATACAATTTTATTGTAGTTACTGCTAGTTTCCTTCATATTGTTTCTGCAAATTTTGAAGTAAATGAAACCTCAATTGAAATCATTTCTGAAATAACTGCTGAAATAATTCAAATGGGGAAGTGAAACTCTTGATGTGGGATTTATGTTTACAGATCTTGAGTGTAGAAATTTTAATTCTAGTTTAAAATTGGTTAATTGAAATTTAAATTGAAAATAAAATATTCCTCAAATGTTCATTAATTATTATGCAATCATTAATCATGAAATTGTTTCTGTTTTTCTTTACATTTTTTCATATTTACATAACTGCATTACATTTATTTATTTGTCAAAAAAGTTAAAAATCTTATGTGAGGCATGGGGGAACAGTACAGATTTTAAGATTTCATACCAAACATGGTGACAAATACATGATGAATGTGGATGTTTCAGTAATCAATTCAGGTTTAGACCCCGTGCGTAGTCAGATGGTTTGATTTCCCTAAAATTTCAGAAACCACAAACTGAACCCAGATTAGTTGCTGTTTCAAAGACAAAGCCAAAAGAACTTGTGATTGCTGCATATGATGCTGGTCAGAGACATTTTGGAGAGAACTATGTTCAGGAACTTGCAGAGAAAGGAAGTGATCCAGAGGTAAATTCATTTAATGATAATGTTTCATAGTACCTAGCCACTATTGTGAAGAAAATGATTGAAAATATGTTTAAATTTTTTTGTACTGGTGCATTCAATTATTGTTTAAACTTTTCATCAGTATTTAGCAGTATTTCGAAGCAATTACGTTTCAGCATTGCCAAGGGTCCAAAATTGTCTATGCTTGAAGTATTTGAACTTTTTATAATTCATTCATTTTTTTGTTAATTGGACTCTAGAAAAGGGCTTAACTTTGAAATATTGAAAAGAACATTCATGACACATAAATGAATACACTCAACACAGTATTTTTAATACAACTAGATGTTTGATATGGCGAATTCCATGAGAAAAATTTCTGTATTTTGAAGACTTTTGATTAATTCAAAATATTTCTCATGTGAAAAAATAGAAACAAATTCTAAATCATGCAGAATAATTTGTGTGATCAACAAAAATTCACATGACTTTATATTAGAGGCAACATAGCATCAGTTGAGATTCGAATCAGCATGTGTTGAATGTTTATAATATTTGAAGAGTCCATTTTTATATCAGATACAAATTTTGCAAAGAATTACTATATTAATATTCCAGGTATTATCATCAATGAATACTAATTAAATTTTATAAATAAAATATTTTGTTTTGAAAGATATTTTTATTTCTAACAAATGGAAAAAATGAAATGCTGCATGAACTCTTCTGACCATATTTAGATTTTGCAAGGACAGATCATTTCTTTCTTTGGCTTTATGGCTTTCTGATATGAACAATTAATTATATTACTGTTAATCTAACTGATCAGATAGAAATTGTAGCCAAGATGTGGTTAACAGTTTTGAAATGTAATTGAATTCTGTTTTATTACCGGTATTCATTCTTTCTTTCTTCTTCCTCTTCTACTTCTTCCTCCTCTTCTTTTTCTTCTTCTTCTTTGCTGAATGCCTGTATAAATATTATTTTTGGTGTAATTTTAGTTTGTTTCTTTTTAAGAAAGAGTTGTTTTTTTTCATTTTTTTTTTTTTTTTCAAGAATTACTGGAAAAGCTGTGTATCTCTCCATTCAGGGGCTCATGTCAAGCCAATTTATCTGGTGAAAACCACACCATATAAAACAATAGTCCCTCCTCTTTTCTTTGTTGATTTTTTGATTGTTGTCCCTTTGTTTGTTTGTTTGTCCCTTTGATTGTTTGATTTTTGTCCCTTTTCTATTGTTGATTTTTTTTTATATTAACTGTAATTCACATATTTCACCCAATGTCATTTTGATCTAGATTTTGGAGAGGTGCCCTGATATAAAATGGCATTTCATTGGGCATTTGCAGAGCAATAAGGTATCAAAGGTACTGTCAGTGCCTAATCTCCATATGATAGAAACAGTTGATTCTGAAAAGCTTGCAACAGCTGTAAATCAGAGTTGGGGAAAACTTGGAAAAGACTATAATTTAAAAATTATGGTGCAAGTAAATACTAGCAAGGAAGAAGGTATTGTACTAGATCCATGAGTTATTTAATTATTTGCTTAGAGATTTTAGGAAACACTTCCAGATAAAAAATAAATCATCTTTCAAAAAATTTCTATGTATAATTGAAAGGCTTTCTAGTAGTAAGTCTCAAAGTACATAATTTACAGAACTTACCTTTAGATAAGATAAATTCAAATTTTCCATTGTTATTGCTTCTGCCATTTTTGGATCTTGAATGTAGTTCAACTGTAAATTGATATGAAGTTCGCAGAAGCCTTTCTTCCAAATAATATAAATATTGTAACTCTTTCTCTTTGAATTTCCATTCATTGTATTTTGACTCTTATGCAAATCTCTTTTCATTGAGATTTTTGTGTTGCTTTAATTGTTCATTGCAAGCCTTATGTGTTCATACAATTTTAGGTAAAAGTGGGTGCTCTACTGACTGTGCAAAAAAAGTAGTTGAACATGTTTTAAACAATTGTCCAAACCTTGAATTTGTTGGTTTAATGACTATTGGGATGTTTGGCTATGATGTCAGTTTGGGTCCAAATCCAGATTTTATTGTAAGTATGTCACCTTATGATTATTTTTGGGATAATCCCATTTACTGTTTTATTAAAAAAATTGACTTTTATCTTAATATTTCTTATTAAGGTTTTATGATTACAAAAACACACATTGATAAATTTCATAATTTGTATTGATGATGTTACACTTCATAATAATTGTTGATGACTTTTTTATGAGTTCAGAGATTATATTTTCTACCTATTTGCAGCATTTTGTTTCAGATTACTTTTTTTTTCCAAAGAAATGTGAGATGAATGGTTTAGAGAGCAAATCAATGTGAATTTCATTGTGTCTAAATTTGTATAATCATTTTCTGAGAAGGTATACTTTTGTACATGTATATTTGTTTATATTTGTAGACCTTAAAGGAAGTCAGAAAAGATGTAAGTGAAGCTTTAAATAGATCAGAAGAAACTATGGAACTATCAATGGGAATGTCAGATGATTTTGAGCATGCAGTAAGTGTATATTGTTTTCATTGTTTCAACTAAATATGTGGTAACTATTCTGAGTATTTCTGATTAGTTACAGTAAAACCCCGCTTTTACGTTCCCGCAATTTACTTTTTCCCGGCATTTACAACATTTCTTGTCGGTCCCATCAGTTTTCGTACATTCATAATGTTATAAATACCTCGCTTTTACCATAATATAATTTCAATTTTCCCGCAATTTACTGCAGCTTGCCACAACACCGTCTGGAAAGCACTTCGCGGTGGGCACAACGGGCACAGTCACTGGACTTTCCCATCACTTTGTCGCATTAAAAATGGCCCTAACATGACGCCAGCTGCGTCGATGCCTGCGCATACGAGTGACTTAACGGGCGTGCTGTACGCAGTATCTTACGCGAAACGACACACGAGCGCTCTTGGCGACGTGAAATGTTGCTAACGCGCGTCGCTTAGCGGGTGTCGCGCGTTGCAAGCTAGAAAATCTGATTTATTTCAACATACATTGTCGCGTCTTGCTTGAGCTGTGGGAACAACGCACGTCGCCAAGAGCGCTCGTTTGCCATTTCGCAGAAGATATTGTCGTTCTACGACGCCGTTATGTGACGTGTGCTCAGGCATCGACGCAACTGACGTCAGCATTAGGTGACGCGCGACAACGCTACGCTCATATGACACAGGCCTAAGAGTGGTAGCCTCACTATCATTAGTTTATTTTATATCATCCTCCTTCACAATTTCACACTTTCTCATTCTAAAGTAGACGTAATTTTTCCCGATTCTGTAATAGCTCAAACATCGAAGTATCTCCGTACGTTTTGAACTGTAAATGCCTTTCATGAATACTCTTTCTATTATTTCATAAATAAATAAATACATTTAAAAAAAATATTAATTGGAAATCATTACTATTTGCCAAAAACAAACATTTTATTGAGTTTGGGAAATTGTAAACTTCGCATTTTTTCTTACAGTAGAGATACCATTTCCCTCCATTCATCAATGAGTCCTACAGGGTTGCATCATCAAAGGCTACTAGCAGTGGATTGCGGGGACTTGTGGAAGAGTCGTTGTGACATTTAAAATTCATTAGACTTCAGTATTAATATGTCTTCGATTTCCGATGTTAATTTAGGTCAGATTTCTATTTGACCTTGTAATATTGTTTATGTATCTAATTATACATATTCAAGCATGTTATAATGCTTATTAATTGTATCTAAATATATTATACCCATAGTTTCAAACAAAAATAAAGTATTTCCCCGTATTTACATTTCCCGCGATGAAGACCATTTTCCCTAGGGTCCCATGAAAAGTGTAAAAGAGGGGTTTTACTGTGTTTATAGTAATCTACAGAAATCCTAGAAAAATTGGGAGAAGAAAATGAAAATTGAAATTTTTTTTTTGCCTTTTATGTCCATGTATCTATCATGTTTTAATGTTGATAATGTGCTGCCGAAGTTAAGAATACTTGTTATACAATGTTTCCATGATATTTAATCTAAACACAACTATGTTGCGATCCATTTATCAGACTTCAGTTTTGTGGTGTGTTTAGTTCGAGAATAATGGAAACATTCTCTCAAATGTACTCCCAATATTTTTTAATTACGTATTACTGTAGTGTATTAAAATGAAAGAATGTTTCATTTATTAAGTTCCACTCATGATGTATCTAAATAACTTTTATCATAATTTCAGTATTTAAATGATTAGATCTCCAAAGAAATTGTGTATAGTTACATTTTTTCCAGGAATTTAGAAACTTTTTATTTATTTTTTAATTTATTTCTTTTTAATTCGCTTTATTTATAAGGTTGCTTTAATTACTAAGTCATTAGTGACCACAATGGGCAGTAACAAAACAGAAACAAAATACAAACAGAATATAAATGAATAATTTTGTCTAAAAATTCAAATCTCTTTTTGAAATGGAAGGGAAAAGAACTGAACTCTCACTTCGTGCTGCTCTTCCTCTTACTAATTAGATTAAGATATATGAATCTGGAGAATATTGTCAATATCAGGGATTCCTAACCCTTTTTTCCTACAACCCCTTTTAAGAGAATTATTTGCTTTATCGACTTAAGATTTATTGCTTTATCGATTTCTCTAAAAGATACAGCATACATTGAATTGCAAATAAATACTTTAAACATAGCAATTTCATTCAATAATATTCTTGTAAATATTTCAATTTTCAATAATCAAAGAGGCTTCCACATTTGAGTATCAGAGTTTCTAAATTTCGTTTTAAGACAATGGTTACACAATGTTGAGTGTTTTTTAAGAACTGGTCATAACATTTCTCCAGTGCATATTGCGGAGAGTATTTTCTTGCATGATAGAGTATATTTCTGAATACATGGTTGTAATTTCTTGCAAAACATCCTAACTCCTAGGGTGAATGACAGATATGAAAGACGAGAAGCAAATTTGTAATTTGCTACTCTTCGTTCATATCTGTATTTCATATTCATTGTAAACTATAAATTATTATAGTTTTTTTTGTTTTATATCAGAAAACAATTAAGTTCAATGGGATTATGAAAAAACTGATCAGGTACCGATTCATATCCGACTGTTGACCCCCTTTAAAATTTCATCAATCCCCCAGGGGGTCTACTGACCCCATTGGGAATCCTTGATCTATATGAATGTTTAATTTACATTATCACATCTGAAATGTATATCATTACTGAATTTTCTGTTTTCAGATTGAAATGGGCAGTACCAATGTAAGGGTTGGAAGCTTGATATTTGGGTCTCGTGAGAAGAAGTAAATAGTAATATTCCATGACCAGTGAATATCATGTGGTATTTTGTCAGATCTGTTTGGAATATAATTTTACGTATTTCCATTTTGAAGGAATCGAAGTGTAATTTTTGGCCATTATTTGTGTTAATTTTAAAAATCACTTTATTTTTAGAAAAGCTGTTTAATTGAGCAACAACTTTTTAAAATATACTTTACAGTGTACAATGTAAATGTCAATTTTTATGTAATATGTTATTGAAGTTGGAGCTGATAAATGTCAGAAGCATATGTTTAGAAACAAAACTTGTTTTTATCTGATCCTTATGATATTATTTCCAATCTCTTTTTTTATTTTAAATGATGTTTACTTTATCAGAATGCTTAATTCTTTCTCTCTTTTTGGAAGTGGACCTTGGAATGCTGAAACTGCAATAAAAGAAGATTGAAAATAGACGTGAATAAGAATTTTTTTTTACTTGAGAACACCTAGACTTCAGTTTCCTTTTGACCTCTCAAGTACTACAAAACCATTTAAGGATATGTTTCATTTCAATGACGATATGATAATTTTCTGTCTAAACAATCTGTTAAGCTCACTTTCCAAATAATAACCAAAAAATAAAAAGGCATTTTAAAAAGATTAACAACATTTTAAGTGCATCATTATTAACAGAAAAACGTGCAGTACCTAAAGGAAAGTAGACGCAAAAAAAAGTCACATCAAAGTAGACGCAAGTAGTACGTTTCGATATTGCACCAGGGGCACCCAGAGTAATTCAGGGGCCTGGGGCAGTTGATCCAAGGGAGCCCCTCATTTCAAACAAAAAATTCCCTCCTCCCCAATTCATAAACATAATTAATTTCTCCATGCATCTGAAATAACTTATGGTGGTAAATTTGGATTAGACATGAATGCATTTTTATTCCTTCTTAATGATTAAAAATTGGGGTCCCAATTAAGATGGGGCAAATTACCCAATTGGCTGCCCCTCCCCCTTCTGGTCACCCCTGTATTGAACTATAACCCATTCACAACTCGGCATGTTAATAGAATCATAATCACCAGTCCCTACATATTTACAAAAACAAACATATATTTTAAAAAAGATTGAAATGCATTAATTACTATTTGCATTATTTAATTATAAAATAGTTAATGTGCCTGAAACAAGTCCTATCCTCATGACACCAATGCCCATCTTGATCAAGATTTTTTCAACCCCTTGATCCATAGAGCAAATGCTGAGATGGACCCTTGTTTTGCTTCTGGACTCACATTTAGCTTCACTAGGTGCACATTTTGTTGAGTTCTCCTTTTGCTAGTTGTGGCAGGAATAAAGCCAAGGGTGTGAGAAGCTATTTTGTTAGCAATACTATAAAAAATGTTGTTCATTTGGCAATGCAAATAAGTTTTCTATTACTTGGGAGGAAAAATTCTAATTTTTAAATGTTCCTAATCATATTTGATTGATCAATTCAGTTTTATGTAGAAGAAGGTTGGGATAGGGATTCCGGAGCTTAAAAAATGTGCACAAAAAAATTCTTAAGCTATTTTATTATATATAAATAAACAGGAATGTGTGTGTCTGCCGCCTATAGGCACAAAAACTATTCGACCAATTTCACTGAAATTTTTACACTCTGTTCTTATTAGTATTGAGAGTATTTTGAGAATGGTTTGAATGGAATCAGACATTTGGGGGCATTGTTTTTGAAAAGTTAATCATCAAGGTGGGCTCTATACTGTTTCCAGAGGACCTTGCTTGAAGTGTGATCTATGGATGTATTTTTGAACTGTATGTGTTGCTTTGATTCATAATATTGAATAACATCAAAGTTGCGATGTAGGAATCAGGAAGTCTGAACCAAATGCTAGCAGTGCACAACATTATTCAAATATTTGATTTTTAAAATGTAGTTAATACATAGTTAAAGTGTACTGAATATGCATTTAGTCTTCATTGAATAAATTGACTGCAATAGTGAAGCATTGTCGAGTCCACTATTATTCTTATATTATCTATACTTCTCCCTCCATACTATGTCACACACTATTTTTTTTAAATAGTGTATGATATAGAATAAATAGTGACAAAAACATAGTAAAAATAGAGACAAATAAAAAATTAAAAATGAGTAAATAAAAAAACCCTATTTTTTTCATAAAACAAATTTATTATGAAAAACACCTAGAAAACTAGAGGTGCAACACCAACAGTAGTATTATGATACTACTTGAATATGCATTTGTGTAATTAGTGCATTTAGGTCTATTCATTCATGAAGTTAAAAGCAAAACTTTGGAGCAGTTTGTGACAATTTTATTTTTAAAAATGCTTTTATTTCTTGCAAAATTGATAAAAGAACTAACAATATTTGGAAAAAAATTGTGCCTGACCTTATTTAAAGACTTAATTTTGAAGAATAGATTTCATTAAGAGAAAGATCACTGTAGCAGTTAACACAATGGTTTAGTTTGCTATCTTATAAAAGGACCCTATGGAATAAACACTTTTTGGCCTTCTCGTTAGCCCAGTAATTTCTCATATGCAACGAATGGGTCTGCTTTCATTGCACAAACCATATGTTTCATTTGACTTTCTTTTCCACCCCGAAACTTTGCAATGTAATTTTTCTGATTATATCATGATCTTTTAATTTGGATATCCCAATTCTCTATGGTCCTTTTCTGTTTGTACCACTTTGATCTGGTGACTTTACTTTTCAAGAAGACATGGATCTGGTTTGTTAACCTGCTAGCATTCATTCTTTCTAAATATCCCATAAATTGGATTCTTTGCAAATGCATTGAATCAATGATTTAGGAATTTGTAGATTTCTTTATTTGGTTTCGGGAAGTGTATATCATTCTTGATTTTAGGGCCAAGGATTTTTCTCATAATTTTGCATTTTTTAACTTCTAACTGATGTTTTAAAGTTCTATGTTGAAGGTTAAGAGTTTGTGATGCGTAAAGTGCTTTTGGTTTGATTACTGTCTGGTAGTGCTGAATTTTGCAGTTCCATGATAAGCCCTTTTTGTTATATATATTTTTTGTTAATGGAAATGGTGTTTCCATTCTTTGAATTCTTACTTTATGGATTTTGTTTCATTACAATTTTCAGTAATCCATTATCCTAGGTATTTGAATTCTTTAATGTGGAATACTTTGTTATTTCCAATTTTAAGTTCTTGTGGGGCAGTTTTAATACCTCACTTCCCCCCCCCCTTTTTTTTTCTTTTTTTTTTTTTTCCAAATGAAATTTGCAGTCTAATTTTTGCTGCTTGTTCATGTAATATTGCAAGATGTTTCTGTGCATCTGGAATATTTTTTGCAATTAGTGCCGTATCATCTGCAAAGGCTAAACAATCCAAATTTACCTCTTTGAATTTTGGTCCTAGTCAATGTGTTGGAGCCCTTGCTTTTCTCCACTCTCAAACTATACTTTTTCCAAGGTGCAGTTAAAAAGTAAAGGAGAAAGACTGTCCCCAACTCACACTCCCTTTTTTTAATTTTAAAAACATGTACACTTTTGTACGTTTTCTCCATATTTTGTTCCCTTAATAGTAGACTTGAAATATAACTTTAAGATTATAATAGAAATGAATCTTAAGAAAAAAAACCTGATTCTACATCCACATGAAACATTCAGAGCTGTTCTGGAGAAAAGTCATTCTTGTTTGAGGATGCAGTTGGGTTTAAGTCTGAAATTACACAATTTTCAGCTAATTTGCACATAAAACTTTTGAATTATCAAGAAACTTTATAAGAAATCATTTTAACACTTAATCTCATAAATTTTATTACAAAAAATGCATATTATGTAAATATTTGGGTCATGAGACATATTAAAAAAAAGTGTATTTTTTTAAGAGCTCTGTTTAAAGTAAAGCAAAACATTTAAAGAAAAAATTAGGAGCGATTTTTGAAAAGATCTAAATTTTAAAATTGTTTAAAAATTCTAATATTTTCACAAAATAAATGTGACATGAATTAAGAAATTTTATTTGAGGAAAAAATGTCTATTTCCAATAATGTAGTTGTACAAAGGGGTTCGAAAAATGTTAAACTTTTGCAATTTTCGAAAATTCAGAGTTAACAATGAAAATAAGATCTGTGTAGATAAGTGTACATACCGCTTTTTTACAAGGAATTTAAAGAAAATATTTGGAGTCATTTTTGAGAAAATTTTGAAAATGTGTTATGGGCTTCATGCGAAGTACCCCAAAAATTTCAAGAATACTTTTCAAAATCGCAGGGCTTTGAGTTGGGCCCAATTAACCAGGCAGTAATTCATTTTGGACACTGTGCAGCTACAACATATTTTTCGAATTATTGTAACTGCTCCGTATTGTTATATTGCAACAAAAAGCTGCAAAAATGTTACCAACCGGCATTTTTTTCCATGCCAAGACTCGAACTCACGACCATCGAGTTAACTCGCCGTTCGCTTTGCTATTTCACGACAGTCGCTCTGCCATACTCACTTGGGCCACTTAAAAATCTTATTGTCTGTCCCATTATTTCCAACACGCAATTTTCGAAAATTCAGTTACTTCAACGAAACCAAGACCTGCGCCGTTGGTATGGCACGGACGGGACGGTCGGGATGGACGGGATTTTTTAAAAGTTCATTGCATAGTTTCTCTTGAGGGTGGTGCATTAGGACGTCACGATCGGGGCGGGACCGATCCGCTCCTTCCGTCATTTACAAAATGTTCGAAGAAAAGTTCTTGTGGACATTCCGACATGCTGATGACGTCATGGGCTCGGTCGGGACGGCCTTTCCGCCGTTTCAGTTGTGAGGTTACATGAAGCGTTTGGAGCGTTCAATTTATGTGTATACAGTTACAATATTTACCAAAATATTTAAATAGTGTATTTTTTAAAATATCCAATTTAGCGTTAAATTTATTGTGAGCCATTTTAAAGCACTGAAATATTTTTTCATCTACCAGATCGGGACAGAGTACGTGAAATTGAGTGTAGAAGAGAAGGGAATCTGAGTTTTCTTCGATTCCTTGCCTTCTTTTCTGCTTTTAAAAATGAAAACAATGCGATTGCTTCTTCACTTAAATTATGAAAACGGCGCGCACAAGACTCGGAGCGAGGAGCCAAATTGACTCAGAAACTGTCCGTTCTGACCTGTCCGTCCATGCCGTCCCGGCCTATAGTGCGTGTGACTCAGTCAAAGCTGCCATCCGTCCCTGCCGTACCGAGCTAGTGCGCGCGTAAGTAATCCGACTTTTGGAGCTAGGGATGTAGCCAAGCCTGGATTCTGTTTTATGTATTATCCGCGCCTGGGGGTAAGGAAGGCATGCCGTGAGCATGACGCACTCTCATCACCGTACGTACCCTACTTACTCTGCCTGAACTTTTTCTTTCGTCGACTCCTCTCAACAGACGTTCTCATCCTGAATGACAACACACGACCTTATATTGCTCGTGCGCCCTTGACGATAATCAAGGACTTGCGTCTGGAGTGCCTCCCTCATCCTCCTTACTCTTCCGACCTCGCGCCTTGCGAATTCCACAGGTAATATTTATTCTTAAATTCTATTTTCATAGCTAACTTATGGCCTAGCTTATAAACTAATCTAAGTCTACTTTGTCTTACATCCTGACTTAATTTAACAACGAACATTATTTACAGTAAGCAGTACATACACATATAACACAAAAACATACACTTATAATGGCTTACTAAAGGACTCAGGAAAGTAAAGAAACATGTGGTGCATAAGTGGCTACATGCACAGGCAAAAGTTAATTTTTTAGGTATCCATGCTCTCCTGACTCTCTAGCGGAAATGTATCGAAAAGCAGGGGGACTACATTGAAAAACAGTATTCTTGTTCCAACTTTGTCTATAACACAGGAGCTGTGTAAAAAATATTGCCGGTTTTCATTTGACTCACCCTCGTAATAGTGTTACATTTAATAATTATATTTATTATATGTTGTTTGTAAAATATCCAAACAAGTATTTTTGCACATTTTTGCATTTTGAAGAAATGAAAAAATACTATTTATTTAAAAAGCTTTAGCTTGCTTAGTAATTGATATCGAACTATTTTTTTATACGCAAGTTAGGAAATTTTATCGTCTTCAAAAATGAGTTCAATCGTTTTTCTACAGGGCTTGAAGTTAAAGAGTTATAGAGAAAATACAAAAAAAAATCAGAAAAAATAGTTTTTTCGGGCTTCCCGGAGTTAGCACAGGGCCATAAGGAGGTCGAAAACTTGGGGTTTTAATTAGTGCCTGGGTACGTACAACATATTCAAAGAACAAGTTTTTTATTACCATTTTCCAAGCAGGAAAAACGGCGAATTTTTGGCACAAAATCTCTACTTGCAGGGCCCTGGTAACGAAAAAATGCACCAGTTGCTAAATACAAACTAGAGGTGCTACAGAATGGCACAGACTTTCTCGTAGCAAATTTTTCTAATTTCCTTGGTGTGGTCTGTCTTTAAGGTCTAAGTCTCCATTCCCTGACCAGCTACCATCTATCGTCGCCCAAAGTACATTTTTTTGACATTTTCTCAAAATTTTGCTTTCCTAATAGTAGAACCGAAATAATACTTCAATAATATTAAAAAACAGTAAAACCTCGTCAAAAATAGTAATTTTCATTGAAAATTTTGAAGCCTTTTTAAGAAAATGGCGATTAAACATTACTGTAAATACGAGATTTGAAGCTCTTTTTCACAGGCATGTATTGAGTTTCCGAAAAGCTTCATTTGAAGCACTTCTACTCACAAATGTAATAATGTATACAAATCGACGGAAATGTACGTATTAACGGCGTGAGAGAAATTTCAAAAAATTACATTTGTGTAATTTTTGAAAAAACATAAGAATATGGCAAAATGAACTTAATGTCACATTAACCAGTGCAATTAGCACTATCCATTGGAAAAAAAAGAAGAAATAATTGGGAACCGTTTTTGAGAAAATGGCGTTTGAGCGTTTCTGAAAATACAGAATTTTGAGCTAATTTTTACAGAAAACAGTTGAGGTTGCGAGAAATCTTATTTTACATTATTTAAAGCACATGTACTCATAAATATAACAACGTGAACAAATTCCCTTTAATGTAAATATTACCAACGTGAGAGACAAGTCAAAAAACATATTTTTTGCCATTTGAAAAAAACAAAAAAAAAAAAACAGAATAGAGCAATATGGCGTTTATGTCATCGAATAGGATGCATTTGGTACTATACCTACCAAAAATTTAAAGAAAAAATTTGGAGCCGTTTTTGAAATAACCTGTTTTTTTGTAATTTTTTAAAATTGCAAATATTTCACGTCCTATTGCGCGAAAACTACGATTTTTAAAAAATCTACATGACCTTAATGAACGAACTATTTATGGACAACACATTTCATTTGAAGGAAAAATCTGTCTTGAATTTTACAGTTGTAGATGTAGTAACAAAATTCAAACTTTTGCAATTTTCGAAAAGTCAGAGTTAACCGCGAAAATCAGATCTAAGCCACTTTTGTAAGTGTATTTTACTGTATTCTTACAAGAAATTCAAAGAAAAAATTTGGAGCCTTTTTGAGCAAATTTTGAAAATGTCAGGTGGGCTTTCTGAAAATTCCCCCCGAATTTTAAAGAACCTTTTTCACAATTTCAAAGCTTCAACTAGAGCCAGATGGACAGGGGTTTCTTCAATTTGAAAAAGATCGTACTGTGACGTACCAAAAATGACGGACTTTTTTTAGGCAAATAAAGGTCGAAATGTTGTAGATATTGCAAAAGACGTTTACATTACGCAGATGGCACCGTAGCAACGCGAGTTCGTCCTGAGATAGGTGCGGGGGGCACCTTATAGTAACCGGGAGAGCTGTAATGTAAACACCCAGCACAGTGCTCGTTGTACTGTACTGTCCCAGTACTGTAACTCACAGTACAGTACACAGTACTCCGTAGCAACGCGAAATAACGAGTTCGTTTGGAAGCAGGTGCAGGGTGCACCATAGCAACGCGAAAAAAAACAACAATAGAGAGAAAAACAGCGAGCTTTGAAGGGTGGACCAGATTAGGAATTAGGGCATTCCATCTCGAGTCGTGGTGGTTACCGGATCGCTTGCGCGTTTTATTAAGTTCGAGTGATGTTTGTGGAACTTTGAAACTTTCTTGAGGTTAATTATCAAATCGGGACTTGTGATATTTCGTGAGAGTGAACATTGAACTTGAACTTAGAATATTTTCGCATTAGGTGTGCAACTGAAACTTGTAAAATTTACGTGTTGTACCATTGCAAACTCGGACGTGTAATATTTTCATGAGTGAACTGGAAAGTGAACTTAGAATACTTTTGCGATGGGGTTACAAGACTTGGCTTATATAGGTGCCCACCTGAGGCGCAAGACAGAGAGTATAGGCAGTGCTTGTGAAGTGGTTGGAGGAAGTTTCGACTTGGTCGCTGATCATCGTGGACTTCAACAAGAAGGAAGATTGGTGGCGACATCGTGCGACATCAAGCGACGTGCGCGCGAAGAGGCAAGAAAGGATAAAAGATTCTATAACGCTGTTATTGCAATAACGAGAAAAATGGTCATGACCTAACGATGAATTGTAATAATCAATGATAGTTGATAACTTTGGCATGCATAATAAATTATAATTCATAGTTTGAAAGAAAGCTGATTCTCATTTGTCATTACATGCAATCCTTGAGTAGAGATTTCAGAATTATTTTCAGATTCCTCACAACTCCGTATGGATGGCAGCTTAGTAATTGATTGCGGAGTAAGTAGCAACAATTATTTCATAAGAACCCGTCGACCGAGCTAGCGGTATTTGCATTTATTAGTAATACGTATCAGTACGCATAGGTTAGGCGCTAGCAGCGTTCTCAGACACGGACGGACAGACAGACGGACGGACGTTTTGAAAAGAAAGAAAGAAAAAAAAACACTTTTTCGGTATCAGGGGACTCCAAAACGTGTATTTCCGTTGAAATCTCGAAATCGATTTTCCGCAGCTTTACATAACTTTCTCTATACTACGTATATCACTCCGTATATACGTATGTATACGAGAAAGTAAAAATTCTCTAACACGGGGTGTAGCCAAAATCCACGTTTTGTAGTTCATTGATACCGAAAAATCGATTGACGGCAAAACGTGTTTCCACCCGTCCATCTGTCTGTGAACGACGCTAGCAGCTAAACCGGTCAGCCAATTTTCTCCTAAATTGATATTCCCCAGTCCATCTGGCAGGTGTCGCGGCTCCTGGAATTTGAAATAGATATTTTCATTTTGGAGGGCTTTTTACCTGAAGCTCTTGGGACATTTTCAAAAAAAATTTTCTCAATCTCGAGTAATTACCACATCCAAAGTACAATCTGGCGTGTATACTTTGCGTCCGAAGATCAGCATGACAAAGAATATGTTCGATCTTTTGACTGGCGTGTCAAAAAGTACGCACCTACTATAGACCAGCGTGTCGAAGAGTTTTGGTAGCTTTATTTTTCTTTCTACACTTCTCGTCTTCGTAGAGTCGCCCCTAACATCGTCCATACTTTCTCTGATGACTCGATGTCACATGTCCATGATGTCTGTAAGGAGACTGGATATGGTCTGGAGGCAAGATGGGTATACGAACCATTGCCTGGTGTACCACTTCACACACTAACTTGTTTTACCAGGGAGGGGCTTAATTCCCGGGGTGGGCACCTAAGCTTTTCGCCTTTATCCGCCCCCCCCCCACCGACGCACAAGTCCGCCGACAGGCTGGTATCCTCCCGCCAGAACGCAGTTTGTCTTCACGGCAACTTCTCCATTCAATGCCTGGGTCTAGCCGCACTGCTAGCTCAGAGCTGCCGGCTTTCCAGGTCGGTACCGAAATGAAATCAATGCGCTACTCACAGGCACCGGGACAAGTCCCTTCTCTAAGTTCAGAGTATCGGGCCACTGCCTCAAAGAAGCGAAGAGCCTATCAGCGGGCCACCTGAACTAAGTTCCGGGCGGCTCGGGGCCCCCTTCCCGTCTCCTCACTGCCTCCACATTGAAGCTATCGACGTGAATACCGCCGGAACCTAGGTAACCTGTCAGGGGGGTCGTCCCCGTCTAGACTTTTACATGTGGGATCTGGAGCATTCCGAAGAACGTCCTTCGCCCAATTGCACCCAAAGGTCGACGCGCCAGGAACCCAACTGGTGGGTTACCGTGTAAGGCCCGGCAACACGGATCTCAGCATCACCTACTCACTGCCTCCACCTTGAAACTAACGGCGTGAGTGCCGCCGTGAAACTCAGGGTTCGAGTGGTCGTACTCCACAACTCTCTACCAGAGATCGTGACAACCTGCGCAGCCACGACCCCCCCCCCCGCGAGTATAGTGGAGATATGAACGAAAAACATCGACAGCTAATCGACTCAGCTTCAGCGTCGTGTGGTAAATGAACCTACCTCAATTTTTTTCTGCCAATAACGACGAGTGTACACGTACTTGACAAACGCCATCTTCACTTTAATGTGTATAACTCTAGCAGGCGTTGACATGGAGGAATGCAGATTATATTGCTCCAAGGCGTTGACTTCAAACATGAGCTTGTTGACCAATAGCCGAAAATGCCGTAAAAGGTTCTCCCATTGACCTTGTGATGCCGCGGAAGCTGTGTCCGATTAGCTGCGGACACTTTTACCCCCCCCCCCCGCCCCACCCCACCGGAGTTGAGTCCCCGTACAGACTTCAAGCACGTCACACTCTTCCTTTTTCCTCGAGCAGGTTGTTTCATTCACCTGTTTGTTTATTGGTCACTATGCCATTACACCTCTCTTGTCAAAATTCCCGTGATATTATATTCAGTTCATATCACATATTGCAACCCATCGCAATATCCGTAAACATTTTGAATTTAATGATATTTTCTCATGCTTACATAATGTGAACCTTATCGCCTTACTTATCAAGTCAAAATAAATAATCCCTACAAAAGAATGATACTAAAAAAATTCTAGGAGGATGTTCTTTGTGTTTTATTGAGGATTTCCAGTGCAATAAAACTCGCTCTTACGAATAATTATGTCTGTTCCTCCTCATAACAGGCAGGTCACGTTGAACGCGGTTTTTCTACGAGAACTTCGAGTGGGGAGTTCTCACAGCCGACTCCGCAATTTGTGGGTGAAAGTAGATGTTCCCTTTAGCTGTTAGGTTGTCTGGTCAGATATTTGGCTCAGACACACTCAGCCATGTCTTAACATTTCTCTAACTGCGTTTTTTTGTGTCAGCACAAAAGTACACATACCTACAATCGTATACAACCAAAATAATACTGAATCATATGGATAAGCTTAATTGGCTTATTGAGCGAGTGAGTGAATTACTTGCTTTACTTGCTGCAGCTACAACCTCTGGTCTAACGGTTTCTAACTGATATTTCGCGTGCTTTTATAAAAGGGCTCCTGAAAATAATATTGTAATGGTAAAATGTTCTTTACTAAACGTAAAAAAATATTAAGCAGATTTAAATTTATAATTTAAAATAAAATCAGTGCCTGAAAATATACTTTCTTGTAATATTTGTAACGGATACGTAAAGTTCTAGTAACTAGTAGTAGTAGTATATTGCAACTTAGCTAAAAATGGGCTACTATTTATTTTAGTAATTTCTTGCAAAAAGTTTCACAGAACTGCTTCAATGACATCCCACAATGTCTATATAAATATTTGTCGCAGAATTTCAAATCAAATCGTTACAATTTTTTACTAATACGTAAACAAAATTTTCTGAAAAACGACTCCAATGGTTTTCTTTAAATCTTTTGTAAAGATAGAGAAGAATACCGTAAATGCAATGACATAAGTGCCATTTTCATTAAAACATTTGGATTTCCAAAAATTAAATGTACTTTTTTCGCACCTTCATCTCTAAAGTTACATTTCACGGATCATTATTAGTATCTAGAACATCACTTTTGCATCTTGAAGTCCTAAAATTGTTTGCTTTAGAGCCTACGCCAGGAAGAATTCTGTATTTCTTCATTGTCTTCGCTGTGAAATAAACACAATACAGAAACACTAAATGAAACTAAGTACTTAATTGAACAGTTTTGTGTATCAATACTATTCAAAATCATTTAAATAATCAACAACTACAGAATATTATTATTACGTAATATTATTAAAAGAATCTCCTGGAACTGAAACTGAGTTTGTTACCTCTACTGCGACTGGGCTTCCAGCAGATGTTTTGATCTCATTTTGCAATGACATTACTTCATTATGAAGAATCACACAGGAAATTTTATTTTTATTCGCTAGAGAATCTTCTAAATATTTTCCAGCGACTAATGAGCTCTTCCAACATCCATATTTTTTCCACAGGATTTTCTCAAAAAGGCTCCAATTGTTTTCTTCACCACTAATTTATTTCTGGTTCAATTTTTTATTTTGAACAAATAAATAAATTTCTTTTATAAATGATGATTTTCATGTTTTTGGAGTGTTTCTATGCTTCTGCAACGCAAATTTTTTTTATCTAGAATCCAGTGTTTCAAACCAACTATTGAGTACTTATTGCGACAGAACCATTTAAAGTATCCAAGTAGTTTATTTGAAAAAATTTGGTTAAAATTGTCTGAAGAGATTTTGTTTTTCAATTTTGGACGTTTCCTCCCTGGACACCTTGTGTAGTGCAACGGAAAATCGAATTCGATATTTCAGTGGAAATACACGTTTGGGTGTCCTCTGATATGGAAAAATTTCTTGTTTTGTTTCAATAGGTCCGTCCGTCCGTCTGTCGTCTGTGAACAACACTAGCGTCTAAGCTATGGGTACGAATTTTTCCAAACTGAATAAACCCCTGTCGATTTGGCCTCACTCGAAGCTCTGCGATTTTGAAAAAAATATCGTAAATTTTTGGGGATACTTTATATGAAACTCTTGGGACAAATTCAATATTTTCTCAGAAATGGCCCCATTTTTTAAAAATTCTTGAGGAAATAGTGTGTAACATTCTTAAAATGGTGTCGTAGGACCGATTTTCACTGTGGCTGAATTTTTGAAAATTGCAAAGATTGAATTTTTTTCGGCGTCTTCATACAACTACAAAGTTAAAGATGAGAATTTTCCTTCGCAAAAAGTTCTTCTGTCTAATTAGTTCTTTCATGAAGGTCATGCATATTTGTTTGAAGATTTTTGGCAGTTTTCGCGCAATATTGCGAGTAATCTGCGCAATAAAAACTAGTGGTACTGCACAATGGCCCAGACTTTCTCGAACTAGTAAATTTTATAATTTATTTGATCTGGGATAGCTTTTCAGGTTGCCCCGTCCTCTTCCTAGCTGCCATCTATCGCCGCCCAAAGTACCTACATTCTTTGAAACTTCTACCTTTCTAAAAATCTGCGCCACGTGTTTGTAGCACCACTGATTTAAAGCGTTCTTCCGTGGAAAAAATAAGGAAACAAATTGGAATTGTTTTCGAGAAAATATTTTTTTTAATTGCATTAACTTCAAACAGAAATTTCGCAAGAACTACCCCTATTTTCAAGAATTTGGGAAAGCGAGCCCTCAGCCCAGTCGGGGTATAAATGAGTCCCACTACAAGAAGACGGCAGTTCGAGATTTACTGGCGAGCGAGTGCGGACCGACGATATTGCAAGTGATCTGGTGGCGACTCGTGAACGATTTATTTGACTTTTCTTCGGGACTTCCTGTCGATGTTTTTGTGACGCCATTGAGTGTATCCGCTTTCCTCCTCTGTGACCTTTTATTTATTTAGTCAAAAACAGTAAAAAACTGTATGTGACGTATGGGGGAGAAAATCATCTGCGCACGCTTCCTTGAGTTTCAGAATCCCTTCCCAACAATTTAACTATTAATAGTTGAAAGATGAAATAATAATAATAATAATAATAATAATAATAATAATAATAATAAATTTAAAAAGGCGAGATATTAACATTTCAAAAACTAGATATTTTCGTTTCCGTGTTATAAAAAACTTATTTGTAACGGTAAAGGAATTGCAGATTTGACTTTCTGTATTGCTAATAAAATAGAAACTCACCCTAAGCTCTACTACCGCTACAAGCAAAAGGAAAGCTCAACAAAACGTGCGCATAGTGAAGCTACATTAACGTCCAGAAGCAAATCAAGGGACCATCTCAGCATTTGCTCAATAGATCAAGGGAAATGGACAAAAACCCGACCGAAACCCGATCGACCTAAGCGGAGTACACATATTCCGTGCGCGAACTCTGGTTATATTGTCGACCACCACATATTTTTGTGAACACTCTGGATCGGTGTAGGAGGCTCTGGGCATCAACGTATTGTCGCTGAGGTGCCTCTGATCGGCAGGCGCACTTGTTTGAGCCCCAATTGTTTGATTGATTAGTGATCCCCGGTGCGTCAACTGCTAAAGTCACTAGTCTCGTGAGTGTAGTGTGTTGTTGTTGTTTGTTTGCGGGAAGAGCCGGTGATCTTGCCCCGCTGGCTGGCGAGATCTAGCGCCGATCTAGTCGACTTGCGAGAATTTTCTCCAAACAGGTATTTCCCACCAGCATGTCACCGCCCCAGCCGGGACAAGATGTAAGCTTCTGAATGGTCTCCCAACATGAGTGGTAGTGTAGTGCATGCGGATAAAAGTAAGGGGTCAGGATAGCTAGTCTTCTGACATATACGGTAGTGTAGAGCAATATATTTGTGCTAATAAGGGATTCAATTATTAGGACAAGGAAGGGAAAGGAAATATCGCGCGCGGTTGGTGTCCGTTTGTTAGTATACTGCTCCGGAATTCGCCTGGTGTTTATCTGAGAAAACAAGGAAATCTATCGTTTAGAGCACTCGGCCGATAGAATTCTCCTCCAGACAGCGGACGAACACGACCTAGCTGACCAGCTAGTGCCCAAAATTGAATCCAGATGGTGGCAGGGTTTTTGACACTATATTACTAGGTCAAAGTAAGCAGACATCTAGAGAAGAAGTCTGGCGGCTAGCTGCACTGATCGGTAGTTTTCCGTGGTTTCTCTGATTGACTCCAGGATTATACCGAAACATTGTCCTAACAAACGAGCCACGGATCGCCTGCGATATTTCCTTCCGCTTCCTTGTCCTATTATTTTAACCCCATATTAACACACACATGCATTACACTACTACACATGTCGGAAGACTAGCTAGATTGCTAGGATAAATTCAGCCGCATTCTGAAGGAGAATTCTAGTGGTCGGCTCCTGTGAGTTCCTCCATAGTTTTTCGTCATTTCTTCAATCGATACCAGGCGACTGCCGGAGCAGTACCATAACAAACAGACCGCGCGCTATCTGTCCTTCATTTTCCTTGTCCGGTCCCTACTCCTTTCTTACATGAACACTTACATGCACCACACTATCACAGAGGTCGGGGGATGAGTCAAGAGGCTAGAGCTTGTCCCGGCTGGGGAAGTGTCCCGCTGGTGAGAGATTCCTGAATGAAGAAAATCCCGCATGCCAACATGTAAGTCGGCGCCAGATCTCATCATCCAAGGAGAAAGATCACCGCCACCTTTCGTTGAGAAATTCTTTACTACACTAACGTGACTAATGACCGAAGCAGTGAACACGCCCTGACATATGAAATAAAAAAAATCGAAAATTTAAGGGAAACAGTGAAAATTGGGTAATTAGAATCGATATTTTTTCTTCAGATAAGAGAAAAGGTCGCTTAAAAAAGGCTAGGTTTAATGATTTTCTCTGAACTCTTTGAATTTTCGAAAATTGCAAAATTACAAATAAAGTGAGATAGTATCTGCTAGAGAAGCATGATCTGTTTACAATTTTTTTTATTTAAAAACGTTAAGTTATTTTCTTTACAAATTCATTTATGATTACATAAAAATAATTACAAATGAATTTCTGAAAGCCCAATTCCAAAACTGATTTACATTACCCAACAATTTTGGTTACTGTTCTCCATGATATGGCTGAATAAGTTAACAGCCAAAAATTAAATTATTTTCTTGCTATAATATATTATTATTTTAAAAATATATTGACTCTCCCTCTTAAATAGCAAATTGTCCTTCCATCCAAAACTTTTTCACAAGCTTCCTTTTCCTAACTGGTGCATCTAGGATAATTTCGTCTCCGCTCCCAAGAGAACTCCTTTCCATTCTTTCTGGCTTTTAGCTCTCTATTGCGATTATCTTACATTCAATTGGCTGCAATGCCACTTCTTGTAAACCTTTTTCTCGCTCTATTTTGCCGCCAAACATTCAGACTCTATCAAGCGATACTGTGCGTTATGAGCAACAGTGCATTAATTTTTCATCTGTTCCGCTTTTATTCTTTTCTTCCACGTGTGGTTTGTATGTCTCCGTTGCCTCTACCATCCCCGTAAAATTCCACGGTTTCGTCGACTTCTTCAAAAAGGTCCATGCCTCCATCGCCTTTAATATCCTCATAAAGGCCCATCCCTCCATCGCCATCACCATCCTCATAAAGGTCTATATCTCCGTCGTCTTCATCATTCCCTTCGTCCTCACCGCCCGCTCCTCCGTCATTTCGTCGTCGCTGCCGTCGTAGTAGTAGTCGCAGTAACAAGTCTTACTCCTCCACATCCTCCCAGTCCGCGTCGTCGTCTTCTGCAAATACCAATAATGACACATATATGTTGAGAATCTGCATGTATACATAATGTTCCGAGGAGGAAACGTCGAAACTTCGAAAATAAGCTCTTAAGACAATTTGAAGCATATTTTGTCTAATAAACTCCTTGGATATTTCGAATGCCTGAACCACAAAAAGCACTTGGATTGAAAAAATACTTTCTATGCAAAAATTTGCATTTCCAAAATATATAAAGACTCCAGAGATATTTCTCTTCTTTTCTTTTGCAAATAATAAACAATTTACATGGTTCTGGAATGTTTAAATGTTTCAGAAACGCAAATTTTTAAATAGAAAGTTTTTTTTTTCAAACTAACTTTTGAGTGCTTTGTACGGCTCAGCGAAAAAGTTTACCACACAAAATATGTTTAAAATTGTCTTAGGAGCTTATTTTCAAAGTTTAGACGTTTCCTCCCTGACATGCTTTTTATAAAGAGGATGATTCCGTAATCATTGTTCATACAGGACCCTAAGATAGAGTTCTAAGTTATTCACATGTACCAAAATTAAAAAAAGTGAACCCTATTCCAAATTTTGAAAAAAAAATTTTTCTCATTACTCATTTTTTGCATGAATGCAGCATAAATATTACCTTAAATATTGTTCCTTGTTGCTATTATTACTTACTTTTCTAATGAATATGAAAGGAGAAAGAAAACTCTATTCTTTAAATGTTATTTACGATACTCTATTATTACTTGCGTATACAGCCAAAATTTCGCATTTTCACCTTGTGTAACAGGGGTTCTAAAAATGTTCAAAATAACCTCCTCTTGTGTGAACGCAAGATAGGTATCTGTACCACACAACCTCCGTAAGCACAGCTCTGCTGAGTTGTCCCTTTATTCCTGCGGACACGGCTTCAATGCGCCGAAGAAGGGCATCACGATCCTCGACTTCGGTAGCATAAACGCAGTCTTTCATGAGCCCCGAGAAAAAAAGTCTAGTGGATTCAAATCCGGAGACCGAGGCGCATATGCTATTGAGCTTCCTCGTTCGATCCAGCTATTTGGAAATTGCATATCTAGGTATTCCCGAACTTCGCGAAAATTATATGGGGCTGAGAATGCTTTAAGGTCCCGGAGCGCGAGGAAATAATTTAATTAATAGAAATAGGTTTACATTTATAATTTAATTGAATAGATATAAATCACATTTAATATTAATAATTTTAAATAGAAAATTAGAATTTATTATTATTTTATTGGTTTTTACTTACAATTCTCTTACATTCGTAGAAAGAATACACTTGAATGGAATTTTTTTTAAATTTCCAGTTCTTTTCTTTATCCAATTTCAATGGATAATCATCCAAATCATTTTAAAATGAATATTTGGAAGCAGATAAATCGTTTGTGCTGTTTTGAGTAGATAAGAAGTACATACCTGCATTCGCAGAGCTCAAGTAGAGCGCTCCCATCATGTAGGCCAGAACTCGGCCGCAGAGGAACATGGCTCCGCCTTCTGCCAGCGCCCTCTAGCAAGCTGCCTTCTCTGGAACCAGGGCTGTATCCGAGGTTACCACACCGACCACGAAGGGCGCTGCACGACAACTGACGTGAAGGACAACCCAGTGATTGTTGAATTACATTTTTACTTTCGCGCTACGAAGAAGAGAGAAAGTTATGTAATGCTACGTGAAAAAGCGACGAATTTTCGGCAGAAAAATTCTTATTACACGGCACCTGTAACGAAAAAGTAGATGAATTAAGTTGCTAAATTTTAAAAAAAATCCTGTAACACGTGGTGTAGCCAGAATTCATGTTTTGTGGGTCTTTGATACCGAAAAGGCGAGTGACAGTAAAAAGTTTGTTCGTCCTTCCATCTGTCTGTCCGCCCGCCTATGAATAACACTAGCGACTAAGTTGTTCAGCCAATTTTCTTCAAAATTGATATTACCTAATCGATCTGGCTGATGTCGTGACCCCTTGAATTTAAAACCGATATTTTAATTTTGGGTGATACTTTACATGTAGCCCCTGGGTATTTTCAAAATTTTCAAAAAAAGGCTCTTATTGTTTTTGATTAAATTATTGTTGGCTAGTATAAAGGAGGTTTAACAGAATTGTGCAGATCTCATGATCGTTGAATACCCAGATTTTTTGAAAATTTCAAAAGTTCAAAAATTTTTCGATGTCTTCTTAAAACTAAAATAGTAACTATATAGATTGTTCCCTTAATGAAATCTGTTCTAGAAAGATAGATCTTCAAATAAGATCACGTACAATTTTTCGAAAATTTCGGTACTTTTCACGTACTTTTGCGTGAAAGTACGGACGAGAAAGTACGTGATGTTTTAACAACACTAGTTCCTATTGAGTGTACGCCGACAGCCTGAGTGCTACATTTATTGTTTTTATAATATATGGATAATTTATCACGAGGAGTGTAAGATGGACGCAATGAAATATCTCTATGGTACATATTGAAATGTTTTATGACCTCCCCATCAGATGTTAAAGTAAATACTCTACGAGCATGGCTATTGGTTCGAAAATAAATAATAATTTTCGTCCGTCATTAAATAAATATCATCACATGCTTCCAATACAAATATACTAATTTCAACCCTGCCCAGTGTTTTTGATTTCTTCGGCTCATTGTCGACAGACTTTAGTTTAAAATATGCTGTTACTTTAGCATAATTACTGATGTCAATGTTTTATTTTATACGTATTGTGGAATTATTTCTTTTCTTATGATATTTTACTACGAGTATTACCAAATCTGGATACTGTTTACAGCAAACATTTAATACTATGATGGGGATTACTTCCACTGTCATTGTTAATATTATTATTCTATCGTTACCCTGTTGTGCTCATAAGTTCTCTCACTGTTAACACTAATTGATTAAATGTACTTCCTTTTTTAATCATGGGTTCGACACACAACATATTACTCCTTACCTGTTGCTTGTGGGCGTGTAATTCTATACAGAATCACGATTCCTGGAAGTTCTATTGATTGAAACTAATTATTAGATTGATGGCAAATAATATAAATTTTCGGCCTTTTTCAACAATAAAAATTTAACATTTATTCTCATATATGTTACAAACTCTTTCGGTCTCATGAGAATTGCTTTTTCAATGTAGAACATTAACACGCCGTACGGGTTTGAATTTAGTTCGTAAACTTACCATAATTTCTTGATTCTTCTTGGCTGACTAGGAGAATGTTGTCCATGGAATCCTTGTTATACCAATTCTCATGTCCTTGCCTGAATTAAAAATGTTCCAGAATGTCCTCAACGATTTGCTATTACTAGCGACTTGAAATTCCCACAAATTTAACACGCGGTCGCGACTATCCTTATCTGTTTCGTAAGAAACACCAACTCGCGATTGACTATATTCAGGTACTTATTGAAAAATTCTTCTGTTTACGTAGATACCCTAATGTACATCCCCTCGAAATACGGAGTCTATTTTAATTCGAAATTCTAACTACTACATTAATAAAGTTTCTATCCATACCTTCTGAAACAGGTTCGTCAAAATAGTATCTTCATTTACACCATTATTATTTTCATTTCTCCTATACAAAAATGCCTTACATTCTTTTTCATATATACACTTTGACTTTTCTGGCAAAATATTTGAAATTACCATTGCAGTTTTTTGTTAAATTACTTTCGGAACGTGTATGCGTGAATCGTCCATTGTTGCTCTGCATACTTTAATTATTTAAAATATTAAATGTATGATGTAGCATTAACAACATCGAAACAATAAAAATTACGAATGGAATTCTTTACTACGAATTGCAAATTAAGTAAATTAGTTTTAAGGCAGAGATGAGGGTGCGAAAAAAATTTTTTCGTTTAGTTAACTAAATATGCTCATTTAGTCCATGAAAAATAGTTCATTATCTCTGAGTTAATAGCATGCATGTAATTAAAATTCCACCGTGCAATTAAAAATTCACATCTACCAATCAGAATTCAGAAAAGGAGCTAAATCGATTAATTAAGAAACTATATCACAAACTTAGCCAAGGTATTTGCAGTTGCCCATGAACCATGAACAAAAACATGCGTCACATATTATCTACAACAACTACATATAAACAACGAAAGTACGGTATACTAAGACTGATTCAGAAGTGAATAGTTATTTTTCCCAATATTGTATGTTGTATTCTCTCTCATATCTGCCTTTACTTTTCGTGGGAAGCAATGTTTTCATGAATTTGTCAGCTTCTAATATTTTATTCGCAATATGTTTAGTACCTTCCAATTGGAATTACTTCGTGGAAACAAAAACATTGTAAGGCCCACTAAAATAGATCTTTTTCAGAAGAAATATTACGACATGAAATGCATATCTCGGGTGGAAAAAATGAGTTTGATTTTCTTAAAATTTGAATTATTCGTAAATGAAAACGAAAAAATATTGAACGTAACATGTGTTTAAAGGGGTATAATTGTACTCATGGTGTATAAGAAAACTCGCTCCTATCGTCGCTTGTTTTCTTGAACATGCCATTCATGCAATTATCCCCCTCTTTATACCCTCGTTTCGTTAATTACTAGTATGCACTTCTGCCGTGAAGTGATTTTACGCCTTGATACATAAAGTACTATTATGGACCCCTTGAGACTATGAACTGTCCATTGTTCAACGATCATGGCGGTGTGGTGGTTTACGCGTTGAACGCAGACCTCCTCTGCGTCACAAATCCTAAGCATGCCGTAGGATCCATTGAACGACAAGGAGGTACAGTGTAGACAGAAGTGCTTAAGCGTCAAGTTGCACGTGCTTCTTTCAAATTCGCGTCTGCAATTTTATGGCGGAAAGACATAGTCTTTAGGGTTTTTGGGGTTTTAAAAATTTAAGATCACAAAGGTGGCTTCAATTATTTCATCCATGAATTATGTCAACATCACCACATCAGTAAATCATTCAATAAAATATATCTCATTTAAATACTATAATTAAAATCATCATCATTCAATAAAATATATCTCATTTAAATACTGTAATTAAAAATGGAAACAAGATTCAAAACGTCATTTTTATCATATTTGAAACATATTTTAAACATTCATGTATTCGTCGATGTTTTAATCGACATCCAAAACATTTTGGTGATGTATCGATGACTTGATAAAATTTGCCATCACAAACTCTGTGATAAAGATTGTGTTTAATCCTATCATGTATCTTATGTTGGCAAGAGTATTTTTGTGAAGTTTCAATTTTGTACTTGTTTGAACATTTTTTGCATGGCATTCGAGCGTGTACAAGTGTAACGAAATGTCATAAGTGTATGTGAAGATTAGAATTATACACTGTCTCTGTTTTAGGATGGCTAAAGAAAGAAAAGGAAGTAGAAAATACAAAATAGGAAGTCATAATGTTCGTAATTGAACTGGGGCAAATAAAAATAATAAATGATGGATTTATTCTTTGAGGTACGAGGTAAGAAAAAACAACATTGTCAACAAGTAAACTATTTATTTATCCTTCAAACAATATCATCACAGTGAAGTTATTTTAAATAAGTAATAACCATCTGTCTTAGAGAACGTTTCAAGAGTATTACCAGGAAGAAATGAGTGCTAGCCTGGAAAATCGCTTCGATAAGACGAATGCGTTATCAGGACGAATTTGCTACTTGAGTCTTTCACTAGGAATGAAATAATGAAACGTTCGCTGTCACATGGCAAATTCAAAATCTTACTTTACTTTGTGACATTCATGTGAGCTATTGGCCAGCTAGCGAGATGCTTCACAGAACCAAACATTTCCACATCTGATCGACTGCCTGCCCAATAGGACAGCTTAAAACATGTTTTGCGAGGTCCTCTTCATTTAAGCACCAGTCGATTGCCATCTTCCTTTCTACGTTCTTGTAGAACGTGTCACACAGGGTAGCATATATCTTTGTAAATCTCGAAAATTCTACAAATATTCTTATGTTGTACAATCCACCTTCGCTCATCTTTCTTATTGAGTCCAATTCACTTTAATACGCGCATGTTTTCGCCAAGAAATTGCTTGGCGATCCTTTTCGCAAAACATTAGTACAACAACACATTGGATTTGATTCCTGCTTGAATTCACAAACAGGGCATACGAGGGTGGGACATTTCAACAATATTTCGTCGTTGAAACACTGTGTATAAATTGAGCACATTAAAACATATCCGTATTAAGGCAAGAACGGAATAACCAGTTGATAAAAGATCTGGCTTTAAGACTGAAATATTTTTTTCACCCCTTCCTCTCCCGAAAAATAAATACGATGCGGGTTTTGAAATAAATCGACGTTAAAGCTTGTCTAGATATATGACGTATGCAAAACAGAGAAGGGCTGCTTTTAAAAATGTTTGGGATCGTCTCAAATGCCAAGAAATTGTCTACAGACCTTTTCTTTCTGCGGGCAGTGCATAATTTTCGTGAGCTAAATTAACTTCCAACTAGAGACCCAGTCTAATAGGCTGATTTTAATAAATGATTGGTTTAAAAGGAAGCTTTTCTTCTTTGAGGGCTCCTTTATCACAAGATTTCAGGGTCCAACTTCCAGCCGGGCGTTGCAAACGGTATAAAGAAGCAAGCATTTCCTGAGTGGTTATAATATTACCGTCCTCGTGGGAGACAATTATATTTGCGTAATTGACGTTCTCCATTGATAAGTCGGGTGTTTTTAGTGCCAGCGCGAGTGTTGGTTCTTGTAGCGGGGGTGGGGGTGGGGTCTCATTCGAGCCATCCTCCGCGGGGCACCGTGGGAATGTTCCCCAATCCCCAACGTACTTCTTGCCGGAGATACGTCCTCCCGAACGAAACCGTTACATAAGAAATTGCTGCCGCCATCGTTGCTACGTTTCCCGGACAGCTCGTGGCCTTGCGCGCTCGTTACCTTACATAACCATTTCCCTTTTTGTGGAAAGAACCACGTGGTTTTGTGGGAGGAGGAGGAGGTGGTGAGTGGTGTACAATATGATGCGAGTGAATACGCGCGGAGCATTCGCGGCAGGAAGGAGGATGGGGCGGGGCGGGGCGGAGATGGCATTGCTTCCCGTGTGACCTCGGCCCTGGCTGAGTGACCTTCCCGTCCTTCCACCCTCTCCACCACCACGCTTCCTTCCTACGTGAGGAGACCTTCTTTGCATGCGTGAGTCGTACGATGGAATATGGAACCCTCTTGGAATGAACTCCATGTAAAGTTATTCCTTAGGTTCAGTGGGTGGTAAAACAAAATGACCCCTGAAACTAAGAATAAATACAAAATAATATCCATGCATTAATGTCTGGAAATCATATACATCTTTATTCTTTTCAGATTTCATCACTTAACAATTTTCTGTTTTTTGGTCCAGCCAATAATATTGAACTAATTACCATCGGTATTACCTAATTCAAACTTTAATCCGCTAAAAAATTAATTCACTCACTGTAATTGCTTGAATTTCAGGGGTCTATGCCTGTGGGAGAATAATATTTACAGTTCGTAAAACATACCAGAATATGATCTACAAAACTAGTAAATAAAATTACACGTTTACTAAATACAATCAACTGAATCTTTAAAACGTATTTATATTTTAGAGTCGGTGACTGCACCGCACGCAGCTGTGCGCGTGTGAATGAACGCCCCCTCCCCCGCTCCTTCCGCAGCGACCTTCGCTTCCGCTGCCGCCGCCGCCGCTGCGGCGTGCGTGGCCAGCTGATTGGTCGACGAGGTCTTTAACACGCGCGGGCGCGTACGGCATTGACGTGATCTCTTCACACGTGAGACCTTCCGATCTGTTATCGCTGGGAGCTCTTCTCCGTTTTTGTCATTCTGTCTTGTACTACGTACTAGATGTGTTTTATGAGATGGATTATTGATGGTGGGGATGAAAAATTAGAAATAACGAAAAATGCGGACATTAATTGAATACGTCAGTAAGTGTACGCAAAATGTTTCTAAAATATTCTGGGTATTAAGCCACGATGGATTTCCATTGTTTTAATTTACGAATCCTCGTTTCGAAGGAATTAAAGTTGTTCCTTTTTTTAAGGTTAAAGGCGATTGTCTTTTGACTGACACGTACTCAGTGAATAATAAATAGTACGTGTTATTTTTCGCCTGTCGGTGGGTTGGAAAGTGGACGTTTCTAAGAGATGCTGAGTTTCGTAAACTGACTGTTGATTATGATTCAACGGACGCATAGTTTATCTTTGCAACTTTATTTTCACCGCCAATGCTCCCGGAAATAGGTGAAGAAGCATTTGGCGTTAGAAGCATTTGGCGTAGCAAGAGAAAGTGTATTTCCTGTATTAAATCCATTGTACTGCTTATTAACCCATTTTAGTGTACTAAAAGTTTTCTACAATACATAAACCTCCAAAATTTCTTCGGAAAAAATATGAACTAAATTCGTCGCAAATCGCCATCACAAGTTTCGCTGAATCGTGGTTATGAGCGATCTGTTTGATTTTTGTCTCTCGTCAATTCCATGCAATGCGGCGTAGTGCATTTCCCGACCGAATCGACTCCCAAGTTCGCTTACGTCACGACCCGCGAGCCAGAGAGCAGCGGCGTGCGACGGCACATGGCGGACCCAGCTCGAGGCTCCACGCGACGGCCACCTAGCCGTGCATGCAAACTTTCCCTTTTGGACACACTGCTTCGCCCAGGGGTGGAACCCGAGCGGATACAACGAAGGTATCTGTTTCACAAATTAAAAAGCAACTACTATTGCTATGCATTGTACTATTGTTATCAGTCGTCTGTGTATACCAGTGGCCTTCGAACTTTGGTTTCCTCACATAGCCTTGAATTTCACCGACAAAATACATACGATAGCGAGGTTACTCATAAACATACGTACAAAAGTAGTTTCACGTTGTGCAAAAACCTGTCTGTTACGGACACCATCAGGACCGATAACATTTCGTTCAATAGAGATGTCGGCTGCAGAGACGTTTTGACAAAACAAAAGTATTCGTTCTCGAGCAAGAAAATTGTGCGCTAACGAAAGGTGTCTAAAATATTTCACTATAAATCGCGGACAATAATTTTGTTTTCCTTGATAAGGAATTGTACAAAATGGTTTAAAGGTTATGTTGGTTGACGAAGCTTGAAAACCACTGGTTTGTAAGAAGCAACAGGCGACGATAGTTTGTCTTGGGTCTGAACGACAAAAGGTGCTGCTTTTTTCGTGCTCAATTTATTTCGTTATAAATGTCCCTCTCTCGTAGGCCAGCTTTCTAGAGTTTCGTTTTTATACACTCCAAAACTCCAGATTACTACAAACTGCTTTTTTCTACAAGCGAGGAAGGCCTGATACGCTAGTTTAAATGATTTTCTAACTCCAAACAATGTATAATATGAAATAAAAATAATATGAAAATATGTCAACCACCCGGGAACGCTGTGGAAATTGAACGCAAAATCCAATGGAATCATCTAACAGAGGATTTCAGAATGACATAAAGGCATTAAGTATTTGGACGAAGGCGTCCGTTGTAAGAATCATTGCGGGTGGTTGACTTTACAGGTACTGTACTATGACATTACCACTTAGAAAATGCAGTATACTGTGAAGCACACGATGATTCATCCACTTCGCTTCTTCGCTCTGCCAGCTCTGTTCATTTCTTAAAAGTTCCTGGCTTTTTTCTTTTCGAACATTCACTATTATCATGAAAGAACGAAGAAACCAATCCACTTTGACGTACGGTTGTTGAGCCGTCAAACCGACACGGGACGGACTGCATTTTCTAAGCGGTCGCCTTAACGACAGTGTAAAAGAAACACCTTCTTCTCCGAATGAGACCCTTTGCAGTGAGAAGAAAAGACGCTCTGAACCGTGGGCTCGCTTCAATAAACACACGTGTGCATTACGTAACAGGAGAAACGAACCTTTTTGTAAAAGTGGTCGCCCTACATCGTTCAATACGAAGGAATCTGCTTTTTTCCAGAGGCGGGGAAGACTTTTCCAAGGAGAGAAAAATCAGCATCTGAAACTCACAGGCTCTCTAGGCACGCGTGCATTCTGAGGAAGAGGCAAGGGACGGACTACATAACCTACATGGTCGCCCTACAACCACAGAGAAATACAGCAATCCTACTCTTTTTGAGCGGAGGAGCGAAATTACAGCATCAGCTGTCGAGTCTGCGGCCACAACGGAGGAGAGGGTTGGGCAAACGTGTGCATCTCCCCTAGGGACAGACTACGTTCCTTTTTTTCCAAACGGGTCGCCCTGCACCAGCAGGAGAAGGCAAGGAGCTCCATTATCTTCTCGCACGACCTCACAAACACACACTCAGAGAAGAGAGAGGGTGTGGGGGAGCACACGCAGCAGTTCGTGAGCGTCGCTCGCGCACGGGCGGGTGGGCGGTGGCGGGCGGCGGAGGCTCTAGAGATGCGTGATGATGATGTCGTCGTCGATGTCGTCCTTCTCGTCGTCCGTCTCCTCCACCCTGCCCTCTTTGGCGAGCTGCTCGGCGGCGGCGGCCGCGGCCTTGGGGTCCTCCGCCAGCGCCTTGAGGCGGCGTTGCTTGCGCGCGTGCAGCACTTCCACGCACGCGTAGCCGGCCACGCCCGTCAGCAGCACCGCCAGCATCACGTACAGCTTCATGCGCGCGCACAGGTGCGTGCTGTACGCGTAAGCCACCACGAAGCCCGCCGACTCCCACAGGCGGTAGTTGCTGAAGGCCGCCTCCTTGTTGCGGCGGAACAGCGTGCCGTAGATGCCTGCGCACACACAAATTAACCTAATTTATAATTTTTGTTAACATTGAGATCAACACGAATGTTTATTATCAGTTTGGATAATTCGAAGATAATATTTAATAGAGTAAAAATACTATCTTACTATAACACTCATTTTTGGACGTAGGTGAGGGAGAAGGCGTAGATCTTTCATGGCTTCCTCTTTCCCCAGCGGGTTTGTCTTTCCCCAATACGTGTACAGGATTTCAGAGTTTTCATGATCAGAGTTTATGGACGAGATAATTGTCTGCTAAGTGTTGTGGAAGGAATAAAAAGCTACCACGCTATCAACATTACGATGTGAACACTTCATGCCCTAAGGGGTACTCAAACAGATTTCAGTTGCACGTACAGGGACGCTGCTTGAATGCCCATGCGCCATTGAAACTAGTCCGTTGTCTACAATACCCCCGAATTTCAAATGTAAAACTAACTTCCTCCTTACGTAGGAAAAGCTTCAATGTCAATTGTCGAACTGATCACTATTTTACCACACTCTCTGAACTTTTTTTCAATCAAAATTGATCATATTAACCTAAAGACCCACGAAACTTCAGAAACACACACTAGACAACATAATTATAGGATATACATGGAAGTCTTGAAACTATATTGTGAAACATGTATTTAAAAGTAATATTGATTACGTTTGTGTTCGATACCACATTCATAATATGAAGTCAGCAGTAACTTTCTACTGTGCCTTCTCCCATTGCTTTACGGATTCAGAGATTTGTAATAAATTCTAAATTTTATTGTCCAAATTTGTTTAAATGAGAAATTATTCAAATATATAGGGAAGAATATTTGATACATCGTGATTTAACAGGAATTTGTGAGAAATGTAATAAAACAGTTTAATTTTAAATAAAAATGGCGGCAAATAAATAATATGGCGGCTATAAAATGTGATTATGACGGAATGCTGCTTGAACCCCTGAATTCTAATTTAGTTCTTTTATGTCATATATTTGCATCTGAATCAAACATTTTTAGATTGTAACGTTTTTAGACTGAAGCGTGATCTTATTTTGGATTCTCTGCAAACATTAATATTTTTCGTAATTAAGGAGGATTATATTGCTTAAATACTGAACATTTGATTCAGTCCTAGCTTCACAATTTTTTAAACTTGACATTTCAATTCTAAAACGTAAAAACTCGTATTTCAGTCGAGGAGAATCAAGTTACTAGAGGAAAGAGTTTCTACGAGAGGAATTATATACATCCAAATGTCTCAAACTGTCTTTTGTGATTGATGAAAACATTGTTAATGCCTATGCAAACCCTCAAGATGTAACGAGTACCATCTCGCAACGTGATTCTTGGTCGATACTTCACCAAAAAATTGAATAGAGAACAGAACAAAGAAATAATGAGACACCGAATCTAAACTAAGATCCAAGTGCTGGTTCTAATACAGCAGTAAAGTCAATTATTTTGATGCCCCATTCGCTAAGGGATTTTAGAAAATTTGAGAAAATGATAAACATTTTTTTATGAAAGTGCCTAATTTTATCTGATTGGAAGTACTAGAGTTAATTATACGGAAGAATCGTAGATAGGACTGGTTGATTTGATTCATCCTGTTTATGAAAGCGACAGTAAGAACTGGAAGTACCGTTAGTGCTCCACTTGTATGCACATTTTGCTTTGTGATGTCACAACAAAGTGACGCACGTGTGTTCGATATGTATTACGTATTCTGCGAAACTAGGTGCATAAGGAAATATCCATCCGCTCGTGATGAAATGACGGAAACCAACCGGTAGAACACAGACAAGTGTTCCAGGTTCGGTCACACCACGCCGATATTCACACACCAGAGTGGAATGACCTCTTACTCAGATTTCGATCGATATTTTTGCTGTACCTGCGGGAGGAAATCCGACAAAGGAAAATAATTCAGTGAATTTTCGCATGTAGCTTGGAGAACTAACAAATTATCCACACCTCATAATGCATTTAAAATTAAATATTATCTTCGAATTATCCGAACTGATAATAAACATTCGTGTTGTTCTCAAATGTTATCATTAAATATGAATTGGAGGGGCAACGAACATTTCTTCGGATTCAAATAATTTAAAGAAGAATTTATACGGAATCCAGAGGACAAATTCTTTTCCTCGCTCGATACATGTTGGGATGTGGCGATTCCTTACATACATAGAAACTCGATATTTTTTTCTTTAAATATCTTAATGTCGGTATCGTTCTTATTGAGTTGATAATATTGTTGTTTTCAATCTGCAGTAATGGTAACGAAGAAACTACATTACTGGCGTAATCGATTGCTTCGAATATTTTTAACATTACGTGCTCGTTCTTTCTTCCTGTTCTCATATTTCGAAGGTCTATTTTTTAGAATTACCTCCGAGAAATATACTAATTTTCCTTGTTTATAGGAATTAAATGTGATTTGTATTAAAAATAAAACTGAATTATGAAAGTACATCTAATTAACTAAAAACGTCTATAAACGTGTTTGAATATGACGGGAAAAACTTTTTTTTGAAATCATGTATTGACACCATCCAATATTGACAATTGCGGTTCTATAATATCGACTTATCGATACTTCGATCTGGTGTCGGTATCGATATCGTACCTATATCGAAACACATTATCGATTTCACGAGCACGAATGCAACTCGAAGGGCACTCACCGTTGACCTGCGTCTGCCAGACGGCGTCGCCGACGCCCCACAGGCCCGAGATGGCGAAGAAGACGAGCGGCGACGTGGGCGACGGCCGCCACACCAGCAGCACCCCCACCAGCGCCGCGTGCACCAGCCCGCCCAGCGCCATCAGCGGCCAGCGGCCCACGAACTTCATCACGGAGCCGAACAGCAGCGAGCAGATGGCGTTCACCACGCCGAAGCAGATCATCACGTAGCCCACGTTGTGGATGCCCAGCGCGCACGACACGTACGCCTGCGGACACACACACACACACACGCTCACGTTAGGACGCACGTTCCGAGACGGTTAGGGGTTAGCGTGATTCTTTTGGTTTAATATACAAACATTAAGAAGAATAACAGCACCCTACGTAATTCGTTCTCTTGATGACAATATGACCTTTTCCTGGACAACTTTTCATATATTCCTTATTGTTTCACTGCCGAACCCACTTGCCAAAGGTCGTGTTATTTTTTAAGCAACACACCTCTCTATGTGGATTACCTTGTGTTGTACGTTTATTTTCATATTGCATCATGTAGTCGTTTGCTTTGTTTGAAGGTTAATTTTAGCGATAGAACGGTATTTATTATATTTTATTTTTACTCGTGGAGTCTTTATGTATTTTCGCTTTCGCTTATCTCATGGCAATGATGATTATGGTTGGCGAAAATTTCAGCTAAAGTTTTAGCAAAGTTTTTGAAAATGTTTAGTGAACTAATGTCTCATTTATAGTATACAAATACTGTAAATAATATCGAGCTCATTCTCATCTCAATGAGAATGTATCAAGATTTAAATCCAGGTTTCTTGAAATATTAAATTAAAAGGTCTCTATAAGATTAATCTTGAGTTTTCTTGTATGAAATGATCACTAATCGAGCTTTCTCTAAAAGAAAAACTTTGGTTAGATCATTGGCGGGGAATCATATGTAAACGTATGAGATAAAACTACATTTTACAGGGAAAATAAACGAAGAAAATGTTAACATTTGAAGTCGATTTGATGCTAAGTTTTCTTTGCGGACGCAGATTGCAGTTGCCGCGGAAAGCCCTGTGCGCACATCTGAGTGTTGTGCTCTTGAATTCGCGTAAGGCATAAATGTTTTGTAAGTTGAAGCGAAGTCAAAGTTACCACGTAACCTATAATTTACCATTTCTTAATTTATAAAAGCCAGGTCGAATATACAATTCGAATTTGTCCCGAGAAAATGAGAATACATTCTGACACAATTTGTAAACATTTCTAGTCGTATGATGTGTGATTCTATTTTACATTGTCTGTTTTAACATTTATTAATATCTAAGCAGCATACTAAAAAAAAACGAAAAAACAAAAGGATGAAAGGATTGGACCCGCCTCGTCGACGGTCTTCGCGGACCTTGTTCGGTAGTTGAGACATTGATTCAAGGAAACCGAGGGAAGACCAAATCAACCCCTACGTCTAGAATTCTCCTGATAGAAATGGTGACGTCCCATTCAGCTCTTTGGTTGTCGCCGGAAATCCATAATCGGGACTTGAATCTGGTACCTCCCGTTCCACAGACGAGGTCAACGCAACCACCTCTTCCGATTCCTAATGCCAAAGCTAATTTTAAAATGAAAATAAATCGCTATTCACAACCTTGAAAGGTGTTTTATAGTAAAAAAATATCAGTTTCATTCTAATAATCATACACTTTAAATCACTTCATTGGGTTTCTATTGCTTGCAAACATTTCATTCTTTCTGTTCATTAGACAAACTGCGTATTTACAGTAGACAATGTACTGTTTATCAATGTAATTATCACACGAGAAAATTATTAATAAAAGGAAAAATCTCATTATATATATTTATTTATAAGTGAATGACTTAATAAAAAAATATCACTATATTCTCCACATAACTTCTGTCTAAAGATTAGTATGGATATACAAGGAATCAATTTCTGAGGAGGATGGAAGGGATGGAGAATATTTTGGAGGATGTCCATTATTCAGAGCTACGGATGTTGAGAACTTACATGGTAGCTCGCATGGCAAGGCGAACCGAAAAATGAGACACGGAAACACGCAACCAACAATATAAGCTTTATGTACTTAATTACCTACACATTTGCTGAATAATTCCTTCGGGGAAACATCTTTCAAGTGGACAGACGGAAAAAATGGGCCTGTTGAAATTTGCAAATTGTGATAGTAATGAGTTGTGGTTGTGTCGAAAAATATTGAAGGTTTCCTGGTAAAATGCTAATAATGTGATTTAAGGAAAAGTGAAGGAGAAGAGATCCCACTGAAAACCGTTTGGAACTGTTAAGCAGAATTCTTTAGACTCACGTAAGCACTATTTCAGACTGAAATAATTGGAGAAAGAAGAAGAGGGAGACCTAGAACGAAAAGTTTAGAACAACTTCAAACCAAACTGCACTTCAGAAACTATGCAGAAATGAAGAAGACAGAATGTCATGGCGGCAGCGACAAGGCACTTTTTGCCTTTAGGATGATAATAATGAAAGTCCAGGAGCACAATAGCTTGTTTCAACATAGCTGTAGTCAGGCATGGAGGGTTACGTGTGCTCCACCATTTATTCTGAGGACTTTTGTTTTATTGAATCGAGGAACAGTATCTAAAGTGCGAAAAGGAATTTTTCTGATAGTTGTATCAAATCCTCTCGTTTATTTGAAATAAATAAAAAACTGTTTGCCGTCCTATATTTTTTTTGAAACAATTGACATTTCGTGACTTCCCATAATACTAGTATGTTCACGGCCTTCTGAGAAATTGGTCAAATTTTCAACGTCATTAAAATTGGGTTTCGAATGCTATTTTATTTTAGTCATCAATTCTTATAAAAATAGTTATATTTTGTGGTACCATTAATCCGAAAAAAATTTTAAGAAATAATTGGAAATATAAAATATATTTTTAAGAATGATATTACTATTGTCATTTGTGCGTGCATTTAATTTGACTATTGGATGTCTGTAAAACATATATTTATGTCATTTTCTTTTAATTAACTCAAATTTATATTTTTGAAATGACAATAATTGATTCTTTAAACAAAGTCCTCAAAAAATATATTCTTTTCTCTCGAAAGGCTTTTGTTGTCACTCTAGGCAACACGTAGCAGCTATTAAGTTGGCAACCTTGTCGCTGTTGTAGAATCTCTTCAACTTTCACTCGCTCATGCAACGTGTTTTTTCGTGTTATTTTCCCCGCAGACAGTGCTGTGGGAAGGGGGCGACAAATATGCTTTTGAAAAACAAGTAGAATAGTATGCATTCTTAACTCAACCCAGTGAACTGTAATGAAAGAGCAATAATACCCTACGTACAAATTACAAAAGTACAAAAGGAGGTTTTGTTTCACCGTTGGGCTAGCCGAACTCATTAGTAACTGATCGACCGTACCTGTGTGGTTGTATTCTATTGAAATATTCCGAGAGAATTTATAGGATAAAGATTAGTCGGATATTTAAAATTCATTGTTTCCACAATATGGTGGTTTGAGATCCACAGACGTAAACTATCATTTTGATCTTTGTCCTTTGCAGCTGGAATTATCGAGAACAGGAAGTTACGCAATTACTTTTGTGAGAAATTAATATTTTCTGGCTTTGTACCATTTATAAGGTATATGATGTTGGTTCACAGCACAGTTTCGTAAGTTGTCATTATAAGAGAGAGAGAGAGAGAGAGAGAGAGAAAGAGAGAACTCGTCAACTTGTGCTGGGATTACGTGGATAAATAAAAAATTAGCGGTGTCTCATCAGCCCTTCCATGTTGTTAGAAAAAATCTTCTGGATGTTCTGGCGTATGTATAAGTCGGTCAAACACCAACTTTTTAGGTTTACAGCTTTGCGTTTTAAATAATTCTCTTATGTTTTTAAATTTCAAAATCCTAAGATTTGAGGTAGATAGGTCAAATAAGATTCAAAAAAATAATACACTAGCATTTATTTTGTTGTGTGTAAAAATAGAATATCTAGTAGTACACCTTACTATATTTAGATCTGTTAATTGGCGTCAAATTAACATGAACGTGTTATATAGAGTAAATCAACATGCATTTTTGTTTAGATTTTGGCCGTGGTAGAAGAATCGTTGATTTTGTGAGGTAAATTAATAGTAATTTATATTGCGTATTAAATTCAGTAATTTTATTCCATTTTGTTCTCGGAAGAACGTAATGGAAAGGCCAAATTTAAAGTATACCAAACATATTTTGTGTGAACTGATTATCTTTGTAGCTTAATTATTTTCTCTATAAATTTTTGTAATGATTATCTAAACATTGGAAATTAACGCAATTTGAAATTTCATTCAAATATAATTTTTACTTCACAAGTATGCATTGCAATCACGATGATAATATAAGTAGTATTTGTATCGTTAATATAATAAATTAATATCATCAGTACTTGTACGATCAGATGTTTCTGCGTAAAAAAATGAATGTACATAACAATGAAATGTATTTGTATATTAAATGAAAAATGTATTAAATTATCTTTCCATTAATTGATATTTCAAAAATCTCTACAAATTCAATGAAAGCAACCTCATATTCGAAGGTGAGCTATGAATAACTGGATCAGACTCTTAAAAATGATAGTAATGAATTATGATCCTCATTTGTTCTAAAAACCTTTTGATCCAAACTGAGGTTGGAAGTGTAATTTACTTTACTACAAGGGATCACATCGTAGGGTATTCATAAATATAACAGTATCAAGTTCTATCGTGACGAAGCTTCAGACGACTCTTGAACCGTATTTTATGCTGTACCTACTCCACTGCGCAGTATTAGGAAGTTGAATGATTCACTCCGTCTCAAAGTCCAATGAAAATCTTCCTCCAATGACATGCCTCACCTCTTATTTTAGAATATACACAGATATTACAAGGAGATGAGAATAAACGTATGTGTGACAGATTTATCATGCCTTCTTTTTTATCTTTTTGATTTATAAATAACCCTTATAATTTTATTTTGCGTGAAGATTGCAATTCTCTATGAGGGAGGGTCAGAAACAAAATTATTCAACCTCTTTCTGGACTATTGTACATCATATAGGTCATGTGTTCTACAGTAAAAAATTGAAGGAGGTATTGGATTTCAGCCTTGTCCTTTTTATAGAAAACTTTTTAGGGCCACAGCGCGGTCTTCTTAAATAATTTTCGACTCAAAGTAGGTGGCAAAGAGCAATTAACTGAAAAAAACATAAAATTATGAGCAAAAATGCACTTCCATATTCATAAATGATTTTTGATTCACTTGCTGTTACTTAGTATAAACGTTGGGTAGGAAATTGGAAAATTTATAAATTAGTTTGTGATAATAAATTTTAAAAAATATTAATAGATTTTACGCCGATCCATACCTGTGTAAAGTCTGCACCGATGAAAGCTTGTTCCATGCCAATCCAAACAGTGATGGGAATAAGCAGCTGTTGATTCTTCTTTTTGAGTTGGTATGCGGTGGCCGATAACAGCTGGATACCCGTTAATTCTTGTTGGTCACTTCGTCGTTGCTTCTCACCGTACCTGTTAACAAAGAGCCATTCATAACTCCAAGTTATCTACTAGAAAAAGTTTTCAAAAGTTTCGTCTTATTCATGCTGAATAGGATAAAAATGACGTTTTGTTGCGATGTTACAAGAAATTAATAGAAATGACATTTTGCGAATATCTTATGGATTCTAAATGAGCTTATTAAAAACGAGTAAATGATGAGAGTTAATTGAAAGCGACTATTATTCGAAACATTAGAACGAATGTTAATATTGCTCGTGTTATGATCTATTGACTTTTAGCCTACGCTTTTTATTCAGTGCTTGTCACAGCAAGAATGACATCCAATTAAAGATATATTTAAACAGTTTGGAGGGGGCAGTTAAGTCCACATTATTATATTACAATATACATCCAATTAAACAATGTTTATGTCCTGAGACTACAATTTACGGTAATGGTGCAAATGGATTTCGACAAAAAACTTGCTGATGTCATGATTCTACAGAACATTCGTTTTGTAGTGAGTGCCTTAAAATACACTGATCACATACACGTGCGTATTTTACCAGGACAGCAAATTACATCGTCACACACGCAAAGAGCCTTAAGCCTCCTCGACACATGTTTGCGTCGTGTTTCTGTTCTCTTCTGCCGTCATCACAAACCGGCGAAAACCGGATGACAGTCAGGGAAAACAAAGAAGCCCAAGATGGGCTTAAAGTGTGTGTTCTGCCGACTGCGTTAGCATGAGTGGTTGAGAGGTCGCAATGATGCTTCAGGATATCTTTACTTCATTTCCTGTCGGTAACGGAGTTTCGACAGCTGCTATGAAGCTGGGACAGGCGATACAACTGAATGAAAGAGAACTGTCGAGACTTACAGCTCAGATATGTGGCTTCCTCAAATCAGTTGCAGATGGATGCTCCAGTAATTCTTCAAAAATATACCACAGACAGCGCGCAGTTCTCCTTCCCTACCTGTCCCCGCCATTGTCCTTAGAGCAGAGCGATGGGTTTTAGTATTAAAACTCATGCCCAAAGTGTTTTATGCCTAAACTCGAATACTCTGAAATACCTGACATTTTTGCTTCCCGTGCCTACGTTATGCTCGAAGAAAATAGATGTTCTTTATCATTTTGAGACATATTTTTTTACCCGCGTTGAATTTCCTGTTAAAGTGGTTCAAAATATTTATCATATATGGCGTCGTGCTTAACCGTCTTCAACTTTCTAGAAACGTTTGAACTATATATAGCATCAATAAAATAAAACCGAAAGGAGCACAACGTGCTGATACAATAATGTATAACAACCTCTTCAAGGCTAGAATGAACATTCTGAAAAAACTTTCTAGTGCGAATAACTGAGCACGAATCCTGATCACCCATTTGGTGCGTGATATCAAATTCTGCGTTTATTGAATTACGAGCCGCGTGGAAGTCCGAACCGTTAGGGCAATTCGCAGCAATTGAGAGGCAGCCTCCCGATATAAAACGTCCGCACGACACCTTACGTGACCGTCTTGGCCAACGTGCGTGTTTCGCAAAGTCGCTCATGCAGGGAGCAGCAACTCCCCGGGGCGTCGCAGGCGGCAAGTACGACCTCGCGTATTTCGGGCCCCGCCCCCCTCGCCACACTCCGTCCCGCTCCGCCAGCCGCTCCGCGCCCCCAGCGGGCGACGGGTCCGCGCGCCCGCCAGGGGTTCGGAAGGATCGGACCGCTTTCCCGCCGCGTCGCGTGACCACGCGTGCTCCGCCGTGCGCCTCCGTTCCCTTGGCCCCCGAGACGTCGCGCGTCGCGGCCGCCGCCCCGCGCAGTTGCCGAAAGGCCCAGTGGAAAGCGTAAATGAAGTGGAAAATAATCAAACTAGAGCCAGATGGACAGGGGTCTCTTCAATTTGGAAAAGATCGTACGTGTGGTTTAGGCGCTAGATTTGTTCCCATACGACAGACGGACAGACAGACGAGCAGACAGACGAGCAGACAGACGGACAAATGGACGGACAGACAGATGGACAGACAGACGGACAGACAGACGGACAGACAGACGGACAGACAGACGGACAGACAGACGGACAAGCAGACGGACAGACAGACGCACAGACAGACGCACAGACAGACGGACGGACGTTTTGAAAGAAAAAGTACTTTTTCGGTATCAGGAGACCCCAAAATGTGTATTTCCGTTGAAATCTCAAAATCGATTTTACGCAGCATTACATAACTTTCTCTATACTTCGTATATGACTCCCGTATATACGTATGTATACGAGAAAGTAAAAAACAATCAGAATAAGAATACCGAATGAAGTGGCTCAGGGCGTAGTGCGCTGATTTCGCACTCAGGAGGCCCGAGTTCAAATCCCGTGCCGGCCATCCTGACCGGGGTTTCCGTGGTTTCCCTCGGTCATCCAGACTAATGTTATTGAAAGGCCATGACCGCAAGATCGGCGACGTTAGACGAATTAGTTATCTACGTGAATTCACAAAGGTTAAGCGAATTCGATATATAGCGCATTCCTGGTTGGGTGACCGACTCCGAACCCCAGGATCTAATGGCGCCGAGGCTAATTGGCCTTTACGGGACTTACAATAATTACTAAATACAAATACAAACAATCGTTTTCGTACCGGGGTCATTAAAAAATGGTGCAGTAGCGAGCGCGGTATGTGGGATTGCGGTTTTGAATCGTGATTTAACGTGTGTTTTCTGACATAATTGGCGTTCCTGCCTACCATGTTTCACATTTACAACAACATCCTTTTACTCTTGGTCCGTGTGCGTGGCGTAGGAGACAATGCGCTCGCGTTGCTCTAGGATCCCTTGTGTTGTAAACCTAGCCCACTATGCATCACTCTACGAACCTGGATTTCTCCCCTCCAGACCAATCCTCACTTTCCGATGGTGGAAAGCTGAGCTATCGCGCCGAGCCTTAGCAGGTCTCCTCAACCTCGCAGGAAAGACCTAAATGGACCTATGGGCTACCGCAGAAAATTAGATGATGGCCTACAATGGATAATTTAAAACTCCGTCTGTCCGTCTGTCTGTCCGTCTGTCGTATGTGAACAAATCCAGTCTCCCGGAAAACAGTAAGTTAGGGTGACTTGCAATGTGTTGAAGAGGTCAGGTCACTATAAAGATACCCGCGGTGAAGTGTCCTGATTCAAAAACATATACACATATATTCATGAATATTACCATTAACATTTTGTCTATTTCACACGAACCGCTTCGCTATGCAAAAACACCGTATTAGTTATGTGTTAAAACATGGATTATCGTTATATTTTTCATTTTAGTGTGTCCCTAACTCCTGCCAGAACCTCCACGGTTGACACAACTTCAATAGCGCCCAACTAAAGAAGGGTTTTCCTAAGAATGAATCAAAGTGACAGTTTGCTAAACAAGGGAACATCACAAGTAAGTCAAAGAAGTATCCCTCCGCCGCGACAGCTGTTCAGCTACGCCTCTTCGTAACGTGTTTATGGCTCCTGTGAAAACATCCTTATACAGGAGTCTAAGAGTTTCGCTGATGTTTATGCACGTACGCGAGTCCCGGAAATACTTAAATTTAATTACGTATGTGGAAAATCTCTTAACATGCTCTCCCAATCAGTAAAAGAAAACTGCCACGAATGTAAATAGAAAGCTCTCAATTACAGCTCGACACACAACAGCACAATATCTGAAAAAACGTGCACCAGTACGCATATCACATTCAAGTATCGGTTTTAAAATAATCATAATATTTATCACCCAAAAACTAAATTCTATGTAATGTTTACAGAAAAAAATATTTTTTACGGAAGAGCACATAACCCTACACTTCCTAATTTCAATTATTTCTCGTGGCACACTATATTTCGTCGACGAGGACGAGGACATCACAAAAGGAAGCGTCGAAGCCATTTACAAGTTAGCCAACTTCAAACGAACTAATACAGGAAGGGACCACAGAACCTTCAGTTAAGTTGCCAGCACTAGCTGTCACTGTGGCTCATTCTTAAGACGGCTGCTCACATTCAGCATTCGCCGAACCGCGAGTTAGCGCTCGCCCAATCCCGAGCAGCTGACGTGTTCGGCGAATGTTCGCTCCCTTCGATGTGTCCAAAAGACCGACACGTGGTGGGTAGAGCGAACCTCGAATGTTCATCACTCGGCAAATAGCGAGCAACTCATCCACACTACTCGGGATTCGGCGAGCGGTTGCTCGGTGTTCGTCGAATAACGAATGTGTGGAGCCGCCTTTAGGAAAATGCTTCTACACCTGCGGTGACACCAGGGCAAAGAGACATGTATTCATTCCAATCCCGAGCAGCTGACGTGTTCGGCGAATGATCACTCCCTTCGATGTGTCCAAAAGACCGACACGCGGTGGGTAGAGCGAACCCCGAATGTTCGTCACTCGGCAAATAGCGAGCAACTCATCCACACTACTCGGGATTCGGCGAGCGGTTGCTCGGTGTTCGTCGAATAACGAATGTGTGGAGCCGCCTTTAGGAAAACGCTTCTACACCTGCGGTGACCCCAGGGCAAAGAGCGTGCATGCGAGAGCAGCGGGGATCGCTTGGGGCCGTGGCTCCGCCGCTGGGCACGCGCAGTGAGTCACGCGTCGCTCCAGACGCCGCGCAGCGCAGCGCCGCGGCGGCGCCGCCAAGCAACCCGCTCAGTCGGAAGACCGGTCGCTCTCGTTTTTGTACCCGGATACTGCGTTTGATTTAAAAGTATAAACACTAACGTAACCCATCTGAGCGTAATAACGAAAGGAAAGTGGCCTTATTGTGGCTGTATTTTGAGGGCGCGAGATAGGTTGTATTCATTCTTAATGAGCTCTTTCATCTTAATGATCATGCGAATTCAGAGTGCAAGGTTTTTTAGATTTTGCGGACGATATTTTCGTATACGTTGAGATTGCGGATAACTCGTTAACAATGAAATTTACGTATTTCAGTAGATAAAAATAAACTTTGTTGTCCACATTTTATATTATCTCTGAAACTATTTTCTTGTTCTTGTTGTCGAAAACATACAACTCTAAATGGCAACATCTAATTTGCAGCCTTTCTATCTATTTTTATACATCTCAATTTCCCTCCCAGATATTTGTAGAAAATCCATCGGTGTCTATATGAGAAACACAAGTGAGGAATAGTTACTGAATACCAGCGAGGGTAGCAAATAATTCGATGCGATTTTGTGTTAAATATAGTTTCCGTTTTTTTACTTTCAAATATTGAAATTCATTAAACATTAAATTATCTACTAATTAATAATGTATTGTTTGACCGGGTTGCTATTCAGGTACCTTGTAAATTCTTTTTACATTCATGTCAGCGACAGGATTCCTTTCCCTTTCTTCAAAGCAGCCATAAAATAGTCACTTTACACCTTTCAACCTTACTAGGAGCGATTTGAGCTCATTGTATTTGTTCGGGTAAGGTAATATGTATTGAATGGGTAGTCAAGAGTTTGTTTCAGAGCATTCGCAACGTATATACGTTAGTGTAAACGCATGTTCAAGCAAATAGACTTCGCTTAGGCGTACGTGTAGGAAGGGATGGGAAGGGGAGGGGGAGGGTCTCTGACGCACGCAGGGCTCCCGCACTCTCCTCCCCGCCTGCCGGCAACTCGTTTCTCACAGGGGCAGCGACCTCCTTGTATGGCCTCATGCGGGAAGTGCCATAAACATTCAGTCCGCTGTGTTCTGCGCGGGGGAAATGACCCGGAGTAGATCGGCCGGTTTCGCGCGCCGCGCGAGATGGCTTTTGCCACGTTCGAAAACACGGAGAACACGTGCAACAATCGCCTCGCGGCCACGCGCACTCCCATCTCCACGCTCCACACTCCCTACTCCACCCTTCGGACGCCAAACTCCTTATTTCGCAGTACCTGCTTGGCTGTCCGGGAGACGCCGCGACCTAGGCTCAGGTGTCGACGTTTCGGCCACCATTCTGCGACCTTCCTCCTTGAGGAAGCATTTCGCCCTGAAGAAGGTCGCAGAATGGCGGCCGGCAGAATGGCACATGAGTCAGCGTTTCGGACACTATTTAGCGAACTTCTTCAGGGCGAAATGCATCTTCAGGGAGGAAGGTCTCAGAATGGCGGTCAAAACGTTGGCACCTGTGCCTAGGACGCGGCGTCTCCCGGACAGCCAAGAAGCTACTGACTCCTGGAAGCCTACGCTTTCTTTATTTCGCAGTCCACACTTCCGATTGTATTCTTCAACCCTGCAATCTACACACTGTACTCCGTACTAGTCACTGAAATAATAGTATTTTTCATGCTTGAGGGACATAAGGCACACTGTTAAAGTTCAGTCGATGAAAATGGATGGGCGATGGCCTTGTTGTATCAAAGGTTATATTTCGAAAGTTAATCAAATTAATAAGTGACGCCCCACCGCGGTGCAGGGAGTAAGGATTATACTTGGTGTTATTTGCATAGGGCGCAGGAAAGTGTGTAGGGCACGGAAATATAATTTTATGTAAACTTCCATATGAACGTCAATACGATTACAGAAAGTAACATCCAACGACAACAATACTGGTTGCGGAATGGACATTATTTAATCACTGATTACTGGTTTTTATTTTTTACACTAAAAACTGAGGAAAAGCAAATACGAAATAAAACTAAGTAACTGTGCGTGTAGTGTAGAGTGCACATTATATTTTTTTTTATTTTTTCAGTTCCACTGATCTTATTTTTAGTTTACTAAAAACCAAAGAAAGTGGCCCGTTGGGCGGGGAGGGAGGGAAGCATTTCTTCTCTGTAGCGCCGGGAGGGTGCCGGTGCGCGGCAAGTGCTACACGTGTTTTGGAAGGTGTCGGAAGCACGCCTCGCCTCGCTTGGCGTGGACACGGACACTCGCGCGTCCTGCCCGCGTCGCGTCGCGCGGCCATCTCTTTTCTTGGGGCGACCCTCCCCCAGTTGCGAGTGCTTGGGTGGGCGGTGCCTCGCTTGCCCCTACGCGCCCCAGGCCGCTAGCATTTGGAGAGTTCATGGAAAGGTTTCCTTGGAGAAATCTATTTTCTTTTTTTTTCATTAAGACGCCAAAACAACTAAGATAATTTTCATCGATACAATTAGTTATAAAATCGATACCATTAGTAATGACCGTCTGATTGGAGAAAAGTTAAATTTTAAATGGTCGATTAAAATTATTTAGTATGAACCAATCAGAATAAATAAAATTCAGATTAAATTCACTTATTTATTAATAGATGAAAAAGAACGACTAATGGAGCCAAGTTCTGTAGTTCTTATAACAATTACCTACAATATCTTATTATTATTTCGTACGGGAACGAATTTTATGTGTGATATAAATAATACATTATTTCAAAATATTTCAATGAAATTACGAGTAGATTTATAATTGAACACTCAAAAAACCTTAAATCGTTTTAGGTCAAAGCTTGATTTATTTGTAAACCACACCAGTGTGCTTACTATTATACCTAACTGAACAAATTTAGTCGGAAGTGCCTTTAATGAACAAGTCAGCTGCTTTGTAGTATAAGCAATCAAGTAAACCTATTCGGAAATGTTCGCGTTTGAATGAAGTCCGTCACCGGAGCACCGAACAACGAATTATCCCTATTCCTCGCGTGTGTCCAGTGGACGCGGAAGTGAACAGCAGCAGAGGACGCTTCCCCGCCCGATGGCAACAGCGTCGCCGGAAGCGGACGGGCAGGCGGGCGCGCGGACGGGCCTCGGGGCGGCACGCGGGCACGCGCGTGCACGGCAGCTGTCCCCGGGGGCAGCGGGGCGGCGGCGGCGGCGGTGGCGGAAGCTGCGCGTCGGAAGTGGCGCGACGCGCGCTGGAGCAGCTCCCGCCGCCCCCGCCGTCACCGCCCCCACCGCCTCTACCGTCCCCACCGCTCCCACCGCCCCTATCGCCCCCGCCGCCCCGACCATCCCCACCGTCCCCACCACCCCAGCCGCCCCCGCCGCCCACGCCATTCCCGCCGCCGACCCAACACCGCCCCACCGCTCACGCCGCCTCTACCTCTCCACCGCCCACGCCGCCACCACCTCCCCACCGCCCCCACCGACACGACCGCCCCCACGCCTGCCACCGTCCGCGACCTGCGCCAGCACGCGTGCGTTGGATATTGTCGTTCAGGCTGCTGCATTGTTTGATATTGTTCGTTTGGAAACGAACATTGTCAGTTTCGAAATCAAACGCCACATGACTAAGTAGGCCAATGAAAAAACAAAAAGGGCGCCAACTTGTTCCTCTTGTAGAACTGGGCTTTTTCTTTGCAATATTCAAATAAAAATTCACGTTTTATGGCATACTTTGTGAATAAATTTAACCAGTAACATTAATTCGGGTTAATAAATTGTGAAATTTATATTTATTTGTAACACGCAAAATAGTTCTGATCTGCTAAAGATGTTAACTTTGTTTTGCGAATGTGTTGCTGTGTAAACTCGCTGGCACTGTAAGGGTAACGAAAAACATGTGCAATTCAAAATTCTCCAGAGACTTAACGTTTCTGGGAAACTTGAAACAATCATACTTCATAAACATACCTTTAAAACCACTGTGTTTCAAAATTGTTCTCTTAAACTTGCACGATTTTCTATCCATTTGTCACTAGTTATAATTACGTCGATTAATTGTTTTTTAAATGAATAAATATTTAAAATATAACTTTATGATCAATATTTGCTACTTTTACGTCAAAGAAAAAATCTCTTCAACATCTATAACAGTTGCATATTTTACGTCATACTATTACGTATTAATGCCAAATACATCACATTGTTTCCTTCTCTTGTTTTTAAATACGTCCACGTTGAAATGGTATGATAATGAAAGAAACAATTCTGATGAGATAATTATAATGGAAAATGTCTTTCAGATCATAATGTTGTTACATTGCCTATACTTTATCAAACGTAGTTTCGAATTAGAGAAAGAAATTCTATATCAACTAAATATTAAAGTTCATAGTATCAGTCATCACATGGAACACGACATCGCAGCACACACTGAAACGAAAGTTTATCACTAGATTCAAAATAAGGCCAAAAATTATGGTGTTAGTTTGAAAGCACTCCCCTATGTACAACATTTGAGACTAAAGTGGTTGCGCTCCTCAATACTTGTGTATGACAGCCAAGACTAATTCTGAAGTACCACCCCGTGATCAATACTTATGCAAGGATAGGGACGCTCGAAAGAAGACTGATTCGAATGGAATTGGATCATATTGAATCAAGCCGAACGGTGTCGTGTCAGTAGTAGATTTCATGAAAGATGGAAGGAAAAATGAAAGTTGGCCGGTAGGTTTAGCAAATATTTGAGAAATGAGAGAATCGAATTGAGTTGATTCCGATTGAATCAGACCGAATAAACTGAAATAAAATGAATTTGTTGCGATGGAGTTACACTCGACTGAAAGGAAGTTTCTTCTCATTATTGTCTCCGAAACTGAAATTGCTTTGTTTTCCTATTTATTCATTTAAGTTAGAGTTCCGCGTGTGCGACCGACATAATATTCAAATTTTGACTAAAATACAGCCAGTGAGAGTTTTTTTTATTGCTGGGTATATATGGTGAGGTATTAGTCCACGCTAAAAAGAATCTCTAAATGGAAGGAGCGATAGGATGGCGAAATATTTGTGAAGCGTTAAACTTTATTAAGGCAATTTAGAGTACATTTATGAAAATGTTTGATATTTTGGACAGTGATACAAATTATATACGATTTTCATACGTTCTGAAAACTACATGCTTGTATAATTCATTTTTAATAATTATTAATAATTTTTTAATAATTTTCCGTTAAGAATGGGAAAGCTAAATATATTTCCTTTTCATTTTTAGTTGAACTACGTTACTAATGACTATCACCCACCAAATGCAAGTAGCTACCTTGCCCATTTGAATTCCAAAGCATGAATTTGTTTTACGTAAGATACTAATTTGAGTGGTACCGCGAACTTGAAAAAATGAGGACTATTAGACTAATCACGGCAGCCATGTGCGCAAGTATTATGTTAAAAGGCCGCCGTCAGTAACATTCATTTTGGTAAGTATTGCAGCCCGTTACAATCCTCGCAAACCTAGCAGTTTGCTGTCCACTACACTACTTGATGAAGCTCAGAAGAGTACTTAGTTCATGCAACGTAGAAAGGAGGTCACTTCTGGTATTGCACGTTAGGAAATTGAGGGTATTCCTCCCTGTTGAGGAAAAGTTCAGAATCCGCTCGAATGTTCCATGAACCTAATTTATGGCGACGGAGATGGCGATGTAACGAGTGGGTACAAACAAACATCACCGCTCTACGTCCGCGTGCGTTTTGGGTGCGTCACGGGAAAGGAAAGTATCATCGTGTTTTTCTGTAGAAAGGTATGTACTGAAAGGATAATTATTTTTGGAATAACACTAGTTGATACCAGTTTTGGTGAGTATGTAGAATGGCATTCAACAAAATACGAGTGCACAACCTCGTACTGAGCTCCTTGACGTCAAAGTAATTGAAATGTTTTCATGACCAGAAAGTTCCACTTACAACTTCTGTTTAAAACCATGTATAGAGTTTCTAAATTCATTGATGAGTCGTAGAATAATTAACTATTCATTTTCAATCATAAATGAAAAAAATCTAAATGGCTTCATAATTTCCAAGTGTATACTTACGTTTTATTATTATAAACAGTTACAAAACTTATAATTATTCATCAAATGTCACTACCTAATTTTTTGAATTTCTAAAATATTTAACAGAGGGATCAACATGTTTTCAACTTTCTGACCAATCGTAGTAATTATTTAGTGTTAAATTAGTCAATTGAAAAGAAAGTTAATTTATTCAGTGAATTTTACTTACAATTTGGTTTGTAATATTAGTTTAAGAAATTGTTTCTCTGCGGCGTAAACATTCAAACACATTCTGGATCAACTTCATCAAACATTAATGAAGTGTGGAACTGAGTTAAGAAAATGCAGGGCAATTGAATTTTTCTTGGCTGTACCTTCACATTTCATTTGCATAGGATACATAGCAGTCATTCTTAGCTGCGTTGCTCGTACAGGCAACGCCGTAATTTTTATCCTACATTCCAGGAAAGTGAGGCAGGTCGGCAGTCGTACTCGGAAGTAGGACGTCGGCTTTCGACTTGTTGAGATTTCTCTGCACCAAATCTGTGCATTTAGGAGGCGAATGCACCGTTCTCGGCCGCTGCGGTCGGAAGTGCGTGTGCCCGCCGCGGCGGCAACCGGACCTAGGAGCTTCGTCGGGCGCCCTGCCGGTCGAGAAGTCAGTCGGCTTTCCTGCATTCATTTCTCAGCGCTCGCGGAAGCACTATATTTACTGTTACGAGAGAGTTGAAAAATAGGGGATCTGTACATTTAAAACACTAAGGGTTTTTGTTCAGGCCCTAGATGTAGCTACGTGGCTGCCCGGGAGACGCCGCGACCTAGGCACAGGTGACAACGTTTCGGCCGCCATTCTGCGTCCTTCCTCAGGGCGAAATGCATGGCCGTGGAAGCCTGCGTTCTCATTTGATCCTAGATACGTTATCACTTGCTCTTATTAACTCGTTTTATAATAAAAATACTAAATTATTATATCTGAAAATTAATAGCATTAACGCTTATTTGGTCTTTGCGTCATTTTCAAGACCTACAACATTCTATGTAGTTGTCTTAGTCATTTTTTTTTTAAAGTTGCTATTGATCTATCAAAATCAGTCAACGTTTCGTAGCGAGATTGTAAGTTCAATGATTCATGAATTTTAAATGCTAAGATTAGTGAGATCAATAAATGCGATGTCTAGCAATCATCTGACTTGTAACCTTACAAAAACGTTCAGTAATTATAATTATGTATGATGCATTACGTTTCTAACTTACAATGGATAGTAGTATTTCCTGCTAAAGTCCACAAAATGTATGTACAGATCTTGGTAAATGCGTTTGTATTTTCTTCGCATTATTTGCAACAATTTTCGAAAATACAGAGTTCAACGAAAACGTGACTTATTACAAAAGCGTTCTTTGCTTCATTCACGAAAAATGTAAAAATGTAAAATGTAAATACATTTTAAGATTTTTTTATAAATTGCCTTTACTTCAAGCAAAACTTTCGCGAAAACTACTCGATATTTCCAGAACATTTTACATAATCTTTTGAAAGGTATGCATTTTAAAACAGATTTTTTCTGGGAAAAATCCCCATTAATCCTGTAGGTTTGCGATGTTAATTTTTGCAATTTTTGCAAACACAGAGAGTTAGAAGAAAAATGAATATGTGTTTATAAGACTTCATTTTACTTTTGACAAAAAAACTGAGAAAAGTTTTAATTCGTTTTTGAGAATTTAAAAAAATGTTTAAATTTCATGCCACTCAATCCTTTGCCGTCAAAAAGGAAGTGAAACTGTTCGATTATTTTTCTTCAACGCAATATATATTTTCATACATCCTATAATAATTTTCAGTACGGTACTGTAAACCCAACCGATCAAAATAACTGAGAAGTAGCGTTATCCCACATTCATAAAATTTCCTCAGGTCGGATCGTTGATCGAAATGTTGACCACACTGCCTCCCTCGAACGGACGAACTCTAAACATATTTTACTGCTCTGAATCCTGTAACATAGGCGTCTTTCTAATGGTTAACGCGGAACTTTTGGACGAGGCTTAGCAGCTAAACCGGTTCTATCGGCCTATGGCTCCCTTCCCACGAAGATGGGCCTCGGGCACCGTAGCGACAAGGCTCTGGGGAACGGGTTCGCGAACCTTGCCTTTATTACCACTTCTCCGTCTGGCCCTGCAGCTCGTACGATTTTTAGCGCGACTTTAACTGTATAGAAACAAGCCAAGTCATTTCTGTGTTTCACCTGCCTTTCCGTTAAGTTATATTAGCCGTTCCAACTTGATGTCTGTACTTTTAATCTGTTTATTTCTTAGCGTTTCTATATTGTTTGTGATATCAAATTGTTTGGATTGCAAATTCAAAATACCATGCACTGTGCACTCGAAGACTAACTTTACATTTCGAAGAATGTTGAGGACGATATAATTGGAATAGTGAGTAATTTTAATCAGAAAGTAAAAGGAAATAATGGATTTATAAAATAGTAAAAACTGATAAAGCAATGATTCTTTTTATGAGAAAGGAAATAAAAAGTGAAACAGGAAAATGGAGAAAGAGAAATGTGAATGAAAAAATAAGAAAATGGATTAGTTTTGCTGAAGGAAGTACAGAAAACAGCTATTAGTATGGGAATGGAGGTACTGTACTCGCACTCGACAATGTTTCGTAACTTCTGATCGCTTGGCTCTCTCTCGAGGATGGGTTGAGTCATGCAAAAAGCAGGTGTTTTGTGTTTTGTGTGTGTGCTGTTATCGAAGACTACTGCCTACGAACGATAGTGGAAGGCAGAGACATATTATGACTAACAGTCATGACGAAACCTTTAAGTGGTTTCTTTCCTCAGTTATGACAGAGATCTCGTACTGTACAAAATATTGCTATATTAAATAGTAATTAATAGTTCCTTCCTTGTTTAATTTAAGGTTGAAAGTAACATAACTTACCAGAAAAATTCAGTCCAACAGTAGAGTATTAAAATAAAAAGGAACCGAAACCAGAAACTCACAGATAAGCAACAATTCATTCCGCAGTGTTGATCACAACAGTTTGACGTACATTTTAAAATATATTACTAACATACGATTCGGAAATTCTCAATTTTATTTTGTGAAAATAAATAAAACAAAATTGATATTATCAAATTAGAAATGATAACCAAAATCTATTTATAAAAATATTTTAAAAATGGTTTAGTTGCAAAAAGTCAATTGATTACTTTATGTTTCTCCCCAATATTTTGTTTGTTTACAGTTGTGTGTAACTTTTGAAAATTACACTTTTTAAAGTTATCCTAAAATAATTGCTGTATAAGTAGATACGGAAAGGACAGATTTATGACATATTTATCAATAATGATACATCTAGATATCATTTTTGGTGATTCGATTCTCCCTCAATTGAATTGTTTACGGGAGTCGTCAAAGAGTCCGGAATGATCATCCAGCAACCGTTGTGTGGCTGGGTCAAACCAAACCAATGAGACGTTTCACTTTCACACTTCCTATTAGAAGAATGAAGGGAGTAGAAAAAGTGTCCGATACTCCATCCAGCCACCCTGTGTGGCTTCGTCAATCCAACGAGACTGTTTACTTTGTCTTCCTGTGGGAAGAATGGAGTAGACAAAGTGCCCGGTATGACTATCTAGCCACTCGTGGGTAGCTTCGTGAACCCAACGTGACTTTTCTCTTTCACTATGGGAATTATGGGAAAGAAAATCCCCGCCTGGGCACTCACCGCTTGAGGGGGTCGACGAAGAGCGCCACCATGGCGACGGCGATGATCACGCAGCACAGGTAGATGCCGGAGATCTCGTAGATCTCGGTGTCGGGCGGGCGCTCCAGGTTGTCGTTGCCATGGTTGTCGCGCATGCAGAAGTTGGCGCCGCAGCCGCGGAGGTGCGCCTCCGTCACGCTGGACGCGTTGGCGTGGCCGCCGCCGCCCCCGCCATGGGCACCGCTCGACAGCACTGCAACGCGCCACACACACTCTCTTATAGCAACAGCAGGAGCAACGACAACCATAATAGTGATTATTGTAATAATCACTATTAGTAGGTACCAATAATAGTGGTAGATCCAGGAGGTATCAACCAGAAAGTTTAAACTTTGTTAATTGGTTGAACCTACTTAGCACTTATCAAAATGTATACGTATTTGAATGGAATGTTTCTGGACCTTTTTTGAACAACAAACTTTGTTTTAAACTTTGTGGTTGATTGTTCCTGGATCCTTAATAATTATGGATTACCACAATTTCTCTTCTGCCGCTACGGTACAATAATAGTTATCATAATCATTGTTACATTTTAAAATAACTTTATCAAAATTGAAATTAACTTCATTATGAAACCCAACCTAGAATGTTTCTAACAACCTTTGCTACAAAATGTGCATACTCTCCAAAAGTGTAAAAGAATGTAAAATAAGTTCTCGTTTAGTGAACTACGTCACAAAAACACAACTGTCCGATAACGAGTACTCATCAATGCCCTAGAAAAGTGACACAACTTAAAAATATTGTCATTTTGTAGGAGAAAGGTTTTATCCTTAGGGGAACTGTTTATTTAGGTTATAAAGATAGCGTTTTACTCAATATAGCGACTGTCGTGTGAACTACCTTCATTAATTTGTTAATAGTTGTGTTGTGTTTTATTCTAGATAAATTTTACGTAACTAAAAAATGACAATTTTTGAGATGTGTCAGATTTCTTGTGCACCGACGGTCTGGAAGTGCGCGTATACTGGTTAATACATTTAAGGAATACAAATCAAAATCATGATGTTTCTTTGCATATTAATTATAAATATTTTATCTTTTAGACCTTACGAACACAGTTACCCGCAGGAAGTATTATGAATAATTTTGGAATTGTTCTGCAGCGTGAATCTCATCGGAGCCCTGAGCACATTTCGAGAACCGAATAACCACTGACCGCTCAGGAGCATATTTGCGAATCCTTAAGGACGCGTTCATTTACTGAACTTCCATAACCGAAGACGATGATAATATCGTACCTACATCGGATTCGATTCGCGCTCCACTTCCATCCGTTCACCAATTTTGGGTTTTCGTTGTTAGTATGAGAGCAAAGTACCAGATTTTTCTCCGCAGATACTTAGCACTTATCAAATGTGTACGTATTTGATTGGTAAGTTTCTGGTTTTTTTTTTGAACAACAGAATACGTAAAGAGCGGATGTACATTACTTAAATGCGTCAAAATGACGTAATAACTTTCTTCAGCATATTGTGAACACCTCTGCAAGAGGAGAATAACTATTTGTGAAAAGGAATGTAGTTGAAAGAAATGAACTGTAGCTTCGAAAATAGAAATAATGTAGATATTGATGTTGTTTTGTTTTGATGCAAGTTTGGTTTGATCGTATTAGAAACGAATTATTATGTGAATAAAATACTTGTACAAGACATAAACTAGCAATATTTGTGCTGTTTGTACATTAAGCATGTACGTTTGTTTTGTTTCTTACTTACAGAGGAGTGAATGCGTTAATTTTTTGTCGGAACAGAAAATCTTCTTGGTTTAAATTTTGAATTTAAAACTTAAACATTCTTCAATTTTCAATATAATTAAATCATAAATTTAGTATAAAATCGTTAAAAGAGTTTGCCACATGCAACTACAACAATTTATAATTAACACTCATTACGTTCAAATGGTAAATGCATCTTTTATCTATCGCTATAAGTGTAAACTTCTCAAATTACAAAGGGAATCTTATAATGGTTTGTTATTTCTACGCTGACTCTCTCCCACCAATGCTTTTTCATTCACAAGATTCTCCGTAATCTAAGATGCGCTCACGATAGTAGGCAACACGCAACACTTCCCCGTATTGTGGGTCCGCCTGCGAAGAGAACGGGCGTGCCTGCCAACGCAGAGAGGAACTGGATGGATGTGGTTGAAGCTGGATTGAGCTGGATCGCAGCGAGAGTGGACAGGTTGGGGAGGTGTGGGGACGGAAAACAGGGTGGCCTGAAGACCTTGAAATCATTTTTGTTCTTCCGTATCGCGTGAGGTGATGCTTCTTCTTCTTCTTCTTCTTCTTCTTCTTCTTCTTCTTCTTCTTCTTCTCGCGTTTACAAGTTCACACAAATAGAAGGAAATATTTGGATGGCTCCAGTACTGGGACCGGCTATTGAAGTGTGGTAGTTAAAGCTGTTCCGAACGTTAAAATAATACTGATTTAAGGATGACATTATTTGTGTGCCTGCACATTTATTTTAAAATTTGAAGATTCTGGTTTCAGAAAAGCTGCAAGTTGTCAGTTTTTTGTACTCGTGTCGTTCAGAAGAATACATTTGTTGATTTAGCTAGTGTCCTTATCAGTTGATATACACATCTTGCTAGTTGTAGTATATAGTAGTGAATTCATGATTTAAAAAATGGAGTTCCTTCGACATGCGTAACTAATTTTGAATTTCAATTATCATATTGAAGGTCTGAATGATAATATTATTGATGATAATATGAATGATAATATTATTGAACTAATGAATTCTACAGTTGTGCAACACTTGCGGATATTGTATTGAATCTATGGTATCTCGAACTGGTTGACTTTGAAGCTCGTAGGTGGAGACCTTCTAGAAACGATCTGGAGATTGGCATGTTCCGTTACATTAAGATCGGTGTAGCAATTCGCTTACAAGTGTCTCAAGCAACACGAATGTTCGTTTCAAAAGTAAATGTGACTTTCTCTTCTTTCTCCTCTCATGCACTACTGAATTTGTACCTGAACCGACCTCAGCCATAAAGTACCATTCACTTCACGTGGGTGGAAGGACGGTGCAAACTTGCGTTTGCAACATTAGTTTTGTAGGCCTGTGGACACCACTAGGGCAAGACTGTCCTGATGTTCGTATCAACCAGTAAATCTTTGAATTCAGTTCACCATTTCAGATTGTGACCAGGCATATTCGAAGTGTCTCAGAATAAATGTTACAAACTTGGAAAGCACTTAACGAGTCCAAGATGAACCCTTTTTTGGCAAAAGAACATGTATGTGTATTATAAGTATTTGGCATTATGGGTCGATAGTTCGATTTTGCCGGCCAGCTAACGGTGTCACCCTTCCTTAGTTAAATTCCCTAGTTAAATTCTAGTTAAATTCCCATGCTTGTGGGTAAGAGCGACATGAGGCCAACATGGACGTATTCTCTTCACCGTAACTAGCAAGATCCGCCTGCTTGAGCTTTTCTTCGTCGCACAACTACAGAAACTGAGACGATTTTAAAGGAAAGCTACAACTCAATGTTTGCCTCGACTGGATATCGAACCCGGGACCAGACCATGGGAAGATAGTACGCTACCCACGAGTCGTCCTAGAGTCATGCAAATGAAAATATGATGAAAAAATTCTTAAAACGAAGTTACATGTGTCATTTCTCCCCGACTGGTAGGCAATCCATCATACGTTGGTGTTTGGTGGTTAAACGAAATTTCTTTGCGACACGTGACCTGCGAAACGTAGGCACGATGGGTTGCCTACTAATTAGGGGCAACTGTCACATGTGCAAATTCGTTAAATGAAATTTTTCAAAACGTGCTCATTGCGAAAAGTGATCATCTTTGATTCCTCCCTACATGTGCTAGAAGTTTGTAACCTTGATTTTGAGACCTAAAGATCATAAATCCGTATCAAAGTATTACTTTTCAGGATAGTTGAAGAATGAAAACAACATTATCTGGCTGTATAGCATACAAATTATAATTTTGGTAAATCCATTTATCACAGATTTAGGAAGAATAAATAAAAAATATGATAATTTAAGATAAAGGGCATTTTGTGACGTGTAAACTAATATCCTCTCATCATCGTATTATTTTCTCTACAATATGAGTCAATTTACTTTGTCGTATTGTTAATGTGACTGAGATGTTCTGCCACATTTTCGTTTGAAAACTGACCTTCTTGAATTATTTTTTCACGCTCTTCTATGACAAGTCAAAACTTTTTCCATTTTGCAAGCGTAAGTTTAACGCTAAACCTCTCAAAACAACTTTATGACTCCCCCGAGACGTGTATTCCTAAAACAACAAAAACATACAACGAAACATGAAAGAAGCCCGCCCTTCATAACAGACGAGATATGACAGAAAACGTCATGTATCCATTAAGCATGGATGTTTCATCGAACGTCTTTCTGAAGAAATCGAGCGGGCGGCGTGTTTCTTAAGCAGCACTCTAGGCCATCGCTCCAACAGTCGCCGAGGCGCTGTGGTTGTAGTTGTGCGAGTGGCCGGCGGGGGGAGGGGGGCAGGGGAAGCGCACGTGCACTCACCGAGCGAAGAGATGAGGTTGCCCCACAGCTCGGCCGTCTGCCAGGCCAGGAAGAAGAAGCCGAAGAAGCGCACCACGATGGCGTCCACCGCTTGGTCCGTCAGCTTGGCGTACACGCCGCCTACCTGCAAGGCACACGCGCGCTCAGTACGCCTCCCAAGGCACAACCAGCCCTTATTCGCACCTGCAGTTGATAACAGTTTTGTTTGTACTGTCAATAATTTGCTCTAAAAACATCAATTTTTAAGTAGAAAATTGAAAATAACGCGAAATATATTACATGATAACTGAATAATTTCAGTTAAATAAAATGTAACTTTGTGCACCTAACCGAAATGACCTTGAATTTAAAATTCACCAGCACAGTTAGTCACTCGAGAACTAGCCTCTAAAAAGGTTCCCGAGCGAATAAAAGTGCTGGTGAATTTCAAATTCAAGGCTTTTTCGGCTAGGTGTACAAAGTTACATTTTATTTAACTGGAATTATTCACTTATCTTGTAATATATTTTGCGTTATTATCAATTTTTTACTTAAAATTAATATTTTTCGAGAAAATTATGGACTGAACAAACAAGACTATTACCAACTGTGTATCAAGTTTTTAACTGATTTACGTCGATGAGCTCAATATAACAGCTAAAATATGCAACTCGATAATATTTGAAAGATTATTTCAGCAATTTATGATTGGCTAAGTTTTGTTTACAAATATTTGCTTAATAATGAAATACTTTTTTCTATCTTTTATGCCCATTTTATGTCTTTGAGATTCCGAATTCTTTTTTTCTATTTTTGTATCCAAAAATATTTCAGTGACCTGGTAATTCATATCTCATTACTGAAATAAAAATATTAAAAACTACTAAATTATAGGAATTATTTTAATATTAATTAATTTTTTGTGCGTATTATTTTCATTGTTATTGATTATCTGTTAATGAAATATCCTGACAGTTATAGTCTACTGTCATACCCAAAACATTTTGATAAAGGAGGGGGTTATAGCATAATTATCTTTGACGTTGCAACTTTTCTTTTATCAAGTGTTCCCTGAAAACGTAAAGATACTAGGGATACATCAAAACAAGTGACTGCTGTCGCCAAAATTGTACGAAACACTTTCGTTCACCCAATCGTTCTCTTGTCGAAACAAAAAGTTAATTGTTGCTTCGTACGTCATAGGAGGATAAATTAACGTCGCGAGGAGGAAAACGGCTGCCCATTGTCCCGCGCGGCGGCATTCACCAGCGGAGCCCCGCCGCGGCGCGCCGGCCGGGGCTGAAGGGGCTGGCGGCGCGCGGGCGCGCGGGCCGCTATGCTAATGGCGGAGGGAAAGGCGGCGGCCTCGGCGCGTCGCGTCGGCGCGCGCGGCTCTGGGAACCGCAGGAGGAAGACGGTGCAATCGCGCCCCGCCCCGCATGCAGTGGAAGCGGGGCGGGGAGGAGCGGCGCCGAGCGAGGCGGCGGAGGGATGGAGTGGAACGGGGGTGACGACGGAGCCGGGAGGGAATGGAGTGGAGCGGGGCGGGGTCCGATAGGGTGGGGCGGGACGGGGAAGAGCGGGGCGGAAGAGGGTGGAGCAGGGACGAGCGAGAACGAGGGGGTGGCGACGGCGGCGAGAGGGAGTGGAGCGGGGAAGGGACCAACAATGTGGGATGGGACGAGGCGGAGCCGGTCGGAACGGGGTAGCGTGGGTGTAGCGGGAATGGGACGGCGGCGAGACCGGGCGGGAGTGAGGGCGTGGCGGCGGCCACGGCAGCGGGAGGGAGTGGAGCGGGGATAGGATAGACAGGGTGGGCGGGGCGGAGCGGAGCGGGGCGGAATGAGGCGTGCTGGGCGGAGCAAGAACAGAGTGGCGGCGCGACCGTGCGGGAAGGGCAGGGGTGGGCGGTGGCGACGGCAGTGGGAGGGAATGGAGCGGGGCGGGGACAGACAGGGTGAGCGGGACGGGGCGGAATGGAATGGTGCTGGGCGGAGCTGGGCGGGGCGGCGACGGGACCGGGCAGCAACGGGGCCTTGGCGGCGGCGATAGCAGCGTGTGGGAATGGAGCGGGGCGGGGACAGACAGGGTGGGGCGGGACGGGGCGTGGCGGAGAGAGGTGGGGGAGCTGGGAGGTGTGAGGTCAAGGACGGTCGCAAACGAGGAACGCGGTGTCCGCATCGCTTGCACGTGTGTCACAACCGATGGTGAAGCTACAGCTTGTGCACTTTTTAACAGTGGTGGTAATACAACTTAAAGAGTTGTTTTTCTACGAACGTTTAAAAAATGAATGCAAATAATTAAATAGGGCAAAAGTTGTGTTAGAGATATTTATCCTTTTGTAATAGAGCTAGTATATTTTTAGGAATAATTGTTAATCTGTTTCTTTTTTATGCGCATCAATTACAGTTAATCTTTTGGAGGGATTTATTTGTAGGCAAAATTTTCGCACGAACAAATTTGATAATTTAATTGGAAAACAAAATTTTACGGATATGTATAACGAGGAAAATGCTGTCATTGTTAATGGTCATTCCAGAAATAAAATATTTTCCTTCTTACGAAACAAAAGATTACTTTTGTTAATAACCGACACAATGCAGCATGTCTGATTGTATCAAAGATTTCCTAGTAAGAGATCATAAGTAAGCGTCACAGTGGTTAATTTATGAGTACAGGAGTGTAACATTCACATTAGTGAATTTCATCTTTTATTATCAAGTTTGCAGTAAATTATTTCAGTTAACACTTTATTATAAACATTTTTATTTATTTATAGGAAAATGTTTATACACGTTTGAACACCTTCGATAGTAATTTTAGTTGTTTTACTTTGGACGAGCCCCTTCTCCGGCCATTAGTTTCGCTGTTGGTCACGGCGCTATGTTCAACACGTTCGTGGCCTTGGAAGTGAATGCACAAAATATGCAGATGGTTAGCTGAATCAGCTGAGCGTGCCAGAGCAACAAATTTATGAATGAATGCATCCGATGACGCTGAACACAGGTTCGGAGACGATGCCCTCATCCGAGTAGTCTTTTGTAAACATGGATATTTCTGTAGGCGAAGACTTCCGTGGTCGGAGTCCATATTAGTTTGGCCGAGGAAACGCTTCAAAGCCGGGACGTCATTAACATCACGCCTTGAGACCGCATGTGCAGATCGGTCTGATGAAGGACGCACATGCTAGTTTGAATGTTGGCAACATTGCCTACAATGTCTCCCAGACAGGCAAGACCTAAGTAACTTATATTATACTTGTTAGCTTTGCAAAACCACTCATGTTTTGTGGACTTTAATATATAATGTATAACATGCGTCCATTGTGAAAATTATGGAAATCTGTCATTTCGCTTTGCAATAAAATACTAAAATTGATTTATAACTAATACGAAATTTGATTCATTTTTATAAATCATATGTAATTGCAATTTGGTAAATTATATATTAGTTTTTACTTGCAGTAAAATATTATCGACTTCCAACGGGACTAACAAAGCACTTCCTAAAATCTACATAGTATTACCAAATGAATATGGAAAACTAATTTTAATACTAAAAATGTAATACTATAGGATACATTTGAGTCGTAGTGTATTATATTTTTAAATTGATGGTAAAAGCTTTTCCCGGAAAAGTTTTTACGTCTAGTACCTAGAGCAGAGAATGAGCTATGCAGTAACGGGCCGCAAGAACTAAGAATCCATTAGACAAAGTATTTGGCAGCGATGAGACCGTTCCCAGTTAGAACCGCCTGCAGCCGGTTAAGACGGAAGGTCACACGGGCGTATTCGAATGGAGAAGGTCATTCAATACAAACAACCACGGCTCGGTTCCCGATTGCCTCTGAAAATTACTCGCATGAAAAATTATTCGGTTATGGGTCCTCCATAAATTTTGAATGAAATGCGAGTCTACGAAAAGACCATGAAATGAATGCCTCATTATTACTGAGTGTTTACGTAGTTATTTACAGGAAGGAGTTTGATTTGGCACAAATGTTGCTTAAGTGATCGAAAACACTACATATTTTTCTCAGTCTCTCTCTTTCTCTCTCTCTCTCTCTCTCTCTCTCTCTCTCTCTCTCTCTCTCTCTATATATATATATATATATATATATATATATATATATATATATATATATATATATTTCTTTTCTATTTTTTTTCAAAATTGCCAATTCGCAGCCTGCACATGGCGTTCTTAATGGATGAAAAGTGTTTCTCATTGCCTGCTGGCAAACGAGCGTGCGACGCGGTGTCGCCCGAGAGGCTGAGAGCAATCAACGAAGCGAGCACTCTCCGTAAAAGGCCGTTCCGGAAGCAAACTATGCCCGTGGGAGGCAACGGGCTCCTTAGACTCAGCCTCATCGAGATCGATCTGCCCTTGGCCGATTCTTTTGCTCCAACTTTTACTTTGGCCACGAGGAGTATACAGTTTGTGACGCACTAATGAGAAATTTCCTGTCTTTCACGTTCAATGTTTCAACGGTATTTCACTAAAAGGACTGGAGATAGTAACTCAATATCTGCACAAAAATATTGGTGCATCTTTCATACTTGCATTTATTATTTACGAAAAGAATAATACATAATTGATCAATATCTTTGGTGACCGTTTACCTTGTTATAGAGAATAATTTGCTTTGTTCCCAAATCTCTTTCAGGAAGATATATAATATTTACATATAATTACATAAATTGTAAATTTTTATATGAAGAATGTTTATAATTATTTATCCAGAATATTGAATAAATGCTATAAATAATTACAACTATAAACTAAGATAATTGAAAATCCCGTTAAAAATCGTAGGCATTTGAGAGTGGTTCACAAATGTTAGTTTCAATAGATCTTTCACATTAGATGACGTTTTTCACAAAGAAGAAAGAAGATTACATAGTTTGTGATATTTTAAATTTATAAAAGATTATAATCTCATCAAAGATATGTACGTATAATGAAAAATAGCTGAATGAATCAATTTAATTTCTTGAGAGCTCTGATCAACTAAGCTATGTAGTAATTAAATGTAAGCCATAATCATCTCTGTAAGACGAAGTTTGACTCTTTTACAATTTTTTGACGTGCCAACACCACTGAAAAACAAGCAGAAATATTACATACTCTCCTAACCACCCTTAAGTATCTTAAGTGAATTTACCCCTCAGAAATGCTAATTATGACAAACGCAAGGACACATTTCCATCATCGCGAATACACATAAATCCCTCCAGGATGAGTTAACTTTACCGTCTGACGAGTAAGATATATGAAAGTTCATGTTCATATAAATAGCTTTTTGTAAACAAAGAAATCCCTCAGAAATAATAATTAAATTATTTACATTAGTCAAAATTTGCTGGTGGTATTACGTCCAACTTTACTCCGGCAACCCCCACAACCTTGTACTAAGTTTCAATAAAAGCAGTGCGCTCAGCACGCGGGTATGCGCTTGGGCGAGCAGCAAAAAGAATCCGAGCGCTCCGCGGCCTCGCCCTGTGTGCACACACACAAAGCGCAGCCAATACGGCGTCTGCACCAGCGTCCGGTCGAATCAATCCTCGCCACCCCGGGGCGGCCTTGCCCCGTGCGAGCACACAAAGCCGAGCGGCCGGCGCGGCGCAGCGCGGCGCGGCGCGGTTAACCCCAGCCACCCCCGCGGCCTTGCCCGTCCGGCGGCGCATGCGCCCCGAGCGCGGGCCGGCTGCTCACCTGCGTGAGGTAGGTGGCCTTGGAGGCCCACATGGGCGCGGCGCCCAGGCCGAGCAGCACGCCGGCCGGCACGAGCGTGTAGAAGCGCGGGAAGAACTGCGCGCCGATGTAGGGCGCGTAGCACATCATGGACAGGCACAGCGTCCACTTGACGGTGAGCCGCTTGATGAGGAACGTGGGCACGAACATGCACGACAGCACCAGCGCCGCGTAGATGGCCGACAGCGACACCGTGCCCAGGCCGTCCTTGGCGTTGATCGAGCTCTGCAGGTTGGCAGTGCCCTACGGGGTGCAAGCAGAAAAACATTGTTAGTGTCGTGGGCGAAGGTACCACGGTGCCTTTATTTTGTCGTCTGGTATTCCCCACCTGCGAGGCCGTAGCTGTTTGAATTCCGGATTTAAAATACTGGTGGCTCCTTGTGAAAATTGACAAAGGATTTCGAGTAGGTTTCTTTGTTTTTTTTTTCCTGTCCACATTAAGTCGTAAATATGGAGAGTCGTGAATATAGGAAACGTGAAGTAGGTAATAAAATTATCCATTGGTTTATACACTTTGTCCAGTACACCTTTCCCATTTTCTGGACGAGTTTCTCAGAATCAAGCTGTAGAACATCGCTTTGTTTGTTTGAGGGTATCGGTATGAGATAGAAATGCTTCAAGGAGGTATTATTGGGGTCACGTAGGCAAGAAAGATGGTGCTGTCATTGGAAACCGTACACCCTGAAAGTTATAGTCACTGTTTTGACTTCCACGAATAGTGGATATGATCGTGGCCAAGCACGTGAAAGCGGTTCATGGAAATAAAGAAAAAGTTGGCAATGACATCAATAGTCTTTCTTCGGCCTGTATGCTAGAGTATACCCTCAGGAATTGATAGAGATCAACTAGAATTCAGTGTAAACTCAATCTCATTAATCTGACCATTTATAAAATGAAAATAAATCAACTATCGGTGTAGTTCAGTATTTTTTGTAGTGATTCTTTAATAAATAAAACATTGAATGTATGCCGCTTATACTGGTTAGCACGTAATCACTAATCGAAACATTAAAACAGTGAATATCCTTAATTTCGAGAGCATCGCGTATATATGTCACTCAGTTCCAAGGTTAACGATAGTATCAGTTAGAGATGCACTCATATTTAAAATATATTAACAAAAAACAATTAATTTAATTACGTACTTCCTTCATTACAAAAGTGTTGTTCTAAACCCAAGATTGATACGTCAAAACATCTGCTTTAAATTTCATTGTAACAACATGAGCAGGATTTGATTTTCTGCTTGGAGGATGCAGTTTAAGAAAGCTCCTAAAGTTGGAGCTGATTGGTATAGTCGATAATGAAGACCATTTAATATTGAAAATAATATGTTGATTACTTAAGAAATGAATAATTTCTGTCAAAGCGGAAAAAGAAAATTGGGCCGTGATTTGTAGAAGTTAATAAGTTCATATTCCATGTAGGTAATAACTTATTATTTTTGCGCTGTTAAGTTAATGTGTAGAAAAAGACGGAAAATCACTGCCAAAAGATGTAATTAGAGTAGTAAATTAAGTTAAATTCATTATTATTTGCAAACGTTTTTTAAAAATTCCACGACTTGAACTGGAAATGTTGTATTATAGAGGTTTTAAATGCCTCATTACTTCATGACTGAAGAATATTTGCTGTGGCTTGGAAATCGCCATTAATAAAATTAACCTAAGTCGCCGAACGTCATAGATCAAGAGGATATTGCCCGACGAGGTCGTCAAAATGACCTCAGGTGGCGGGGAGTATGATCATTGATTCCATGTACAGGCTTCTCAAAGAGAAGGACGCCACCGGTGGAATACTACTTTTCAGCTTTCAATGCTACAGAGATAGTCGTTATAACTGAGAGTGAAATATTTATATGGCCATTTTTAAAGGATTATCAGCATTTTTGTTGACGGTTTGTTGACGGGGCAAATGTGGAGTTTGAAGAATTAAAAATATGTTACTTGCTTATAACTTGCTGGAATTTCAACGAAGCAGATATATCGGCCTTCACCGTGTTATTTCAATGTCTAAGCTGTCATTTCAAGAGCACCGTTGTGATAAATGTCACTTGAACCTGCATTAATCGTACTCCTGGACAGAAACTGTTCAAATAAAAAAAAACGAATCAAAGAAACAGTACGTTTCTTGTTTGAGTCTAGATAATACGCGAATTCATTGAATTTCACCCTTCTATTTCTTGAAGGGAGATTATTTCCTACATTAATATTAATTTTCAGTGTAAAATAAGCTTGAGCGATAGCTAAATGAAGGTTTTTGTTATTGGCATGAGGCTTCTTTTTTTCTATTGTAGCTCACTTGTATCTTGACGCGTAATGTTTGTGACTGACTATATCTCACATCGTCATAGTGATAATGTGAGATATAATGAATTTCCCAACAACTTTCGAGAATATTAGGGAATACTTTCGAGGGGAAGCAATTTCTTCGTCTTCACAGGTACAACTAAGGTTGTAAACCGAAGAGGGCATTTATTGGAAATGAAATGATTATGAAAGATTAATGGACAATCATAAATTTCCATAATTAAGTTGGTTTCTGAAGCTCAAGAAGAAAAGTTTCTGTCTTCCATTTTTATCCTTGAAAGAATACACACAAACGTATTAAGTGTGAGATTTATTTCATTGTTTAGCTTGCATTTTGGTATTTGCTGAATGTATCATTTGAATGAGATTGGACTGAACCTACGTTAGACTCAAACCTACTATTCTAAGAAATAAAATAGTTATGTCTCTTCGACCTAGTCGACTTTTGCCACCTGGATCAGCTTTGCTTACTGTTTTTGAACAATGATAATAGTGGAACATTATATGAACGAATCAAAACGCTTATTGTCCACTGGTGGAAAAAATTGAATTTGATATGAAATCGTGTAATTTTTAATACGCTTTACAATGCGTGCATTCCTGTTTTTATATTTCTTAAATACGCATTTAATTTAATGTACGAATTAAAATGCGTTTTGATGGAATCTGAAAGCAGGAACGTGTAGAAAGTATTAAAAACTACACGATTTCATATCAAACTCAATGTTTCCACCAGTGAACCATATACGTTTTGATTAGTTGCTCCTCATATGGGTTCAGGAATTCAATCGTATAAAAGAGGAACATTATGAAAGTTTAATAGTGCCGAATCGGGACATTCATAGTTTTTGGAGTGTCCCAAAGAGTCAAAGAACTCCCACCCAACCCGGAGTGTGCGCCTCTCTCAACTGCGTGAGCCGGGAGGTGTGGCGGTGGCGGCGGAGGCGGGGACGATGGTGGGGGCGGTGATTGGAGCGGTGGCGGGTCGAGTGCGGAGGAGGTGGCCGGGGGCGGGGAAGGCGGCGGCGGGGCTGCTCACCTGGAAGGCCGTGAACTGCACCATGAAGGCGAGGCTGACGGCGGCGATGTTCTTGAGGATGCGCCACTTCTCCTTGCGCGACAGCCGGCACTTGCCGTCGTCGGGCTCCCCGGCCTCCGCGCTCTTGGGCGACGCGGGCTTCATCGGGGGCTTGGCCGGCGCCGTGTCACCGTCGTCCTTGAACGCCTCGTTGGCCACGCCCCCGTGCACCGACACCGTGTACACCGGCGCGTCGCCCTCCGACGCCGCCTTCTTCGCGGACGACTTCTTGGACGGCGAGTCGCCGTCGCCCACGTGGCCCGCCACCATGGAGACGATGCGGGTCCTGCGCAAGCCAAGCACATCGAGTCTCGTTAGGTACCAATCACACACGATAACACATTGTTTTATTGCAAAAAGACATTTACAAATTTAAAGCCGAAGTTTGCACACTCTCTCGCATTTTCTCGTTGCTGCATCGTCTCTGGTGACGCCAGAGTCTTGCACACGTCACGCATACGTCCGTGGCGGCTCGTGCTCTCGAGGTTGGCTCACAACACAATGATATGAATGAATGGCCGTATGATGCCCGGTTTTATTGACGGAGACGTCTGGGTAGTTCTCTTTATTATTATTATTATTATTATTATTATTATTATTATTATTATTATTATTATTATTAATATTATTATTATTTTGTAAACAACCAACCTTGAGGGCACTAGCCGCCACAGCCATACATACATTAATTTTTACAATTAAACAAAATCAGTTCTGGTATGCAGTACACTAATGCCTAATCATATGACCCTTCACTGTGGCAACATCGTGGGTACTGCATAGTCAACGACACAAAACCTCATCAAGCATCACCATACGTGCACTAACACAATAATTTTTATGAATGTACTTTTTTCAATTACAAAATAACGGTTTGCACACAATTGTTTACGTTATTAATCGCCTAATATGTCTGATACGCTACGAAGGTAATTAAGCGTATAGTAAAATCATTAAGATTCACGGTTCCATTGCATTCAGTTACATAATACGTTTTTAATTTTGTTATGTGTACCACCAATAAAATGACATAAATACAAAACGAAAACAAAAGCCAGTGACAAATACTTAACTTTACTTTCCTGCGAAAAATAGCATTATATTTTATCCATTCAAATGAGCATTTATTCTCAAACGAACAAACATCTCGACGTAAATATAAGGAAATAAAAGGAAATATGTAATATACAATGAACATTTTATAAAAGACATTCAGCAGTTTCGTCTTCGATATATTATCGTGTATTGCACACTTGCAGGCCTGCCACTAAGGAATTATTGTCAACATGGCGAAATCAAATTACTGAATTTTTACTTCATATTTTTATGATGGAAAAGTATCACAATCAATATTTATTTTATCTAAGGAATTATTTTTAGGCAGTCGTTTCACATTATTTGCCTTGACGTATTGCCTCAAACCTTCATCCCAAACAACATTCCATTTGTGCTCATTAGTGAAAATGTCAGTTGAATATGCCTAAATTAACTAACGTTTTCTTAGTGAAACATTCTCAGTATTCCACAGAGAGCAGATGAAGACATCCATGTAGTTGCAAGCAGAGACATACCTCTCTGTCTTCACCTGCAGAAAACATGCAATAGTCATTACTAGCCCGCATGCATTATCTGCCTGACGCAACTAGAGAGCATCGCTTCTCACACGTTCCCCGCTATTCTGTCGAAATGCCTACTTGAACAAATCGCTTCGGCATAAGCGCGGAGAAATTTTTCTTGTGCTTTGCCAGTGAACATTCTAGCTCTCTGACTTGGGAAATGAGATTTTTTTAAAGTAACTACCTTTTCGGGTAGTTCTCTACCTAACATTCATTCGTAACTAATTTCGAATATTTACGATGTCGACGTTAATTGATATTTAATCATAAGATTTATTTGGAAGTTTGAAATGCAACTTCAATACCATATGCATGCTTGTTGAAGACAAGACTTACCAACTTGACCAACAAAGATGTCAAAATGTCGTTAATTATTTCTCTTGATGTTTTCGCCTTTTATTTGTTAGCTAGTAATGTCGAAAACATTCCTTGGAATAAAATTATAATCTATTTCAATACATCGCTTTTATATAATTTCTATAAATAGTAACAGAAGACAGACCTTTCTAGGAATAACTTCAAAGTATAAATAGATACGATTTTGCATTGTTTCTTCAAATGTGAGAGAAAACTTCCGTGTCTCTCGTTCGTGACTTTGTTTCATGTTCTCATGACAAACTTAGACAACAGAACAGGCCATAAAGTAAAATATGGAAAGAAAATATTAATTATACTTTTGTTGCATGTAAGAGTTCATCTGAGAGAAAAAATATTCAAAATATTTAACGGATATGAATATAAATTACATTAGAGATGTGATATAAAAGGCTCTTTTCGTGTAAGTGGCAATGTTTGAAGCAAAACCCTGTGTATTCTGCGCAAGGACTGTGCACACGGCCAATTTTGTTACGAAACATAGATCACAAAGCATTACACAATCACGGGTTCCCATAGTTTCACAGTGCCTGTCTCAGTGTGATGTTTTCCTTTCAGGCTATTCTCTCTTGTACGTTGGCGTCGGCTGTTCCCGTACCTTACTGCATTTCGTAGTGACTCGGCCTACCTTTTCTTTCACGTGAAATAATTTTTTTCACAAATAAATACTTTTATTTTCCTAAAGTCGTTATTATAAAAACATTTTTGGGTTATTGACAAACTAATGTAATAGTAATTGCTACATGATAATAATCACAGTAAATTATATCATGAATTCTTCTATTCATTTTAATGTTGGTGACGAGATATTATTCTTATTGGATATGTTCATTAAAATTCAATATTCTTCACTTTGATACCGTGTAATTTTTCATCTTATTAATTATATAATTATTTTGGATTATTAGTTTGAATAATTTTAAACAGCATAATATTTGCATGCTCATGGGTTAAAACATGCATGAATTAGGCTCCGTATTTTTTCAGTAGCAAAGTTTAGTATCGTTAGACGTTATTCATAAAATTCATTGATATCTCGAAGAATTAGTTTTTGATTCCTCATGAGCAGGGAGGAACCAAAATTTACATATTTATCTGAGAAACTTGCTTTCTTCTCCCATAGTAGAGAGATGTGACAGAAACTCCCGAGTTATGAGCCACATGCATTAATACTCACCTCTTTCAAAGACGGATGTTTCGTCCCTTGTATGTTCAAGAACCAAGAACCAATCCATATGACATTCAAGTGATTCGGTTTTATTAATACAATTAATTTTCAATTGTATTTTAATTATAATTCATTTTCATTACGAATAGAACTTGACAATAATAAAACAAAATTTCAAAAGAAACTGCAGAAAATACAAGTTCATCAGCAATTACGTTTTAAAAAATAAGATTACGCATCGTCTCATTCACAGAAATTCTCATTGCAGTCGTAACTCAAAGTAGTGACTATATGAAGGCTCGTGCATTTTGCTGCTTACCAGGATGGATCAATATATTTGTTATCTCAGGATGATTTTCCAGATACCAGAACTTTTATTTTTGAAAATCAAAATATAATACGTACTACATCTCGTCTGCAGAAAATATATCAGAGTATAATGTGCACATAATGCGCATTATACCATTCGTATTCATTTTTTTCATTTTTCTGGCCATCACTCATCTGTTAAATTGCAGGCCGTGACAAAAGGCGTCCTTGGGAACGACAAAAAGTATCTTGTGATACTAATGACATGTTGGCATTAATTCTACCCTGGTGAGCCAGCGATATGCATGTGACCATTGCAGTCGCCACTTTGAGTGACCAGGGACTGTGATGAGAACTTCTGAGAATGAGACGATGTGTAATGGTATGAAAACATTTACGTCATTGCAAATGAGTGAGCAATAGAATTTATTTTTCCTATTGCAAAATTCTAGTTGTAATGAAAATCAAATATAGATAGAGTGCTACTGACAAATAATTGTGAATTTATAAAACTTGAATCGCTTTAATGTCACACGATCCCTTGGTTCTTACACTCAAGGGAAGAATCATCCCTCTTTGAGAGAGGCAAGGATTGTTTTCGAATGTAGTGCACAGTTGGGGAGTTTGTAGCTTGCGACCACCACATCTCTCCCTAGTGTCATTAGGGCTTAAAACCAAACTAATGAGATGTAAATGGGTAGGTTGATAATTCACAATTCTTTCATTTTGAAAAAAGAGAAGAACGAAAAAACAAAGAAGAACGAAAATCAATTTATAAATGGTGTGATGTTTACGAGGGAAGACGATAGTATTTTTTATTTAAATCATTGTTAAGAAGACATAAAAGAATATCGAAAGATGATAAGGAGAGATTCTTGAGAGACGAAGACATTGGAAGGAATGAGAAAGATGGAGGAATGTACAGAGAGGAGGAGGACCGTAATAATCTGCCCGAAGCTGTAACTCTGAAGAAGAAGAAGAAGCAGGAGAAAAAGGATAAAATGAAGAAAAAATAAATGATGATTATAGTAGTAATGAATGACGAAATTTAATGGTACGTATGTCTCTTTGTTCTTTGGCAAATGTGGCTGGTTTTTTATCGACAGATTATAGGAGGCGAAGGAAATCATGCTAATAAAGAAAAAATGACAAAAATTAATAATACGAGCACGCATTATTATTATTCGGCGAATATTGTCAATTTTCCGTCGGGAGGCAATTTTGGAAATGTTTTTGTTCTTCTTGATTACAATATTCTTGTTATCCCCTGCGATCTCTGGATATAATAACACCTTCTGTTTGGCCTGAGACAAGATTTACTTCTCGATTCTTCTGAGTTCGCTCTAATTCAGCTTCCGAGAAGGCACATTGTATTCAGCTTTCCGAGAAGCCAAGACGGGTAGCGACAGCGGGAAATTTGCTATTTGCTTTGCCGGGCCAATATCTCCTGCTCACGATGCACGACACCCTCCAATTGCGTTTTCGCTGAACTGCATAACGATTCACCGCGAGACAAGTTCTCAGGAAGACCCTCGTTTTCTTGAACAGGCTCTCATTAGGCATCGGCGTCTTGGACGCAAGCTTCTGGCTCGTTCCGGGACTACGGCTTATCTCCTACCCGCCTTTTCGTCTCGGAAGGTTAGAGGAGATGGCGAGGAGAAGGCTCAGGCGTCGTCGGGTGTTCTAAGCGAAAGAAAAGCTGGTGGAGTAGATACAGGGGCGGATCTAGCCCATCATTTGGGGGGGGCGGGGCTTCGTACATTTTTGTTAAATAATACACGTATTTGTTACTACATTGTAAATTATTTATGTACTGTAGACATGATACTATACAGTATTATTGGTTAAATAATTACATAATTCGAACACAAAATTTCAATCGAACACAAAGGTATTTGTTACTACAATGCATATTATTTATGTACTGTAGATATGATACTATACAGTATTATTGGTTAAATAATTACATAATTCGAACACCAAATTTAAATCAATTTTGACAAATAAAGGAAGGTAAAAGAAAACTCTAGACCTTTTTGGGGGGGCATAGCCCCCATGTACCCCCCTGGATCCGCCAGTGAGTAGATAGTGGAGTGAGTGAGATGGGTAGTTGGTCTTATGTTAAGTGTTGAGAACGACTATAATAAAGACATTAGTAATGATCTTAATGGAGAGATCAGGGTTACCGTAATAGGTGGAAATGGGGAGAGGAAATTACGGAGAGTATTATCTTTGTAGAAAATGATAGCAGTGATATAGATAACTAAAGCGTGTAGGGAGACCGATTGAAAAATCTAAGACATAACGATGTGCAGGGCGAAATCGTGAGGTGTATTTGTGGAAGAGATATTGGAACGGTCATGATTATCTGCATTTTGATAATTAAAGTGAAGACTAGTTAAATAACCAGAAATGTTAAATATATAACAAGATTGAATAATATAAACATTTAAAACCCTGAAATAGGAAAGAAAATTGGAACGAATATGTTATTAAGCTTGTGGTGAATGCGACTGGAGCAGTACGTGCGTAGATTTGATAGCAAGACATGTGTTTCTTCAAACAGTGTGATTATGTTCGGCTTGGAATGCGATGAAGGGCAGAGACTTGAATTGAGTCAGCAGGAAGTCATTCGCAACATTTAATATGCTACACGAACAAAGTATTCTAGCTTGTAAGAACATACGCTCAATGTATGGTATTGTGTGTAATGTTGGTGGCCTCGGATTGCTGTAACTTAAATTGAAGATGGGATTAAACTCATGTACGCGCGATTTGTCGCTGTGTACCAAGCAAACACAAACTTCTGTAGTATGTATGCACTGCCGAACTCCCAGCTCCAATACCTTTCTATTTCTCTCTATATCAGGTTTGGAAGGGCAGCAAAACGACCCCCGTAATGAGGAGCTCATCCTCGAAATCCTAGCGTTAAATTTTTATTAATCCTTATAAACTCTGTTGTCACTGCCGTGCCTTTAACCTGGATGTCCTTGGGTTCGATTCTCAACGATGGCAGGATTTTTGACACTAGATTGTTAGTTAGGTAGAATTCATCCGCTTTCTGGAGGAGAATTCTAACGGCCGGCTGCTTTGATCGGTATTTTCCGTGGTTTCTCCGATCAATAATCAGACGAATACCTGTACCCTGAGAAACGGGCCATGGACTGCGCGCGATCTTTCCATCCTCTTCTTTGTCCTTTCCTCACCCCTTGCTTACACAAACTTACACTAATGTGTACGAAACTACTACATTTGTCGGGAGACCAGTTGCGAGCTTAGATCTTGTCCCAGCTGGGGCAGGGCCCCGCTGGTAGGAGATACCGGGGTGGAAAAAAACAAAAAACCGCTGTGTAAGTTGGCGCCTGATCTCACCATTCAGCTAGGGAAGATCACCACTACTTCTCGTGATAGAAAAGCATGTTTTACACTTTCGGGACTAATGTTCTTCGCAGTTGACGCGCGTGGAGACAAACACGTTTACTGTCCTGTGATCCATATGTGGTTCACAAGACGTAACTACGTGATTGGACGTTTTGCTACGTCCGTGGACCATATGTGGATCACTGACGTTTACAATTTCTACCGCAAATATTTTCATTAAACCCCCCGTGCTGCACAGATGCCCGTAAACTGCACAGATTTTGCCGTGGACTTGCTAGGACGAGAATAGAATTTAGAAATGCTCCAAGACGTGCGGAAAAATATTTTTTATTTTGAGAATATTACAGTAAAATTTTCGTACAGTCGAGAAGATTTGGACGTAGAAAGATATTTTAATATTTTCATAGGGACAGGGAAAGTGTTAATCAATCAGTCGTATACACACTCGTCGCAGTCGCTGCATCGCTGCGCGCGCAGGTGAACGGCTCGCGGGCGCGGCGTCGGCGAGCCGGGCAGAGGCCAGCGTGGGAGGCCTTGCTCCCTCGACCCGCCTGCGCGCGCCTCTCGACGCCGCACTTTCACATGGACCCCCGCCTCCCCCTCCCCCTCCTTGCCCCGCCCCCTCCCGCACGCGCCCCGGAAGCGCCGGCCACGCCCGCGCATGCGCACGCGCTCGCTCAACGAGGCTCTTGGCCGCGGCGCCGGCACTCGATGGCTCGCGTTGCGAAATCGCGAAATACTCGAAACTGTAAGACAGTTAACAGTAAGTCCACCTGTGGGTCCACGTGGTTGTGTTGTCTTGTTAAGGAAATATTCTTAAGTCTTAAGGTCTTATGCTGGTACTCTAGTGGCTTGGGTTGGAAACCGCGCCGCGCCGAGAAATACTGCAAACTGTCTAACAGTTAACAGTATGTCTACCTGTAGGTCCACGTGGTTGTGTTGTCTTATTAAAGAAATATTCTCAAGTCTTAAGGTCTTAAGCTGGCACTCGAGTGGCTTGGGTTGCGAAACCGCGCTGCGCCAAGAAATACTGGAAACTGTCAGACAATTAACAGTAAGACTACCATGGTCCATGTAGTTGTTTTGTTTTGTTAAAGAAATATTCTTAAGTCGTAAGTTTTTACGGAGTTCATCAATGGTCAATGTTGGTCCTTAATCAGTTACATTCCAATGAATAATATAAACAACCACCAACAACTGTATTGATTAACCTCACAAAATCTTAATCATTAAGAATATTTCTTTATCATAACTACTTAGAGGTTGTGCAGTTCATATTAATTTAATCCACATTATTGTTGCTGCTGTAAACTATTGAAAAGTTCGTTTTATGTAAATCGTTCAGTGACTTGAATTTAATGGAATAGTTCAACCGTTTATGAAGGATTTGGTAATTTTAATTGGATTACTCTAATTCTTAATTTTGGCATGAGCACATTTAAACTTAAGCTACCGGTACATTACATATCTTTTTAGAGTTCTCAGTTGAATGCAGAGATCAGCTGATAGGCAAATGACAAAAATTCAAAATGTATCTTTCATTGTCTTTCTTCGAAAGGCAGGTAAAGGTAGATGTCTCGCGTCTAAGATAAATAATTTCAAATATTACCTTAAAAACACTGTCTAAAACAATCAAGTGTTTAAAATCCATTCAGTAATTATTCAGTAAAATCCACTCAAAAATATACTAAGAAAATTTGTTTATATCTTACATTTTATACATTGTTTAAATATTTATTGTTATTATGAGAGCGACAAATGTGGCCTCGTTACCTCCCGTTTCGAACAACACCGCCGGAAACGCTACACCAGCCCGGAAGCGCCAATGTCACAAATGTTCACAGCACACAAGCACAGGCGAGACTTTTCGGCAGGATGGCAAACATTTCAACATCACTAGTTGAAGACCGGGAGAGGTGGCTCAGTGCATCAACTGATGTCACTGCAGTGCCTCTAACCGGGAGGTCCTAGGATCGAGCAGGATTTTCGACAATAGCTTGTCAGCTAGGTCGATTTCAGTTGCTGTCTGGAGGAGAATTCTAGCGGCCGGCTCCCTGCTCGGTAGTTTTCCGTGGTGTCTCCGATCAATATTAGGCGAATGCCGGAGCAGTACTCTAACAAACGGGTCACGGACCGCGCGCTATCTTTCCTTCTTCTTCTTCTTCTCTTCTTCTTCCGTGTCCTATCCTCACCCCTTACACACACACACACACACACACACACACACACACTAATATGCACCACACTTACACACATACCAAGAGACCGGTTGAGGGCTTAGAGCTTGTCCCGGCTGGGGTGGTGTCCCGCTAGTGGAAGATACTTGGTTAGGGAAGCCCGACTTGCCGACGGTAGGTCGGCGCCAGATCTCGCCATACAGCGAGATAAGATCACCACCACCTTCCGAGGGGAAAAATATGCTCTACACTTACGGAACTAATTACCTCAGTAGTTGACGCGCCCGGAATCACTAACGACCAACCAACTCGTTGAAGAACGTGCGGAATCTTCGTCTGATGTTTGGTTGGCGACAAGATGCACAGACTCTCTATGGAGAAAATGACGTAATATTCCCTCTCGCAATGCCTATGATCTCCGTGTAAAACCATTTTATAAAATTACGGTCTCCTAATTGTGTTTAATTGTATTTAATGGTGCTGTTGAGTCAGGTGTGCGATAAATTTTCTCATTCTCTCCAATAACATTTTCCAGTCAATAAATAATGATCATGATGAAAAGCCATTGTGCGAAAATTCCAGAATTTATTTAATTAAATGTTTCCACAATTACCCTTCTTAAGCAATTCTCTGAATATCTTCGTAACTGGCAATTTTCCTTACGCGTCAGAAAATTCTGCGGACAGTTCTATGAATGCTGATGACGAATAGATTTTAAATCATTGTCTTTTTTGATGTAATGTTCAGTTTGAAATTAATTTATTCAATAATATTTCAATGAATTCATTTTACGTTTCTCTACGCGATTCACTGATAACGCGCAATGTAAAATTGAGTTTCGGTAATTTTAATATTTCTGTTGTGAACGGGTACGATTTCCGGAGAGGCAATACATTTCTGGGAAACAGCAATACTTTTCTGTAGATACTTCACTCCTGATACACACAGTTTCCTTATGCAAATTAGGGGACTAGAAACTTATAGAAATTTAATAATTAAAATATAAATGATTAGTAAAAGTATATAATAAATTAATATTTAATGTGGAGAAGAATTAAATAAGAATGTTTTTGGTTGAACGTTGTAATGACGATGGTAAATGGTAGAGTTCCCATTTCGCCGAGAATCATACAATTGAGTACCAATGTTTACATGTTCATTGATTACCAGGCTAGTTGCCCTTGAGTATTGAATCTTATTCTGCATATGTATGCGCCCATGATCTATCCTCTTCAACCTAACAAGTCCACTAAAACGTTTTTACCGGTCTAGTCCGAAACACCTCAACTTCACGAGCTATGAATAGTTTAGAAATAGTTGCTTTAAGAGGCAAGTGAACAAAAAAGGTTTTCATTTTTAACAAACTGCCTACATTATGTTTACAAAATGAAATATTTAAATGAAATTTAATGCAATTTTCTAATATTGAACGTCATCTACAATTTTCGCATGTACGGCCAACATACTTGCGTATTCTGCCGGAGGTGCGTGCACGTGCTGAAAGAACCTCGTTAATGAGCGCAGGAATGCACTGGTGCGGGTTGAACAAGCTGGTGTCTCTTCCACAGGAGAATGATTTATGAACTAATGACGTAAATACTGAGGAATGAGTGGCAAAGGAAATAGCAATGCCCTGTGAAATCCACTATAAATGGGTTTTGCCGGTCACACATTTTACACAATGTAATAAGCATTCAGGCTAAAAGGTGGAAAGCTAGCTTGCAGGCCACTACGCAATGGGTCGTCCACTCATTCAGAGCGTCCACATTGGATTTCCCACACCTTTTATTTCGTAATGCAATGCTAGTTAGAGATGTTATGTTTTGGCGGGTAATGAGTCAGAGTTCCATTGTACATCATTTGCGCTTAAAGGAATAATACGTGCTTGAGAAACAAAAAGCACACTTTTTTCTCTGTATGAAATACTTTTGCAACCTATTGTAGAACGCAGTCTTATTTCTAAGAGTATCTTATTCAGTTATTAGGAGCAAAATGGAGTTTAAATAACATTGTAAGCAAATTAACAGGATAACGTTAGGTGTAATGCCACAAAGAGGCACTATTACCATATTCTTTCTTCGCGTCAAAAGTGGCTCCACACTTCCATTGAAATTGCACAAACTATATCTTTACTCGATCATTGATCACAGAGACCCTCTCTTCTAACTACTAATCAATTGCTTTTCTTATTATTGCAAAACCCAGACTGTATAAGACAGATTATAATTATTTTATCCTACTTTTTTTGTAGATGTTGAGCTTCTATAATTCTGGATAAGCAATGCATAACCAATTTCTCTTCTATGCTGCATTTCATGAAAATTTCGGAAAACCAAAAACAGTACTAATTATGTTAACTTTTAGGATCAGCATAAAATTTAAAAGAGCTTCTGAAAGAGAACACGTTAACTTACTTTTCTGCGGCTATTAAGGAGGACATTAAATAGCCATTTTCGGGAAAACGTTTATTTTTAGACGACTTCGAGGTTATGTTAAGAAAAGCGATTTACTAAGAATCTACTTTCCACTTGATAATAAAATATGACAATTGAATTAAAATTATTATTTTTGGACTTTTAAAATTTTAAAAGTCAATCTTTGAAAAATGGCAACCGTACTTTTTCCTTACACTATCGTAGGCCTTTTACAATCGTTTTAACAGGTAGGTACTGTTAGAGTACTTTAATAGTTTAATAATTTTTATTACGCTCGTAATTCTTTATTATTTTGATAAATAAGAGTTGAGTCATACCTATTTGTCAACGAATAGCGAAGTATTATTGGACAGGTAGGGAGAAGTTAATTAGACACAACCTACGTGTAAAACGTATGACGTAAAAGAAATGGTTTGACCGAACAAACACTCAATTCGCGTCACAGGAAAGAAGACTCCTATCACCCTGCAAATGGGCACGTCGCCCACAATTATCGCTAACGATTCACGGAAAGATTTATGTTCGTATTTGTTTGAACCGGCCTTTCCGATGAGGGGAGCGCTGTCGCGCCGTTTCTCGGCATACCCGCAGTTGTCAGAAGGCCTTGCAAGGTCTCCGGGCCACACTCAGCTGCAAGAGTGGCCAAGACGCGTGGCCCAGCGCTGTCTTTCTCGTTGTTTTTGCTTGACAGTCTAGACTGCTGCCTGCCAACTTCCTTATTTTTCGTTTTACGCACACCACATATTCTCCAAGAACTCACCAGCGATGCGCCGTCCGTGTAGAAACTTCTGTCTGGAACTGAATTTCACCCGATTCTATGCGTTAGCGTTTGTAGTTGAAAATTCTCAATGGGATTTGAGTTGGAATGAAGGTCCTATCTCGATGCTGATGTTGAAATTTCGACGCCGGCTGAACAGTTGAGTTGAAAGCGTCCACTGTCTGAATGATGTGGAGTAATAAAATGTTCGAATGTAGATCCATTGAAGGGACATATATGAAACGTATTCGTGTCTTGTCCTATTGATGTTATTCACCAGGTCACAGGAAAAATGGTCGAAGATATACGGTACTTTCTGCACTCATCATTAATCTAATAATTTCCCTTTAAAAGAAAAGAGAACACTTCAGTATAAAACGAAGCTGTTACAAGATTACATCTCGTCGCTTAATCGCTCATTGAAATCTCTGGTTTCTCACTTCAGAAGAAACCAGTTACATCCATTTGTCACGATAGGAGTAGGATGTTTTTGAGATATGCTCAATTAATTACGCAACTACTATTCATAATGCGCAAACTTGAACTGGAATTACATCATTAATGAATATATTCATAAGTGAAATAACAACGGTTCCAAGAAATCTGTTTTCCGCGGAAACGTGAACGAGTTCCACCTACAACAAAACAAACAAGTGGGTAATGATGTCACTAATCTGTGCATCTCTAATTATTTGTTTTGCGAGAATCTTCTCGGAATATTGAGACAAAATCAAATGTTTAAGCTGATTATACAATCGAGATAAACCGGTGAATTCAAATTATATTTCATTTGAGTTTGCAATTTGCTCAGTATATTGAGCCAAATATTGGTCTATTATCTCTATCGGAATTCCTACTCAGCTGTTCGAAAGCATGATGGGTAAGAAGAACGTCGTATTTCCTTATAGTCGTAAAAGCAGCGATGAATGTCGTAAAGAAAATATAGATAAGTTTATGGTAATAGGCCTCCTGAAAACATTTGACGGATACTGAGACCACAAACAAGATATTCCTTTCTCTCACGATACCACCAGCGAAAGTCCCGCATGCTTCAAATTCAGGAAACAAAATTGTCACCCGTCAGCAATTGTCTTACTTCTAGAGAAACATAACACTGAGTATAATAGGAAGAGAATTTACGGTTGACCCCAAAATCGCATTATCGGAAAGAGAAAAGCAAAGGAAATGGATATTGTTTTGGTATTAAAATTCCAAATTCTAGTTAAGTATGTATCTGAAAAGCTCAAATATGTTGGCCGCTCATTTTAGTCCACTATGGCATTATTTCAAACTAGTGTTTAATTCTACGATTTTTATGAAACTTATATTTTTATCTAAGGATTTGGAAGATGCTTTTGAATTTTATAATGGCAAACATTAATTGCATATTTATTTAATATAAGTGACATAATATTAAATAAGATTTCATTTTTTAATTGAAGAATTAGGTCTTATCATCTGATTTGTAGAGGTAAAGATGTTCAACAACTAGGTCACGACAGGCGGAAAAGACGTGGAGAGGTAGAGTTAATCTCTCAACAGGAATTCGCAGCCGGGTCATCTAGTAATATGTCAATGGACTACAGTTTGTTCAATTGTCATTTAAAAATGTACCATACATCTTTCAGCTGGTTTTGATTTTTATCATGTTAGCTTACTTCCTAATTGTTCTACATTCACGGCTTCTTTATCATATTTATTTACCCATTCTCTTTAAGAACTACTTTTAATTTTCAGTTCATAAACGCTTTTCTTTCACGAAATGTATACTTAAAATAATTGATAGCATTTTGTTTCTTGCTTGAGCACCTTTCTCAACGTTTCAATCATTTTCGATGTTTTTATATATTTTATCAAAATAACGAGTACTGTTATTTCATTGCATATACTTCTTTCGATCCAGAAATGTGATTCAGATGATACTTTTTAAGAATTTCACTTTATTCGCCAGATTTCTGATATTCTTTAGAGATAATGTAGTTTCAATACAGCAATATATTTAAAATCTATAGTTCTTTCTCAAATATCATAACGCATAAATAATGTAACAATGTAAAGCCTAATGTTTCAACAATGTACACAAATACTTGTGTATAATTATTTTCTAATGTCAATATATTTTATTTATTTTCCATGGCTATTTCTAAACTAACTTTTTTAAACTTGTTTGTAAATTCCAGTCAAGGGAAACTTGAATGATATTATCAGAAGAGTATCATTGGTTTGATTTTCCATAATATTTTTGAATCACCAGCGCTTGTTAAAACGTTTACCAAGTTTCTTTTTCTCGTACCAGGAACGTCTTCAGAGGTCTTTACCGCATTCGCTTGTGGAAATACGGCAGAAGAGAGCGATTAGCGCCTGCGTGAGCGCATCGGAGAAAGGCTTTATCCGGAGTCTCTACGCGGAAGTGCGCGCGCGGGTCCAGCACTCAGGCGGCGCCGTTCGGCAGCGCAGAGATCTCCCCTGCGGAGATGATTAGGCCTTTTGGCGCGCCACTCGGCACCGAGAGAGACTTCGTCCGCGTTCCAAAGCCTTCCGCTGATCCTAACGGCACAGCGTTCAAGTATCCTTACATGTTATAGTTCTGGGACAAATAACGTTCTGGTTGGTTCCATTCTTACTATCTTACTCCCAAACGCATGTTTATCTGCATTAGGGAAGTCATGCAGGGATTAGCCTCCTTCCAATTGTGGATTCCCAGATACAAATTTCGATGGCCTCTATCGGAGATGGAGAAAACGTGACCCTGGTCGAGATTCTCTCACGGTTTGAACCTTGCCTCGTAAGTACAACCAATTATTAAAATTACATCCCCATTACCACTATCGAAATATTCTGACTTCGCCCATCCACTTTTTCACTGGGCGGATATTCGGATAGAGACCCTCACGATCCCTATGTCTCTTTCTCTCTCATCGCATTTATTTTCCCCAAAAAACCCCTGCCATCACAAGCCTCTCTTCCCAACTATCCCAAGCGGAGGGCTTCTTATCTCCCAAGCAGCAACTCTAGCACTCTCCCTGCCCTGACCCTGGCTGCTCTCTGCCCTCAGCAGGCCTTGCGGACCAGCGCCGCATCCACTGGGCCGCAGCCGCACCAGCAGCGCCGCCCCGCCCGCCGCCGGGGCCTCGCCGCCGCGCGGCCGGCCGGACCGCGCCGGCCGGACCGGCCGCTGGCCCCGCGCAGCCGCGACGCCCCGGGCGCTGCGCGCAGTGGGCCCAAACCACACCAACACAGCGCACAATTTCACATCAAGCATTTCAACCATTTTTAGTGCGAGTCACGTATAAATACAACTAACATTACAGATGACTTGATTTTTGTGAACGGGAGATATTAAAAAGTTTTCTTTTAAAGTTGATGTTAGTGGAAAGCATTCAAATGGAACGTTTTGACGATATTAGATATTTCCGTAATTTTCACATTAAACACTGTCTTCAACTTGAAGGAATTTCGTCCATTTTTAAAGTGTCGTCTTAAGTTGTTTTATTAACAATTCACATTTTGTTTTAATGGGTTAATCGTGTTTTTTTTGCAATCTCGTCATCAATAGCAATCGAATACTGAATTAACTTATCATCGGTATAATTTCTGTATCTAAGCATTTTATCGCCCTATCTAAACGGGAATAATTTCGGAGTAACAAACCGGATTAAGTGGCACAGGGTATCAACTGATGTCACCGCAGTGCATCTGACCGGAAGGTTCTAGGGTTCGAGGCCCGATGGTGACAGGATTGGATTCTCGACACTAGCTAGACAGCAAAGTCCAATTCAGCCGCTGTCTGGAGAATTCTAGCGGCCGGTTGCTCTGATCGGCAGTTTTCCAGCTCTGATCGGCAGGTTTCTGCTATCAACGCCGGGGAAATACCGAAACAAACGAGCAACGGACCGCGCGCTATCTTTCCTTCCTTTTCCTATCCTCAGCTCTTACTTATACATACTTTCATTTATATGCATTACACTACTACAAATGTCGGGAGATAAGAGCTTGCCCCTGCTAAGGAGGTGCCCCGCTGATGGGAGATACCTGGTTAGGGGAAAATCCAGCAAGCCTATGTCTAGGCCTGCGCCGAATTTCACCATCTCCCGGAAGATAGCCACCATCTCCTACGTTAAAAGTACATCAATGGAGTAATAATGACCTTATTGATGAACCCGGAATCACTAATCAAGCAATCGGAGTAATAACTGGTACCCAAGATTTTTTCGTTGCCCGTGTTTGCGGCCTTCGGCCCAGTGTGCAGAAGTGCGAGCGCTGTTGCGGGCGGCCGGTGCTCCCTCCTCCACCGCCCCCACCGCCTCCACCGCCGCCGTCGCCGGCAGGCGCTTGCTCTCGCGATTCTCTCGCGGCGCACAATGGTCGGTAACACACACGCGCGAAATAAAAAAAATCCAATAATTAAAGGCTAATTTTCTCAATATAGTTCTGAAAGTGAAAAATATTTGGATCATAGAGAGTAGTGATTGGATCTAAAACGGTTTTTAAAAAGTGGATAAAAAATTGTTTTTGGTATTTATTAAAGACTGTGATAATAAACACTTTGATAACTAGTGTTCTTGATAGTATCTGAGGAAAATGGAATTCTTTTTCAACTTCCTATATTTGCAAATTGTGGAACGATGAGGCATCGATCATCGTAGATATACGTTTCATTTAGAAGAGAAAATTTAAAAGAGATAATTTATAGGAAAATAAACTAAAATGTAGGTAAGGTACTTTATTCCAGTAAGTATAAATATTGCTACACATTGGCGTATCCCCCTGGGTTATTAAAATATTGAACGTGAACCGACACCTTTAACAAATATCGATAAAAATAGTTACATTTGCCCCATAATTGTTTTAAATGTTTAGGTTTTTGACGGGTGAAGTAGTTGCTGGGAGATGGGGTGCGGTTTCGGCCCAGTGTGCTTGGAGGCGGGCGCGCGGGCGGGCGCTCCCGCCTCCTCCTCCGTCGCCGCCGCCCGGCGCTGGCACTCGCTCGCGCTCCTCTCGCGCCTTCGTCGCCGCCGCCGCCGCCGCCGCCGCCGCCGTCGGCGCTGCCGGCCGTGGCTGGGCTGTGCAAGTGGCACAGGGTGCAAGAGAAACTCGTGACGTCAGCGGCGGCTTCCTGAGCGCGAACAAGGCCGCCCGCCCGCTGCCGCGGGGCGCCGCGAACCAGTTGCGACCGGCGCGGGGGCCCGTTAGCTCGCTGCCGGCGCCGTCGCCGTCGCCGCCACCGTCGCCTCCCAGCCCTCTCGCCCTCTCGCCCGCCGCCGGTCGCCTCTCCGCCACGCGTGCCCCCGACCGCCCGAGGGATGTGTGAGGTTGGAACTCGGCGCGGCGACGCCGCTACCGCCGCCACCGCCACCGTCGCCTCCCCGCCCTCTCGCGCTCGCCTCTCCGCCACGCGCGCCCCCGACCGCCCGAGGGATATGTGAGGTTGGAGCCCCGCGCTGCGCCGCCGCCGCCTCCGCCGCCGTCGCCTCCCTGTCCTCTCGCCCTCCCACCCTCTCTTCCTCTCCGCGCGCGCCGACCGCCCGAGGGGTGTGTGAGGTAGGAACACCGCGCAGCGCCGCCGCCGCTGGTCGTCGCCCGCCCGAGCGCCTGGAATTTGACCTTTCCGGTCGCGAAGCACCGCGCGCCGCCGCCGCGCCGGCCGACGCGCCCCAGACGGCGGCGGGGAAGGCAGATGGAGCGAGAAGACGCGGTAGTGGTGGCGGTGGACGAGGCGAAGGCTGTGGTACTTGAGAGCCACCAGATGCGTGAGGTCGTCGGTAGGTGGTGCTGGCGGTGAGCCCACGGTACGGGGTTTGCTGCAGGAGGCTCTGGTGGTTACGGGCCACTAGCTGGAGGCCGCCGTTAGAGGGACTGCGATTTCCAAAACGGCAGAGTAGGGATGTAGAGTAGTCGTGATGGTGACAGTGGAGGACAATTCGAGCCAGCGAACAAGCAGAGGTGGTGCAGCCGCCAATGCTAGTGGTGAACGCAAGGTGGTATTGCCGGAAAAGGCAGAGGGGGGTGACAGATCATGGTGGCAGAGAAGGGGGTACATTCCTGGTTGCGGGGCATGACAAAAGCTTTGGCGGTCAACGCTAGCCGCAGTAGCGGTTGTAATGTTAGCATACAATGGATGTGGAGGTGTTGTTTGTGGCGGAGGGAATAATGTTAGTTGCCGGATATCAGATGCTAGAGGTCGACGTTAGATGGGCATTGGCGTCAAAGACCCTCGTGCTCGAGGCTCTCCGGAGATGCTTTCCAAAACGGCGAAAACTTTTAAGTTCAGTTGGCGTTAATAGTGAGAGAAGAGTGGTAGATACACGAAGAGCCTTGTACTCGCGATCAAAAGCAGTCGAGGAATTGGCTGCGGAGGATAATAGTAATAATATCTGTAGTAGGTTTGGGTTGCGGAAAATCGGGTGCTCACCGGCAGTAGTGGAAAGAAGTAGAACATCGTGGAAGCATGATGATGGAGGTAGCAACAAAGGAAGAGGAGGGTATAAGTGTTGTCTATATTGGCTATCTCCAATGCGATGGAGAATGCGATTGTGATAGGGATCTAAGTATTGACAACGGAGAAGGAGACATTTCCGAAAACTTTGCAGAGGACAAGTGATATTGGTAACGGTGGTTAGGATGCCTATTTTTTACCAACTTGGCTGTGGTGGGGACATCAGAAATGGTAAAAGCGACTGCAGTGGCGGTGACTGTTTCCTCTACTTTTGAGCAGTGGGGTGGGGACAGCGAAGGCGTTGAGGTGGGGACAAGTACATGGTGGGGCGGTGGAGGTAGTGGGGGCAGATGGGGGCGATGAACGAAGGAGAGATGGAGTGGTAGTGAAGAGTGTGAGGAAGGCAAACCTTAACGACTGATGGAGGTGACGGAGGAAGAGGAGCGGTGGGAACGGCAGCAGAGAGAATTGCTGACCACTAGTGCTCCTCGTGCTTACGAAAACATTTTCTTCCAGCTGATGATCGTTCTGGCGACCGAGATACCTCGTGGTAATGAGTCTTCTTTGGCACATGTTTCGAAATAGATCTGACCTGACTCAAGTGCTCCTCGGTTGCCAACTCAAGGTTTGGGGGCGGTGCGATGCTTTCGTTCGCTGTAGCAACAGCCGCGTGGAAACCTTGGACCCTCCCAATGTGCGATTTTATCTGTATTGCATTTTAGAATAACGGATCGTACATTGTAATTGATGATTTTTATTACCCTTATATTTCTTTTCAAATGGACGAAAAATAATTTTATAATGAAATAAAACATTTATATCGCTCGTTACTTGCAAGATCTTCCTGTTTCCATCATCGTTGTTTAAAAAAAAATTGCGTAAAGATTAAGATGAGCCTTCACTCCAATAGGAAATAGACTATTCACACATTTGGATTTTGTAACATCAGATTTCACTCTAATGGAGTTAAAGATATAAATCATTCCCATCCGTAAAATTGTTGTAACAATGCAATGATGTAAGTCAGCGAATAGAAGTGTTCATTTATCTCGCTGAGGGACTTCTTTGTGGTGCAGATAAAAATGTTTTCTCATCAATCTTAACACTGCTGTTCCAGAGAATGCGAGGTCGGCAATAAACGATACTTGCGATAAGATCAGACTTTCCTTAGTTTAACAATGTTGAAGAAAAGTGTATTGTTCCAATATATTACGCTGAGTCATATTATTCTGGATTCAAATTTAACGGATAGCTTGATGTTTATAAACGTGCGTTCCTTTTTAAACCATTAAAAATTAATGGGTTTTTTATAAATAAAAAATATTATCTGTGAAGCTGTGTAAAATGATCACCAGTCATGCCACTTAAAATTATTTTTAATTGGTGCAGATTACAGGGTAATGATACTTGCAGTGGCCACTGCTTCAGTAGAAGCCACTTCAATTACAACTGAAAATTATGAATTGGAGGTTTCCTACTTGCTTCAAACTTGCTTAACGTGGAACTTAGACAGTTTTTCCCCCTATTTTATATTTAAAGAATAAACTGAAAACATCTTATTAATATTAATATTATGTAACATGAACCGATACCTTTTTATATTTTTGGTCTTAAACCCATTCCGGGGATGGCATATCGATTGACCATTACTGGATGTCCATTATCTAGTCGTCATTACTATCTATCAATTTTTTTCAATGTTCAAGTCACCTTAACTGGAACAACAAATATTGAATGTATTTATCGAAAATAAAAGGTTGAGGAGACATAACCGTTACGTAATTATAATAATTAGATGGTTTAAGTTTTCCTTACGTCAGGGGGTATCCACATTCATCTATACGTTACGTAATTTATGGACGACCCCTTAAATGAGTGTTCAGTGAGAGCTTTACTTTGGATGTTCTAGAACTTGTGCCAGCCTGGTGTTATCTCATTATGTCAGTCAGCAACTGTTAAAAGTTTGCATTAACAAAAGAGTGATTCACCGATGTAATGTAACAGGAAAGTAATTACCAGCAGCATAAGATTTCCGTCAAAGTTTCTGAAAATACATGCTACTCACCCGTAGTATTCTATTAGAAGTCTCTGGCAATTTAGAATTGCAATGACTTGCTTATGTCAGTGAAAAAAGATAACCAGAAAAAAATAGTAATGGCGTCCTCTCTGATGGCAAAAGAGCGAAACAGAGATGAGATGACGTGTCTTCCAGGAAATCTAAACCGTATATCCTCTCAGAGAAGCAGGTAATATAACTTTGCAGAAGCTTTCATGTTGTTTACAATTGAGGGTTTCCCCTGTGTGGCGCACAATGTGAGATAATGGCGATTAAAAATGTAGGAAAGAATCTTCGGTGATGATCTATATTTTCTTTGTTCAGCTTTTATGATGGGGCTTTTATTAAAGTAGGCTAGTTCGTCTGGGTTGCAAAGTATATATTATTTTGTCCAACTTACTCCCATTGTGATAAAGATGCAGTTAGTAAAGTCGCCAATGAATCTCGTTTTATTTTGATTATAAAAATCTTTTTTTCTTTAGTATTTCGCAGAATTTTTAATATAACGCACACAAAGGCTTGCATTTAAACTGATCAATGTTTTTAGTATGATAAAGTACCATAAAAAGACAATATCTACTGAAAATAATATTAAAAATAAATTAAATGTATAAATAAATATTGCATTTGTACTAAGAGTCACTTATGTCAGTTTATCCCATAATACAACTCATATTTTCGAATATTTGTCAATGATCATGGGGAATCATACGGTTTTCACTATTTCTTACTTTCATTTTCTTTAAATGACAAAAGTTATTCTTGAAATGAAAAGTTGGAGCTTCCTTGGAAACAAGTTTCAACTGACAGTTTTCCAACTCCTTGGTCAGAACCATTAACACAACCATGTTAACACGTTCTAAACGGTGAGACGGGGACTTCACATTAATTAGGAATCTGTGTCCACAAATAGCGATTCAGCGCCCAGGATACATCTCTGAACATCACCATTCACAATGTGTTAATTTCTTCTGTAAACTTACTAACGGGAGAGTTTCAAGCGGTGCACTGACGACAAGGTTTCCAAAATTATTCCATGATTAATTCTTGATAGTTGTGTTATTTTTACAAATGTTCATAGTTTTATAACTATTGCCAGGGAATTCATGAAAATGTATTTAAATGAAGGAGCAAATTTTATAGAACGATATCACAAAATTATTGTCACTGACAAACAATAGAAACCTTGTAGAAATGCCTTTCATTTTTGCTCAATTAGTCAAACATTCTCACAAAACATCTAATGATGGGTTCTACCTAAATCTGTCGAACCTTGATAGCATTGAAACTTTCAAATGTAATGTACTTCAACCATTATATACAAATATAAGAATTCTGAAAATAATACCTAATACCGTGAGCGTAAATATGGAGTAACAATTCTGCAATGTTTCAACTATGACAATGACTACACGAGTGAATCGCACGTTCACGGAAACATTTTCCCAATAACATTGAAGTAGAATACATCTCTTGGAGAGTTTGCACGGCCTCGGCGCAGCGAAGCAGTGTTCGTACAAACCCCTCATGAAGCTTTCGCCCTCAGTGGAAGTGGCGCCTATTTCGTCTTCCTACCCGGGTTCCTCGAGGTTCATTTTAATAACGATGACATGCAAGTACTTACATTGAAGCAGGGCAGTGACGCTAATGGGGAGGGTGCGGGGATTTTTATGAAGACGTCCTTGAACTGGGAAGCAGAATGGTTTTCGTAGTCTTGAAGGACGTTACTGTATTTCGAAGGGTTCCCTTTCGAGAAAAATAAGCGTGGACTTTCAAGAGCAAAATTACGCGAAAGAGTTTTGAAAAATTTTCAAATTGTTGAAAAACTATTAATGACCTTATTTAATGATACAACTTTGTGGAACATGTTTTATTAAGAAAAAAAGATATCTGCAATATTGTAGTTTATATCAAGACATCGAAGAAATTTTAAACTGTGGAATTTTCGAAAATTCAGAGAATTCAATGAAAGTGATACTTGGCCATTTTTATAAGAGTTTTTATTCTACCCGTAAAAAACAATTACAGAATAAAGTATTTTTTGAATTTTCAATTCATTTTTCTCAATTTTTTAAAACGTTGAGGTTTCATGTAAAGTATCCCAAAAATCAAAATATCAGTTTCAAATTCAAGAGGCCTCGAAATCAGCCAGATAGATCACGAAATATCAATTTTGGTGAAAATATCTATGGTTTAGCAGGTTTTATTCTCAGACGGACGGGCAAAAGGATAGACAGACGTTTTGCTTTAAAATCAGTCAATTTTTAAATCAATTTTTCGGTATCTAGGATGCACAAAAGTGGGTACTGAGTACACAAAGTAATAGAGAAAATAATATACCACTCACAGAATCAAGAATTTTCCACTTTTTCGGAAGCAGAACCCCACAATACTAGTTCAGCATACTCTACACCTTATACTATACATATAAATAGAATGCGAGAAATAAAAGAAACTGATAATAAAGAGTTTGAGTAATTATTAATGAATTATAGATTGAGATATCGAATGATTAGTAATGAATTATAGAAGGGAGCATTATTAATGCGCTATGTCATCTAAGTTGCAGAGGAATATATAGAAAGGGAGTGGACTACGTATGCGGGATTTTGAAGGTTGTTGGAAACTGTGTTGAATTGGATAGTGCCGGAATCTGACTAGATTGTGAAAAAATATGAGTATGATAAGTTATTATTATTTGTTTGAGGATGAGTTCAAAACATAAATCTTTATGAAGGTCTTTGTGGTTTGCTTACCAGAGAGCGTTGGCAGTTATTCAGAGGACTTCGGTGGAGCTACTCGCACACGCTTTGGCGTCTTTATGGCGTCGGAGATGGAGCTGCTTACGCTAGCAGGAACTGCTTTGTCTGGATGCTGGTGTCGAGGGGTTCAATTTACAACGCCATCAACCTCGCATCGAAGAAAGAGCTTTGTGATGCTAGTGAACGCGTCGACTTAGCCAAAAGACGTCAGCTCTGCAGCTCGATTGTACGTCAGAGTAGTATGCGTTTCAGTCGTAAGGATTTTGTAATGTGTTGATGCCGGAGGAAGATGGTGAATAATGGAGAAAATGATATAATGAACGTGAATTAGGACCGGGGAAGTGAATCAAATACAAGGAAAAATCTTGTGGATTACATTTTTTTCTGACTCATTGTTCTCAGTTCTCATCAATTTTCCTAGAAGAGATCTTTGCTAGATAAGAAATGAAAGTTCTTTATTACTTCTACAGCCATCAATAGCTGCCCGCCTTGAGCAGTGTAATCTATGAAACAAATTGCGATGTGCAGTAATATCTTTGAAATAGGGTGAAATATATTGTGCATTCTGATATACTAAATCAACCAAGATGTCTGAAAGTATAAATTGATGCAGTGCTTTTGACCGGGAGGAGCTAGGGTTCGTGTCCCGACAGTGGTAGGATTTTCAACACTCTAGATAGGTCGAATTCAGCCGCTGCCTGGAGGATATTCTAGCGGCCGGCTGCTCTGATCGGTAGTTTTCTGTTTTTCTCCTATTAACACCAGGAGAATGGCAGAGCAATACCCTAACAAACGGACTGTGAGCGATTTTTTCCTTCCTCTTCCTTGACCTTTTCACACCCCTTACACACACTTACACTTGCATGTACCACACTACCACACATGACGGGAGACCAGTCTGGAACTTAGAGCTTGTGACAGTTGGTTCGGTGCTTTCACTGGTGAGAGAGATCTGGATGGGAACCCCCCCCCCAAGCCGACGTGTAGGTTGGCACCGAATCTCACTGCCCCGGCGGGAGAAGAACACCTCCACCTCCCATGAAAAAAGCAAGCACTACACTTACGAGACCAATGACCACCAGAGTTGCCGAACCCAGAACTACGAAATAATCAATCAAGCGATGTAACTACTATTTTGCACATTTCTTTCATCGTACAATTAAAATAACACCGATAATTTGATTTTTAAGAACATTTCAAGAGAACATTATTTTCCCACAAATTTTCTGTGATCTTCCTACATATCAGATCAGAATTCATCACATTATAAGGGCAAGCGAATATTTGAATCTTGGGTCAGTTGAGAAAGCAAAGAAGATATGATATTCTGAAAGTCATATTTAAATGTTTGGTTAGGAATTTGGTTAAATGCTCATAGGTTAATTTGCTGGACTGAAACTGAGTTACTTTCTTGGGAGAATGTACGACGCAAAGTCAAGTGGCAATGTAATATATTTGGGGAAATGTTGTATCACTGCAATTCGTTTCATAGTTTCGTTTCATGTTTGAACATTTTAACTAACTTGTAAGTAGAGAAGGGGACATTAGTCATGATGTGAATTATCACCTTTTTATAAGATACTTTTTCAAGAATATTCTCATAATGAATAACTGGATTCTCCAAAAACTACAATTATGGCAAGTTTTAAAAGGAAATACTGATTTTAAGGCTAGACTGACGAGTCGCGATGGGATGAATTTGATAGGATGTTCCTTTATCATTGGTTTTTGTCATCATAGTTCCGAACGTGCGCTCTGACACCGAAGTGACAAAAAATGATGACCACACTCACAAGCAGCAAGCCTTTGATTTCTCGGAGGGCGAGCTCCCGTAAATAGGGGGTTGACTCCGGGCACGTGGGAGCGCCCCGCGCGCCGCGAAGGCCCGGGCGCAGGCGCATGCGCCGGCGCCGGGAGAAACCCGCCTCCTCCGCGCCCGGCGACCTTCCGTCCGCCGCCACCCGGATGCGCCGCGCTGCGTCCACACCTCGTTGTGTTCTTTGTGGAAATTGAGCACACCGCGCCGGGAGGAAAAGCGGCCGAATACGAGAAAAGCGACTCAGCTAAAATGTTGCTATTTTTGAGGCAAGTGGCGAAAATAAAAAATTGATATCGTAGGCTTCCGCGGCCAGAGTCGTGATCTGGGCTGTCCGGGTGACGCCGCGTTGAAGGCTGGGGTGCCGACGTTTCGACCGACATATCGCGGTCCTCTTCAGGGCTGTACTGCAGGGCAGTACAGCAGGGCAGTACTGCAGGGCAGTATAGCCCTGAAAAGGACCGCGATATGTCGGTCAAAACGTCGGCACCCCAGCCTTCGATGCGGCGTCACCCGGACAGCCCAGATCAAAATAAAGAATTGCTCACTTTTACAGTAAAAATCATAAAAATAATTTTAAGATGTATCCTACATAAGGGGGCGGTTCCATAAGTTTCCGACCTGATGAAGATAACGTTCATACGTGGGAAAATATTCTGAGCAGTATGAAGACCTGTCTTTAATTGTTGTAATGCTGTAAGTTTACTTCCGACATCCATTCAGTCTTGTGAAGAGGTACTTGAATAGGATGCGATGCGTTAAATCTCATGGTGTTCGGATTTTTCACAACAAAGCCCCTGTGCTCACTGCTCAGATTGCAAAGAAAGTTGTGAAGGACCGTAGCTTCAAGGAGTTGGACCGTTCACCCTACAGTTCAGATTGGGCACCCAGCGATTACTACCATTTATAAAAACTGAAGAAAGACTTTCAGGGAAGAAAATTTTCTGATGAGTGTGAAGTGAAAGAAGAAGATTTTTACCATTTTCAAAGAAAACTTCGGAGAAATTTTTCAAAAGTCTAAAAATGTTAATATACAGATGTGAAAAGTAGATTGGAGTAAAGGATGATTAAGTTAAAAAGTTCCATAATTTTTTCTTTGTATCAAAAATAGAAGTTACTGAAACCAGAAACTTATGGAACCTACCTCGTAGAGTGGTCACTTTTGGACTTTGGTCGCGGAAAAACGGCTCCGCTCAGGGTGAAACCGTTCTCCGGTTAAATGAAAAATTGTGGGGGTGTTACATTTCTCGTGCACCGACGATATGTAGTTGCATGCATCCAACGGACGTTTTAAGACTGGAAGCTCATGTACTAGAGATACCGTCAATGAATTTTCAACTTTTCAACAAGAGCTAAGTACTAGCTGCAGAATGCGTTGCTATTGCCTGAGCGAGAGTTCGTGTGGTCGACTGCTGTGAACGGTCATTTCCCTGGTTTCTTTCGAAGTATCCCAGGCAAATGAGGACGGAGTGTAATAAATCACGAATCGAAGTAAAAATTTTCTCCCCATTAATGTCCTCACTCTCATTCTTCACTCACGTACGGTCCCTTTCCTTTGATCCAGAAAGTTTAACAATGTTACATGTTACCAGAACACAGGCAAAGGCTTCAGATGGACTATAACGCCATACGAAGAAAAAAATTCATCGCACTGTTAGTTCTGCTACGTAACGAGTAGATGTAATTGAATGTGTGTAAAATATAAATTTTTTGAACGCTTTGTTTTAATGCCATCTTTAGAGAAAAATCACTCATCTATACTTGGATTGTTTTAATGTGGCATCTGTGGATAGTACTCCAAGATGGAATTCGGCACGACTTTTTGAGTCTTTCTTGGTCCTAACACAAGATGACCGTATGATCGCGACCGTATCAAGCAGTGCTATAGATGAAGCAACTCTAGCGGCAGGACTGAGAATGACGCAAAAGTCGTGCCGAATTTCATCTTGGAGACACTACCTACCGATGCCACGTTAGAAAAACCTAAGTACAAGTTTGGGCTTCTATTACTTCAGTATCAATGTCAAAATAATCATTAAAAATAATAATTCGATCTGAAAAAATCCTTATTTCAATTCAAGGAAGAGTTCACAAAAGCAGTCATCGCCAATTTCGCAGCTTTTGCCAGAGAGTAAGAGACGGTGTCCTTGACATATCCAGTGGATTTGAAGCGAGGAACCACTATACTATACATGTTGCAAATGACCTAGAAGAAGACTCCCCAATACATGAGTCACAGCTGATGCAATACACAAACACTCGATTGCCCTTTTCACATTTGATACATCGGGACAAATTACTCATTGACTTGATTGATTGAGATTGACATTGGACAAATTGAAGACAAGACTGCATTAAAATATTGCCTGAAAATAAATGCTACTGACACTGCAGTCGAAAGTCTTTGGTTACTCGCGTGCAAGAGAGCAGCAGAACGCGTTTTCTATTTGAACATTGTCTTACTGTCAGCCCTAGGCACATCTAGGAGGCTGCGACGTACAACTGCCCTAATGAAAATAATGCAGATATCGCAATGCATCACTTAAAAATTTGGCCAACAACAATTGGAATGTTTTTCTCCATGGTGGAATGATGGTTAAATATTCTTTGTAATTTTTAGCGAACTTACTAGTCTTGAATAAAAAACATTACCCCATCAAAAACAGCTAAAATAATTATTTTTCCTTCATTTTAAATATAATTACCGCTTATAATTTTCAACTGATCTTTAAATCGGCATATTGAGGCTGTAGATATCTAAAATCTACAAAATGAAATTGCTTTAGTGAAACTAGTAAATATGTGTCTGGAATAATCGAACGATGCAATCTTGATGAATGCTGTAGAAATCTTGTGGAATTCCACTGTACTTCTGTAAGGGGAATGCAAGCCTCTTCATCCTTAGTAGAAACCGGTTTCAAGATGAACAATGGCCTCGTCAGTGACTTTTTAATGATGAAGTGAAATGCTACAAAACATATTGTTGAATAAATTGTTTATGGAAAAAAATGTTTTGCCTTATTTTTAATTTGCAAAAGGGATTCAATTCATAGGTTCATGACTTTTTTTCTTTTTGTCTTGTATTTCTAATTTTCTTCTCAAATACAAGTTACTTATTTTTATTTCTTCTTTCTACACCCTTCAAACCCTTTTCTTTTCCACGTGGTACGAGCGATGCCTCATTCCAACTTGCCAGTTTACGATTACCTGAAAATCCGGTTGGGCTACTACCAGTGCATCCGAATCGACCCGAAGCCGACCTAGTTAATGCGTCAGAGATAGTTACTGTTACGAAAGATTGCGCTATGAGATATTGGTATCTTCTAAGCAAAACATGCTTAGTTTTTTTTGTTCAGTTCGAATGAACCGTCAGCAAACTAAAGATTATACTGAAATATTTCTAAGGATGCGAGCTTACATATAGTGCCTTGGATATTTGATAGAGATTCTTATGAAAAATTATTCATCAGTAAATTGTATTGATACAATATTTTTTCTTCTGTAATTCTGGATAATAGATACAATCAATGAATGTTCATAATGTGCTTAATATGAATTCGAAGTTAAATTTATGTCATTTACCAAAATGCACGTTAATTTACCATTTAAATTTATAAACGTTCTGTTCAATGAAACATTATAAGTTGATAAAAATTTTTCTTATTTTGAAAGAGAAAATTATTGTTTTTCATAGGACTTATAATTTATGGAAAAATGGGTAGACTTCGAGATCAGCCTTTAATTCAAAATATCCAAAGACTTTATCCCCTCGTAAAAGCTGAACGCTCTGACACGGACACACTTTCATCAGTTCTTACTGAAAATAATCGCAAACTCTGTACACAAATTGTAAGATAAGACGTTCAAACCATTCTAAGTTAGAAAACATCAATTGGAAGATTATATAACACAAGTGACACATAAAATGTTCCCAATTTGGTAAGAAGTCTTATTTGAAGGATAGTCACGTAGGAAAAGAGAAGCGATAACATTTCGATTTTTTTTACTAAAAGTACTTGGTAAGTCGAAGATTTCCGGATTCCTCATGCAATCTCATGACGCGTTGCGTGAATTCTTACATTCCTGCCCCCGCTACATTTCGCAAAAAAGCAAAATCTCATGTAGATTATTTCAATCGTCTTATGATTCTCGCTTTAGCGGAGATTAGAGAAACGGAATATATCGTGACGCAAGACGAAGCTCTCACTTGTCGGCGATGCGATATCTGCTCCGTTTTACCTCACTTCCCCCACGCGCCTTCTCCTGAACACTGGAGTTCACAAGAACAACGGGACTTGAAACTTCAACACATAACGGGCGAAGGAAAAAAGTATGAACTTGCATTGCGGCTACGCCTCTATTCATGAACATAATGGACATTCATGAACATTATTACTGACATTGTAAAAGTTTTCAAATAATTAGTACCTAAATTATTACATTTCCTCAAATCATTACATTACCGAATTACGCATATCTCAGGACAAAGCCGAGGAGGTGTTTCGGTATGGAATGCATCTCCTTATTTTTTAGTAATTTTTTGCAAGGTTTTCGTTGCACAGCACCAAAAAAACATTACTTCAATAGTCGAATTAGAGTAAAATAACATTTGTGCATGCCTCTTGACCAAAGAAATAATTTTAAGTGGAATTTACTATCTTAATGTGAAAATGTGACCTTTCTGGTTTCGAAGGCTCGCCAATATAGAGCGCTACATTGTTGCATGTGCCTGGTGAGGAAATTACGTACGTGTTTCTAGCTCTCGACGAGGGAAGAAACTTTTTTTAGTAAAAAGCTCATTAGATTGGTTGCATATTCTCCGAATTAAAAGTAACTACAAATATTGCAAGTTAATTATAAATTGCCATTAGGAAATTATAGTCTAGAAACAAAAAGTGAATTGGAAATAAAAGCCAATTTGTCAAGTGCGATAGTGATTTTTAATGACCTTCACCAAAATATACGTAGACACGGAAGACGTTTGTGCAACACAAAACGTTGATAGTGCATGCAAATTCACCTAACATCGTTCTACAAAAATTAACTATGCCCCTGAAGTGCATTCATATCAGAAAAAACACACAGAGCTTCCTTTTAGTACGAAATATCACTTGAGAGTCCTTGCAAGAACAATCATTGCATTAAATCACTCAATCATTAAATTTTCAGTCATAATAACTTTGTGTTGTCGCAATGTTTTCACAACAACTTCACAATATTAAAGAATTACAAATATATTAACTGGGGATAGATGCGAATACGCAAGGTTAAGTTCTGTTGAAGCGTTAATATCAAGAAAATGCAACAGCATTGGCGTTCGAAGACTTCATATAATTTGTCGCTTTTATCATTTGGTTGTAAAATACATCTTTCAAGAAGCATAGCGTGACACAAAACATTTAAGAGTGTTGACTAAATATAAATTTCTCATGTGATGAGAAGAGAAAATACAATGATAATAATAAAAATTAGTACACAAACAAATAGTCCTACAAAATTATAACCGAAATGTAAACAGCTGTAGTTGTGCTTATTACACTTGTCTCGTAGCAAATTACACGGAAATCAGTGAAGATGTCTTTTTAAGGGAAGCATTGGCAATAATGCAAATTGAGAAAGGTTTTGTTTAGATTTTTCCACATCCGTTCACGTTTACCTCTAATTGTTCTCAATATCGTGACCTCGCATGACTCTATTGAGCAAATAAGTCGCGCACGAAAGTATTGAGGATAAGTGGTCCAGTAGAGAGGCAAAGTCCTTGCATATTTCTGTAGTAAATCTCTTGCAAGATCTCCCGCAAATAAATACTGTTTTCTTGTAAAGTTTATATATCTGGCCTTTTGCCATTGAGGTGGTAAGTATAGTTAATTAAAACGATCCATGACCGGTGGAACGTAACCTCAGTAACCCGCCATAAATGAGAAAATGTAAATACTCTGCTGTTAAAGCGTGAACTTCTTTATGAAGATCTATGTGACTGCGTAGCGACCTCTATTTCCTCTAACAAACACATAGTAATTACATTTTCAAGAGAAAGTAAGTATGCAAACTAGTAGCCTCGTACAATGGAAGGCTTGTCGACGAAAGAATTGGCAATGGATATGACTCTATTCAGAGAGACAACAGTCCCGTTCGCCGACGCCGTCCTGAATGTAAAGACAACTGCCGGGTTGAATTCAGAATAAGGATGGTCCACGACGAAGTGAATCATCTGCTTTCTTGGTACCACTATTTATGCTAGACGTGCCCTGCATTAGCCCCATTTCGAGCAATGCAACAAGTGGCATGCCACCTTGCCCTAACGATGAGAAATGTGGGGCAGATATGATAACGAGAGAACAAAGGGTTGACAGAGTCCTTTGTGGGTACCAGTATTCTTCGTTGAGTGATGGAAATAGTACGTATGCACACACACGAACGCTGCCTTACGAGATAAATACACTATAACAGAAGACTCTTTTTTCCGTTAGACTTTCTTACTTTACTTAGGAAGTGTCGATGTTTCCTTCTAACTGTGTAAAACGTCATTTTGATATTTTCCAGCATAATTTTTTGTGCTAATTTCCAGAAAGTCATTTTAACTCTAGTAAAGGGCCCTGTAAAATAGGACACATCTAATGATAAAACGTGAAACTTATTTATGTAAGATATTAATCAAACGACAGTGTAATATCTCTGAGGTAAAACGCTTGTGCTTGTGTAATTTTATAATTTAACTCTATAATTGTGTGATGTCACTGCACATCCTCTGACCGGGAGGTCCTAGGGTTCGAGTTTCGACGGCAGCAGGGTTTTCGACACCAGCTAGATAGCTCAATCTTATCACGCTGTCACTTAAGGCACTGAAGTAAAGCGCTTAATAATTTTATATTAATTTTGTAGACTAAATACGAGGGTGCTTAAACGATAACAGCAACCAACTGACGTCAAAGTATACATCAATGTTTATTTGCTTCCATTTAATTGTAAGCAACATCCTTGCTTTCGCGTGCAAAGAGTGCCCGAAACATGGCCCTCGATCTCCTGTAACCTGTTTTTCAGCACAATATATTTAAAATTTTAATTAACATAAAAATAAACAACATGATTTTCAGCTCAAGTTAAATTGTGAAATGACTCAGTGCCTTGTTTTATCTGAATTCTTTGTTGAGGCCTTATCCGCCATTTTCTCGGAAGTACCGAAAGCCCTTTTGTTCCGAACTGGGCTGAACCGGTGTGTCGACTCAAAAGCGGAAGCGACTAGCGCACGAACGGAGTAATTGAAACGCCATTTCCGTTCGGCGATTTCTATGGAAGTTCCTGTCACGTTCCGAATATCTATTCACAATGTTGGGACGTTTTTGTCCAATGCATAAGTTACTTAACACAGAAAAGTACTATCTTTCGGCAAAATATTTAAATCTCGTCCAAAAATCACTTCTGATTTGGGATGCAATAAAATGTTTCCTTAGTAGACTGAGATGGTAATAATGTTCCAGTAATCAAGAAGAAATATATTCGCGTCTCATACTTTACAAGAAACATTTAGCGGGGGAGATACCATTCCATACATATTGTGGGAAAAGAATTTCCAAATAATTATAAATTACAATAAGGAAAAAACTATTTTTAGCGTATCGACTAGTTCGCTCTACGTCAAGTCTATGTAGGTATTTAGTTCTTATCTCCTATTGAGTTGATATGAAAATGGGACGTGAATGGTTTGTACTCGTTTTTCTTCATATTTATTGTTCGCAGTCAGTTGTTTTGTGAAAACTGGATCTGGGAAACGGAACTCACATTTTTAACGAATTCTTAACTACTCACTACATACGCAGAAATAATATGTGTCAAATTCGTATCTATAGAATATTAGGAGTAATTGAAATTCTTTCAAATTGCTTTGCTAGCAGCGATGAACTAATTCCTTATACTTTCATTGACTTTGCAGCTTTCAATCTTGCAAACATTTATAATAAAGGAGCATAATTGTTCTGGACAGTCATAACCTGCAGCAAGTGTATAAGCCAATATAAGTTATTAAATTAATAGAAGTTCTTAATTCAGCATTTGAAATGTAAAATCTAATGTTCATAGCCTTATTCAATTCATGCTGATAAGTTATTTCCAAATTACTCATTTTTAAGTGAAGTAATATTCTCATACAATTTATCATGCAACTACCATTTGATACCAAAATTTTACAATATCATCGCAGCAGATAAGTTCCGATTAAATATAAAAACACATTTGCGATGAGGTTTTAAAAATCAAAAGGAACAGAATTATCATGGTGAAATTGTTAATCGCGTTTCATTTAAACGAAATCGTACAGAATCAAAACTCAGCATATGAATTCATAAATATCCATTTTTTTAAAATTTGGGGTGGGGGTGAGGGGGCATTGCATAGAAGGAAAACAAATCCCTTCTCTCTCTCTCTCAGCGTATATAAACTTCAGACCACTCTATATCCAACCAGTTCCTGCAGCAATTGAACTAAGGTCTAGCGAGCTAGAAAAATCGATAGGTGATTGGTTTAAGTTATGTTTAACACGTAATTTCCTGTCAGTATGCCCAACTCGTAGTGACCTTTTGTTGTGGAGCGGATAACACGCAACTTCCCACAGCGATTTCGTTTACATTCGGTCATTGCCCTGAGGCGACTGACGGAGACGGAAAGAAACTAGTCTGGCAGGGTTCGTAATTGCATTTGATTGATGAACTCGATGCAAACCTCATTTGCCATTACATTTGTTTCTCTCTCTTTAGCACGCGAATGAAGTCTACGACCGATATCTGTCAATATTTTTTTCTAAAGAACCTCCTGTTTTTATAACACACTTCATATAACTAAACCTAAACATATTATTAAGTAATATATTTACACATTGTAGCACTATGTGCAGAAAAACATTCCACAAAAGGTGAAGAATCGGCCGTAACTACGTCATAAACAATAATTTTCTGAGAAGTAAGAAATTTGTGATCACATTTTTAAATAATTCTCTACGTCGTGGAAAAATAATAACGGACGCCGGTGATCAGAAAAATGTGTCTAATAAAGTAGGTTGATCTCCTCCATTACAACGTGGTAAGTACGAGAAATTCTGGTTGTTACGCCGTTTGTATTGTCAACTTCTGGCTAAAACCACGTAAATCGTAGCAAAAAGAGAAGAAATACGGCAGTTAGGAAACGAAATGTTTGGACTAGAAGGAGTGAAGGCAACGAGACTGTTAGCTCCAGAAAGCATTGTCAGAACCAAATAATATAAGAAAAGTTTCACCAACTCTGTTTCGCTCGTATAAAACGTACAAAGAAATTTTATTTACTGATATTTTTATTTATATATGTAATTATAAACACCAGTAACATATTTACACATTGTAGCTCTTTAAACAGAAAAACATTCTGCAACATTGCACAAAAGCATTCCACAAAGATAAAGAATAGGCCGTAACGACATTATAAGCACTAATTTTCTGAAAAGTGAAAATTTTGTCGTCAATGTTTTAAATAATTCTCCACGTTGCTGAAAAAATAACAACGTTCATAACGACGTTGGTGATGAGAGAAATTTGTCAAATAAGGTAACAACATCCTTACGGTCTCCTCTGTCAACTCTGTCAACTGTCTCTCGTCTTGTCCAACGGTCTCCTCCATAACAACGTTGTAAGTCTGAGAAATTCCGAGCGCTAGTCTGATTGTATTCTCAACTTCTGGCCAAATCCACGTAAATCTTAGCAAAAAGAGGAGAAGAAGAAATATGGCAGATAGAAAACAAAATGACTGGACTCGAAGGAGTGGAGGTAACGAGACTGTTAGATCCAGAGAGCATTGTCAGAACCAAATAATATAAGAAAAGTTCCACCAACACTGTTTCGTTTGTATAAAACCGCCCTTTTCATCACGTGACTGCTGACGCAATTGCGCTGCCCAGGCGCAAATACGTCCACCGCCTCCGAAAAGGCTGCAGTCTTTGCGTGAGGGTTAACCCTGCTCCTCGTGCGGTGGGTTGGTGAGGTCTCCGCTTCGCTGCGCAGAACTACCTTGCACTCGGCCACAAAGAGCACCGCGACTCCTCTACCTCCCGGATGCCGCCACCGCCGCCCCCACCGCCCCCGCCACCCGAGCTTCCGGCCGTTCGCCACGCTCCCTGCCGCCGCCGCGCGGCCTTCGCCAGGGTCAGAGCGTAGCTCAAGCTCCAACTCACGCTCTCGGATGTGGCGCAGGTACTTTTGTGCACTTCTCTCGTTGGGTTTTTCTTGTTTGTTTCTTATTTCTTTTTGTCGGAGTTGCATCAATTGTGTACTGCATTAAGATGACTTTGATGTTTTGTAGCTAGATCATTTTCGTGCAATATTTAAGCTTAAATTAGTCCTCAGGCCTTCGTTTGGGTCAGTGCGTGACCAAATTTCTAACTCGTGCTCTCGGCGCAAAGTAGATTCTTTTTCGTATTTCTTTGATTTAGATATTGGATTTTTTCTTGGTTGAGTGTTTGATTTTGGATTTTATCAATTTTGTACTACTTTAAGGTGGTATGAGATGTTTTGGTTCGTTCACGGGCGTTTCATTTTCGTGCAATATTTAAGCTTGCCCTATTATTTGACAAAAGACTAACGTGGAAACCCCACATCCACGCAAGTGCTAATAAAGCCTTGGTCAAAACATAAAAAATGTTCCCCTTAATTAACTCTCGATCTGCCATAATAATAGAAAGCTGAATATTACTGTCCAAATCAATTATTCAACCCATTCTAACCTATGCATGTCCAGTATGGGGTGGCGTAGCACCCAGTAACATCCAAAATTTAGTTGCATTCCAAAATAAGTTCCTACGAAAGACCCTCAAGGTATCATGGTTTATTCCAAATTCCCAAATTCATTGCGAGCTAAATATATTGCCACACGAACACATAAGTAAAATATTCGACCATTTCTATCAAAATCTTTACTCTTCACTCTGTTCCATAATATTTCATCTGGACCGTTGTGCTTCATGGTCCCGTAATAAATCAAAGTTCCCTAAGGATAGACTGACACCACCGTAACTTGATTTTTACACCCTTCCTAGCGCTACTTTAACCTTCAACTTTACACCTCAGACCAAACCTTGAAGCTTGAACAAACCTTCGAAACTTGTTCAGAGTAGTTCAGAGTTCAGACAATGTTCACGAGTAGGAATGAATACTCCTTGCTATGGATGGCCGTATCCAAAATGTTATAATAAAAAATGTACTATTTTCAAACTCCTCGAGAGACAGAAATGTCGAACGAGAAGAAAAAATTAAAAAAAAGAAGCTTGCCCTGAGAATTCTCCGCCGCTTGTCATTCGTCCGGATTAGCGCCTAGTACTTCAAGCTCCGAGACACACTCTTAGAAACGATGCAGGTATGTTTCTCCATTACATTATATTTTGGGTTCGCCCTTTCTGTATTGTATTAAGGGTACAAAGAACTAATTGTTAGAGAATTTTCGAATTGTTCTGTTTCGTTCCACAAAAGACGTGAATAAGTTCTCTGCGACTGACGCACTTAATCCATTCGAATGTCATTTTTAACTTCTACTCTGGTTTTCAAGAGGAGGATTCAGATAATATTACAGGGGGGAAGACAATTGAGGTGCGTTTTTTTCAAAACTTGATAAATGCAAAATATAGTTTTACACAAAATGAATGTTGAAAATGCATTTATATTGATTTTTGCTAAAATCAAGTGATTTTGAATGCTTAAATTATTAGTACTCTATATAATGTGTTGATTTTTGGTAAAATCCGATTTGAGGGATGATAAAATTGGTTAAAAGATGCCTAAACGATGTATAATATATATTGGATTTCTGTTGCATTTGTCGGGTTTGAAAAAATGCTCCATAAGTAGTTTCAACACCTCCTTCATTCGTTCAAGAAAAAAGACCCCTATGATCCCCGCTCCTTCGGTTCCGCCATTAAAATGCAGTCTCGTCTATCTTCTTGTTATCTTTCTTGATTCGTTTTTTGATCATTTAGCAAAAAAATCAATTCTTTATATTAAGGAACATTTTAGATCCAAAATTCCGAAAAGGTAATTTGCAATTCCTTATTTCATAAATCCAAGCTTAAGATAAATACAAGGCTGTATAGAAAATCTCACGAAAGTTCATTATCTAGATTTTTCGTGCGATCACGATCGATTAAAGAACGAAAATGAAAAGAATAATGTCATGGTAATCAATCGTCTTATGTTATAATAAAAGAGTCTCTCACTAAATCCAGACAAAAGTTTCCGCTCTGGGAGACAGGACTACTGTTGGGAAAGGGTGTAAGATTTCATATCTCCCAGCAATGTAGCCAAAATCTCTCACTGGCCATGAGATGAGTGTGGGCTCGAAATGAGAGAGAATTTTTAATGTTAGCTATCATAGGGCTTTCATTTATGTATTTATCTCAATATAGAACAAATGTAGGAAAATAAATTTCATCACGGTACGTATCCTTTCCGTCAGATGATAGTTATACACAGTAAAACACTCCATAATTTAACCGTTTTGTCGCTCTCAATGGATTCATTAGACATGTGATCGAAGATGTGTCGTGCGCTCAAACACATTAGACAGGTGACAATCCAGCGCCAATTTTTTTCGCTGTTAACTTATTACTCTACGCCTGAGGCTCATCGCAAAATGAGACGCAGGTCCGTGACGTGACGCAGTGTGACTCATAGTGAGTTTCTGCGAACCACTGCTTATTGGGCGCGCGCACGAGCGCGCGGGAAGGGAGACCCCAACCATAGCCACACCATTGACAAAATTAATCTTGTGTGTCGTTCCCAACAGCTGCATTTGAATAAATGTGATGCAACACCGACCCAATGTTTTTTGGTCGGGAAAATGGATAAATTGAACATTAATGGAATGCGTGCATTTAATTAAGTAGCAAATATAAAGTATTTAATAAGTTATATACCAATAATTCCTTAAGTAATATATAAATTATGTTAAATAGATTACGTCAATAATAGTTACGCGGGGAAGGATATCTAGATGAGCCGTAACCGAATTTGGTGCAAAATGTTTGGGAATTTTGTATTGGCTGAACTAAAGAACGTTTTATGATAATTGCGATGATCATATGATGTTGCGATAATCGCGATATCAGCTAACCCAACTATCTTAACACACATCTTTTAAAATCATCACTCATGATACAAAGCATTCCACACGTGTTTCATTTATCAATTTGCTTTAGGTTAATACTGTCTGGCGACGCGGAGCCGCGCGTGGTGGTTCACTTCCAAAGCGTCCTGTTTACTCTGCGCGTGTCGCTGGCATTATCGCTCGTGGGAGGGCACTTTCTCTTCTGGCCGGGAGGGGGCGGGGCGCGGCGGGTGGCGGGCGCCCTCGTGCGGCATTGGCTCCCGCGACCGTGACCTGGCCCACGGCGGCGCCGCCGCGCTGTTCGCGAGAGCCAGGCCGCGCGCATGCCGTCATCTGCTCGGCGCTGCGCTGTGCGGGGGGAGGGGGGTTGCAAATCGCTTGACGTCACACCTGCCCATCGGGGTCCTCGCGCGCAATTAAGCCACTCGGGCAGCGCTCGGGGTGACCGCTCGCGCAGCCGCTTTCGGGAGGTCTCGTTGGAGGTTGCGGGGCTTGGGAGGGCCGAAGCACAAGGTCATTGGCGCGCGCGTTCTTGTGTAGAGCAGTTTCTCTAAAAAGGAACCACTTCGCCAGGTCGGGAAATAAATGAACGTCGTGCAGGGCGATGAAATTGCAAGAAATAGTGATGATGTCATTTACAGATGAGCTACCTGTAAACGAACGCACTGATAATGAGTGCATGGGCATATCTTGCAGTTATGTTGCCAGCAGTGGCCAAGCAGTAGTTTCAATGCGTACCTTTCTATCAGTAATCTCTCTAACAGAACGCATCAAGTTTATTTCGGAAGAGAATTGTACCACAGCTGGTTGTATTGAATTTGGGGCTGACTTTTGCACTCCTAGGACTGACTTTTGCACTATTTTGGCTTGAACATAAGTTCTGAGCTACCAATACCACGTGTTCATTTCGCCCGGGTGTTCTTGAATCTTCCTCAGGTGTACATTTTGTAAGGAGTCCTATCCAGTTTTCTGTTTCTTGAATAACAACAAATTGTGAATGAACAGATGATCGGAAGACATTAAAATAAAACCAGAGTAAAATATGCAAAAAATACACTACGCAATTTACGTCATTAAGTTAGAATAAGCAAGGTTGATGACACATTGATTACATTGAATGTTTGATAATTTGATTGGGAATCCGATGATCATCGACACGAACGTAGACAATGGACATATTCAGAAACAATGCGCTAAGAAGTGAATTCAACGCAATTAAGTACGTACCCGTGGAGAATATTTTCTTAAGAATCTTTTATTTCACATCACAACAAATACAACTGATCATTTACATCCTTACACTCTTTGTCGATAAGCGCTGGTGATTAACGGGTATCACTAATGTATGGCAAATTATTTCCTAAATATACGTATATCCACTTACATATAAAAATAGAAATTAACAGATATGTTTTGAATCGTGTTGTACCCGTCCTTCTTTCTCTTTACAAACGTTGTGTTGATTCACAAACAGACACAGATTTAGGCGGCACGTGGTCGCCAATGACCTTCACGCCCGTGTTGCCCCTGAATGCGTTCACTCGTTTTTTCTCGTTTTCGTTTACTTCAGAGCGGAAATGCAATCGCCGGGCTTCCACGAAGAGAACGAAACTAGAAAGATCGTGCGGAACCAGGTACTCGTTGTATTGACTGACAAACTCGTTCCAGGATGTACTTTCTCACGAGCCTTCTTGTTCGGCTTTCATGTTCTGTTCTCTTTATTCACGAACTTTTCTGGTGTTACCTTGCACATTCGAAGGGTGTCACGGCAGACACGTGCATTGACAGTCAGCACGTGATTCTGCAGTACATTATTTATCAATGTGGGAAAGGTGCCAAACACTGGTTTAAGAAATATGACACACCATAAAAAGGAATATCTTATAATCGAATTACTAGAAGAGATGCACGTAATCCAACATAAGTTGATCGAAGTTAAGAGCCATTCTGCTACCTTTACTTCTTTAATATTATTTAAGTTTTGTTTCTATTCACAACTTATTGCATGTAATAAATTCTTACCGACTTTATACTTTAGACAATTGTATATTTGGAAGAAAAGTTTTAATCTACAAGATAATAGTGACTAGTAGTAAATTCAGGAAAGTTTGAAAATTCCGAATCAAACATGTATGTGCTTTTTAATTTTAAACTCTATCAACCCATTTACCTTAAAGGAGTCTTTCCTGAAATGAGTCAATTGGAACGATTTTTGTGGATAAAATTTATTTTGCGTTTTTTTTATTAAAGAATGGGCTACAAAAAGAAGGGTGATACAAAAAGACTCGTATTTCCTACTGAAATCACCATGGAGGCATTATTATGGAAGATAATTGGAATCTGACCAAGAAATGCAAATACAATATCTTAAAAATATACAAATTTTATTTTCATTCCTCAGTTGTAACGTCCCTCTTTCAACGCCTTCATGCAACTGGTTTTGTGACGTAACGAATTGGCTTTTCGAACTCGAAATTTTCCCTTTTAACCTGCTATGGAGTATTATAGAGTCACCTTTGTCCACACCTACAATTACGAAGGTGAGAAACAGGGACAAGCTTACCTTCGTGTTTGTTGATCAGGCCAAAACCAGCGTGCGCCGATAATTTATACGTGTAGGTACTCGCAATATCCCCACAATCCGGTTTAAGTTCATACAGTGTGGACACTGTGAGCGTAATTACGGATTTTACGCGCGGTTACGCACGAAATGCGAGGTCAACAATTCGCACAGAGTGGGCGGTGGAGCTTTCTTAGCCAGAATGACGTGAACGAAGGAGAGTTATGCACCTCACTAAAAAACGTCATGGTCGCGAAGTAACCTCTTCCGAGGGGGTTTCCTTTTAAGAAAAGCTCAGTCATCTACGCCTATACTCAGTCGCCAGGAATAATCAACAGGAGTACCGCCAACTTGCATACTGGCACGAGGATCACATCGTAATAAAATTCAGCGAAGAACAGAAGGTTAACGGGTAATGAAAAGATCGTGTTTGATTAAGTAAATGAAACCTATTATATAATTTATAAAACCTTGAATGTAGGAAATTGGGTTTTATTTAAAATTGAAATACGTTCGTGTTCATCGATAAATAGTAATACTCGCGTAAGGAATTATTTCTCTTTTTGTGGCAATAATCTGGATATGTATATAGTTTACGATTAAAAACAGTTGGATATTTAATTATTAAGAAACATTCAAAATAGAACTTTTATATTGCGATATAAATATTGATTTTATGAATGTATGAATGCATTTTCCGTAAATCGAAAAAGTGTTATATATATATATATATATATATATATATATATATATATATATATATATATATATAGAGAGAGAGAGAGAGAGAGAGAGAGAGAGAGAGAGAGTCCGTGTGTGTGTATGTCTTTAATAAAATCATTATAATACAATTTTATTTTTTATATTTCATGGATTCCTATAACCGCAACCTTCCAAAAATTCGGGAAGTTTGCGAAGAGTATCAGCTAAGTCGTTTTGCTTTATAGAACTGTTTATACTTTTTGCAAAACTTGGGTTAATTTGGCATACTTTGGGTAACTGTAAATTATGAGCAATTTAAAATGAAAGAATTATGCAAACTGAGTTACGTAATTCCCGGTTGTCCATTTAAAAATCACATACGAGGCAATACTAGTTTCCGTGGACTATCAGTTCTAAATGTATGAAAGACAACTCTGAAACTGCATATCTTTAGAGATAAATCAAATCGTGCTTATACATATTCCACAAGATTATTTTTTTCCTTCTGTGTAGCATAAATATACATTTTTCTCTCTAATTCTTGCCACATTACGTCAACATTTTCTTCGTGATTTGTTATTGTGTGCCGAGTAAATGAATGCGAATGTGAATGAAAGAATATGAAAGGAATTCAAAATATTGCAGTTCTTTCCTTGCAAATTATTTCCTCTGCGACAATCGCCTTACTGAAATAAGTCGAATTCTTCAGAGCATTTTTTAATTAAAATAATAGCTTTTCCTCTAATTTCCTTCAGAAAATAGAAATTTTAAAATGGAAAAACATGAACATTTTGTAAAATTTCAACAAAGGTATCTAATCTGTTAATTTGAAGAAGGAAAAACGTAATATTGATACAGGATTGAGGAGGTATCAACCACAACTATATGCTAACACGGTGGAATGGAATTTTTAAATCAAAATAAAGTAAATTTATATTTGCAGAAAGTATTTCCTGACACTAGTGAGAAAGATTAATACATTGCTTTTTATATTTTTTTTATTTTTTCAACATTTGCAACTTGTTTACTTTTCTCCATTATTACTTTTATATTAAAAGTCAAGACAGTTTCTTCATTTGTAGCTTGAAAGTACTCATAATCAGGTTGTGAAGGTAATTTACGTGAATTTTACTCGGATTTACTTCGTCAAAGGACATTCTCCAGTTTTTCTGGATGCTTCTACTCGTGGAACAGCGCATGGTCACAAACGAGTGAAACACTGAAATCCTCTGCAGTGTGACTTCTCGAAAGGAGATAATCCCCGTAGCACGTCGCTATCTGGGCCGCTGATTGGGCACATCTGGAAGCCCGCTGTGAGAAGTCGCGTCTTGTGCACGCCGCAAAAAGTGGCGAAGTCGAGGCACCAGTGAAACGATGGCGGTGGAGTACATGGAAATAACTAAACTTTTGATGTTTAGGTGCTAAAGAAATTAAAATGAGATATCTTAAATTAATGTTTACTTCGGTTTTTATTGATTAAAAAATTTTCATTAATGATTAAATACTTCTTTTTGCAGAAAAACCTTACTCAAGTTTTATATAGGGTATTGATTCACCAATCTTAATCGAACTGTTAATTATTCCGAAAAATGAAATATGCAAGTTAGAGTAAGCTTCAAGAGTTAACTCTCCTCACATATTCGTTAAAATTGTCTTGAATGCGCAAAATCTAACGCCTCACGTTGTATGCAAGAGAGACGTTTTCATGTGAGTGATAGTTTTAGGATTTACAGACAGCTTTTGTTGTTTTGGCTACCACAAAGAACACACCACTCAGATACTTTTTTAGAAGCAACCCAGGAATCCGTAGCTTCGAGATATGGTAGACGATACCGGACAGTGTAAGCAAAAGTTAGCCTACGACGCGTTTACGGACATTGCTTGGCAGAGGAAGAGGCAATAGCGGAGGAGGCGATGGAATCTAGGACGATGGTGGTAGTGCGATAGCAAAGACAACATTGCTGATCGCAGAAGAAAGATATTAGTGGCGATGACAAATGTTCGAAGATTCTGCTTTCCAACAGCGCCACGTCTCGGAACAAGTCTTTGTCATCCACGACCTAGCAGTAGTGTCGGAGTTTTTGGAAATCACGGGCGATGTATCACTTGGGAAAGGGGTATCGGCCCATCACTAGCCTAAGGGTGGAAATTGACACAGGTTTGGGAGGAAAGCTTACGGTTAGATGCATGGTCCGTTGTTTGCACCGGGATCTTTCAGAAATTGATCGGAGAAATCCAAGGAAACCACGTAAATTCTCATCCAGGCAGTGGCGTCGACCCCGCTACAAGAACTCGCTGACAAGTTCTCCACCTCGCTTATGAAACCTAGGACTTTCCTGACTACGAAACTTGTAGATTAACAACTAGTACATTCGACTCCCGACTGTATATGAAGATAACGGAGAACAAATTGATAGCGAAATAGGATATGTAACAGAGTAGGAGCTGGAGAAAAACGAAGATGGAATGGAGAACATAACGGGGAGAAGGTAGTAAATCAAGATGAAGGCATTTGAGGTGTTTGATGCCGGTGTTGGTGACAGACGGCCAGTGTTAAAGAAACGGAGAGGAATAGGCAGAAAAGTCAGTCAGTGAAGTTTGACTCTGTGCTCACTCTTATTCGTTGACTTGGTGTAAATGTTAACAAGCACGGACTGAAATGGCTCAATGACACCATTGCCGCCTCTCTTCCCCGGAGGTCCTAAGGTTGGGGTCCCGTCAATGATTGATTGTAGACTCCAGTTTCTTAGCCGGGTCGAATTCAACAACTGCCAGGAGCATCATTTTAGCGTTCGGCTGCTTTGATCGGTGATTTTCCATGATTTCTTTGAACAATATCAGGCGAATGCCGGAGTAGTACCGTAACAAATGGGCCACGGTCCGACCGTGATTTTCTCTTCTTCACTTGTTTCCTGCCCTCCCCTTACATAAACTCACACACGCACAGTTACTTTCACGATACTAGCACACATGTCGGGAGACCAGTCAAGAGATTAGAGTATGTCCCAGTTTGGGGCGGTTCCACGTTGGGGGAGGAATCCGCCCGCAAGCCGATGTGTAGGTCTATGCCAGATCTCTCTAGCGGGGCAGGAGAACCGCCACCTTCCTTTTAAGTCATGCCCTAGGTGACGGGTTGATATACGTTTATTTCGTGGCTTTGATTACATTTTAATTCTTTTGTTTCGAATTTAATGTTTTCGGTGTTCTAGCATCAATATTTTGTGAAGTATTTTTTCTTTAGCGCAGCTATTAAATATTTTATTTACAAATAAAACCAGCTTGGCCGTTTCTGCTTCATCTCTTAGAATTGTTTGGGCTGTACTTATTCCCATCAGTTTACTATGCTGTTTACTGATCATTACTGTGTGGCCTTCAACTTCATCGCTCTCTGACAGACAATTTCTAAGATATACTGGTCGTAACAGATCAACAGATAAACGAAGATCAACTTTCTCACATACCAAGAAACTACTGTCTTGTACTCTCTTCATCAAGTAGATAAAAGCGAGCACAACTATTCCAGCTTATCACGCTAGTCATTCATGATTACTGCTTGCTTTAGAATGTGAAGTATGGCGACTGGTTTCCGAAATATACAGAAATAAGAGGTGGAGGTTCATCTCACCCTAAGGATCATCTCTTCCGAAATCGCACTGTTAAATGTTCCGCCTAATTATACCTTATTGTTGATTTGTTATTTTATATCTGGACTCCGATTGTGAAGTTTCTCACTATTATGCCTTTCAAGTTGTTTTTCTCTGTTACAGGCCTGACACATTTCCTTACCATGATATAAAATAATATGTAACAGGGTTTGAAGCCGCGTACAAAATCCCTAATAAATTGAGTTGGCTTCGCCGTATACATTTTTATTCTAAATTATACTTGTTCGAGATGCTAAGTTTTCTCATAAGGACAAATTTTTTGACACTCTTTTGTGTTGTTAACGATATTACTTTATACGATAATTACTGTCGGCTCAAACGGCAGATAATTTTTCTTCTCTTTTTTGTTAATATTTGGATAACTATTTTTTTAAACGTCATGTTATACAATAATCTTAATATTTAGATCCATAGTTAAATTGACAAGTAGGTGGTAGTATTGTTTTACTTTAAAATAACAACTATTAGCCTAAATTATGACAATTTGCGAGTTTGTAATTTAGAGATTTTTGATCGATCAAATCAAATATATGTATTTGATAATATATCTAATTATAATAATCTAAATATCCTGTTTATAATCGTATGTTAGGTAAAGCATTTGTCATCGAAGATTCTAGATCCAAGTCCTGGCATAATCAGAACCTTTCAGGGTTTTAAAAGTTAAAATAGTGTGATAAGAGTAAAATGCTCTTGACGTAAACCATTTCACACGAGCGATTAGTTCTCAAAAATGTCGTATTAACGTTCATGAACATTCCGTCTTTATTTGCACCGTCTTTTCTACGAGAAAAGTCTTACCTTCACGTCATGAAGTGAACGTAAAGTATGGGATAATGACTGATACATCAGGAATTACATCTGTTTCCGCAAGCCATTTGGCGAATCTTTTGTTTTAACCAAGGTTACAGTGACAAAGTCGTAAAAAAGAATGTAAGTGGGAAGTTGTGACAGTTTACTATCACTCGCATGACGTGGAATAGTTTGTTATTGAATGCCATGCATCCAATAAGGTCTCAATAATATCTTTCCTGGTCTATATTAAGAACGTTATTGTAATTATTTACATTGTTTTCCTCTTATGTACAAATACAGGAATCTAATACGATTACATTTTACGATTACATTACGAGACATACGTCTACATTAGAAATTACATTAGCTTCATGTCAAATGAAAATTATGTACTTCTAAACGCACGAATGAAAATATGTTAATATCTCTAAAACTCGTTATTTTATAATGTTTATGCAGTTGTTTAATAAAGGGACTTGAGATTCTTCTTCCTTTCCAAACTGCATTTTATAAGAAACTGGTCATCCATTATCATCAAAGTACATTCCATTAATTGGCTGAATTAATTCCTCTTTTTACTTTAAAATCGTAAAATTAATAGGATTCATTTTATGAGTGTGTATACTATACATATCTACGAGGATCCCTAATTTGTATAAATGAAGTGTTCTGGTGAAAATATTGCTAATAGACTTTCCACATTTCTCAGGAAAATGCAATGTGGAGCAAATTATCACTGGCATTGTTGCCCAATATTGAAATCACTTGGCATCTAGACAGAACTAGAGCTTCTCCATCGAGAGGCCAATTATCTCGGTTTCATTCAAAACGTCAGATACAATTATGTATACCCTAAAAATATTACTTTGTGAACATATTTTATATAAGGTTATTTATGCCGATTGAATCAAATCCTGTTTTCAGAATCAATGCGTGATTTACAAAACCCGACGGTCGTGAGCATTAAACCAAGAATGTTCTGAGAAAGTGCAGATCTCACGGCTTGTATGCACGGTCATGCGCAGTGTTTGTGCGCACGTTTTAGCTGCGGGCGACCGCTTTGTAGAAGAAGGGTGCGCCTTGGCCGGCGGCGCTCGTGCCACGCGGTGCCATCCCAGCGGGCGAACGGGGATTCCCCGTGCCCGGCGGCTCCTGCGTCTGCCCCTCGCCTCGCCCCCGCGCGCCTCCTCGCCTCAGACGCGTTCAAAAGATGAGTCGCTCGCGGCACAGAAGTGCGCAGCAAACTTACGTGGGCGTGCCTTGTAGATACTTTAGGAAAGGAAATGTGTGTGTGAGTGTGTGCTGTAAGAATGAATTAGGAAATAATAAGGAAAATATCAACCCATTAAACTTTAATGCGTGTTAATGTGAGTTGGGAAATAATCAACCACAACAATACTCAAGTTACACCCATATATTGTTGTGGTTGACTACGTCCTAACTCATATTACGGAGTACCACAAGATATCTGCTACCACCACTGAATCTAATATGTGTATCAGAAGCTAATCAACTGAAAATGTTCTGATAATACTTATAATATTTGTGTAATTTAATGGGAAATGTGGTCATGTTTAGTTTCTGATAGGAGTTTAAAACCGGGAGGAATTGCCATCAAGCCCAATCATTTTCCTTTAACCACAGAAAACAACGCTAATGTTTCCAATTTTCTTTGTGAGATTCAATGATGAATTAGTGGCTTCTAAGTTGGAAGTCGGTATGCTGATAAGTTTGCTTCTTGTGCAATTAGGGAGAGCCGTAATGAATGGTTGTTCTTGTATAATACTTGTATACAATACTTGTATATTCCCCATGACGAACGAGTGTGCTGCAAGCCAATTGTTTGTAACCTCACTCACACTTCAACGCGCATTTGAGCAACGAAGTCTGTCCGTATTTTATTCTGAAAATGAAGATGAGTGCAATACTCGGTTGCGAAGAATATGCGAAGAAGTCTTCCATTTTCGTGCCCTCCATTTTCTTATTAGATAAGCACAGAGGTGGTAAGTCATTGAATGATAATATCGTGTTTCCGGGGTTGTCAACTGCTATAGCCATTAGCCCCGTAAGTGTAGTGCATTTTTTTTGTCACTGGAAGTGGCAATGTTCTTACCCCGCTGAATGGTGAGATTCGGTCTGATCTACACGTCAGTTAACCGGTTTTCCCATCCAGATATCTCCCACCAGCGTGGAACTGCCCCAGCCAGGACAAGTTTTAAGGTCTCGGCTAGTCTCCCCACGTGTGTTGAAGTGTATTCGGAGTGAATCTGTTTTAGTCGTTCACAAAAGATTAAAAGCTGTGTGCATGTTAACGAGGACGACTTAACGATAGTTTGCGCGGATTGATAGTGGATAACAAACCGCAAACAACCTAAACCTCCGCCACCGGTTCTGCACGCACCAGCCGTGCCACCGCTTCCACCAGCGTCATCTCGCACGCGGCGCGTGTGGTGTCGAGGCGGCGCGCGCTGATAGTGCAGCTCCGCGCGTAAGGCAAGGTCATCGGAGCGCGGTGCATACAGAAGGCGGCTCGTCGGCGTGCGCTACGACTTGAGATAGCATCTTGACGGCACGCGGCGCGGCGCGGCGTGGCGGGGAGGTCAAGCGTCCAAGATTTCTTCCCAGTTCTGTACTTTTCGCGTGGTCGACGTTAAACCGCGCCGCAGAGGCAAGTGAGTAACACCAAAAAGAGACGCATCACAGGTACGAGTACACCCAAGAAGCATTCCAGCACCACCATCATAGCATTTCTTAATCATTCGCCCTTCTCCTCATCATCATTATCATCGGGGCCCAGTGGTAGAGAAAGTTGTTGAAGTGTGCAGAGAGGTGATTCGATTGTCTTTCGATTGAAAGAATGAAGCTCAAATTTCAGGACTTAAAAAAAAATAGCAGTATTGTTTGTAAGTGATTTTTTGCCTTGCTTATGAGAATCATTAGATTATTTCGCTGTCAGATATTTACTGGTATTCCTCCGCATTCACCGAATATGATAAGTTTAAATCATGACACATTTAGCAGTGTAACTGAGGGCGAATCTGATCCTATACGAACTAGGTGAAAATTATTCCACCGAATATGCCATAAATTGTTTTCATATCATGTATTTAAACTCTCTTACCCTCTCTTTCTCTCTCTCTCTCTCCCGCCCCTCTCCGTCTCTCTCACCCTCTCTGTCTTCCTCTTCCCTCCCCCCCTCTCTCTCTCCTACCCTCACTGTCTCTCATTCTCGCTCTCTGGGACTAGTGAAAGCTGTGTCTGCCCGGTCTTTTGTGGCGATCTTGTATGCGCACTAGTTGAAAATACCGCAACGTTACTTTTTTAGTCTTTTGTTGATATGTGAAGGCTACAGAAATTTCGAGAAATCAAGTTCCCGTGGGTGATCGGTGTTGCTTCACCTGTCCCTGAGTTAGAAATCTATGAAAAATGGAAGTTAGACGAGAGGTTGTGGTCCCCATTATAAGAACTGTGCATAATCTACAAGGACAGAGAAAGCCAAAGCAGAATTCAACGAGGATGATGTAAATATAATATATTGTACAATATTGAAGTACAGATGGAAGAAACCTTATGATAGAAAGAAGATAATTAAATGGAAAAATTAGTTAGTTTCCATGATAAGCTTTGAAAGCTAAGACATTAAAAAAATGACTAATCACTCACAACATCTACACGTACTATGAATTAAAAGAATATTTATGTACTCACCAACAAATCAAGAATTTATTTCCCCACCACCAATCTCTCTAGCCTCTTAACATACCTGAAACAAAAAATGATAATACAAGTTATATATTGTGTATTGAACGAAATGCAAGTGATTAGAAAAGTAGGAAATTGATCAAATTCGAGTGATTTATTTAACTGTTTGAAAGGTAAGAGGAAGATAATCAATAAGCATTACATGGGTAACAAAACAATTTTAAAGAATTGGTTATAGGATTTATTTTGAAGAATCTTTGAGGAACGTTAAGATGCATAGCCATGGTAGAGAACAAAGAAATACTATAGCATGAGTCAATAAATATTTCACGAGACAAGAACGAATGATGTCACCAACAAGATTTACAGAGCATCTATTCTTCAAAGCAAGGAACTATTGAAAATCTACAGTGTTTTTGTCACGATATGCGCAAAAGGAGCTCTTATAAATGTTTCTTTCTTTGTTATTAGCCACAAAATTACATAGGCTGAAAGTATAATGTGGGTGCCGGGGACAAGCGAAGTAAGCAAGGCAAGTTGTGGCAAATCATGGTTATTTTAATAGCTAAAGATTGTTTTTATGATGTTTTCTATTTGAAAAATCGAAGGTACAGGATAATTTAAGCTCTATCCTGAAATATTGTAAATGCAACAGTTCGAGTCTTTCAATATTTTTAAGTTAGTATTTAAAACACTGCTTCTTCAAATACATAATTAAAAATTCCCAAGATATTTTCCATGACATGCAAAATCAATATTTTAAACTTTATTTCAAAATCAATCAATCAAACTTTGTTTACAAACATGAACTATTTTCACGCTAGGGGTAGTACATAGAAGAATGCAGGATCTCTTAGCCACCCCTTGTTCCTCTCTGATCTCAGGCCTCCTTGTATAATGTGAAAAGATTTAACTCAAGATAAAACATTTGGAGGGGGTCATTACATCACTTCGAAACGGCCATGTAAAGAAGGTCGTAACCACAGATTTGGGTGTCCCAGGACAACAGATGATCTTTATTGTTTCTACCAACGTAATAACTTTTTATCAAGTTTGGTTAATCGTGAAAGTAGATTTATTTACTTTAACCGAATTAAGCTTTTTTCGAGGAATATTTTGTTGATATGTATTATATGTTAACAAGATTTTAGTGTGTTGCTTTACATTGGTTGACAGTATTGAATTTGGGGCCTGCTATTATGCTACACTATAACCTAACTTAAAATTACGATTAAAACTAAGACTTATCTACTGTAACATTAATTTAACTATCACTAACACTTTCACTGTTTTTAAAGTTGATTGCCCTTTCCGGATTATTTCTGGATAAGCTTGTAAAGGAGTAAAATTATCAATATCGATAGCAACATTTAATTTTGATTTTTTATAATAAAATATCCAATACAAAAATATCATTGTATTTTTCTCCTCATTCCAGTTTCCCGTAAGTCTAAATTTAGACCCGTAGGACAGCACCTCGGTAACGCCGTTCGTATATACCATCCAACATGTGAACTATTCATACGAAACAAAACTGTCTAGTGAGCATGATATTGGTGGTCCGAACCGAAATGAGTGCCGTCTTCTTCAATTGTAGTCGTGAACCTGCCCGTACATTAGGCGTCTGCTTCCAGACCGCAGAGATGATCACCGCGGTGAACCGCGAAGTGTTCAGGGGCCACTGTAGGCACGTCGACGCCAGAGGCGACGGCGGTTAACCGCAGAGGCAACACTTGTTTTTACCAGCGGAAACATTGTACTCTCGACACGAGGAACATCACTAGGTCGTTTAACTCCTAGCAGTCATACTATGTCGAACTTTGCGCTTGTTTTTAAGGAACGTATCCTGCAGATGATTATGAACCTGATCCTTGAAGTTTGAAATACGCTTGTTTTCTTCTTACTCATCTTCTTACTCATCTTCATAAATACAGCAAATTTGACGTTAGCGAATTACATTGTACCGTTTTGTCCTCTCCGTACACGAGGACCCAAAATCTTAGGTGAGAGATTTTTTTCTCCTAATGCGTTATCTGCGGTATTTGGAAACCAAATTTCAGAAATGAGACGTGCCTTTCACGGTAGTTTCGAAATGGAGAATGATGTTTTAGGTGGTAACTGGATATGTGAAGGATTGGCACGCCTGCCACATCATAATCACAAGATTAGTGAAACCATGGCTTACGTGGGATTCAAACTTGCAATACTATTGCGGAGCTTCTACCTTGACAACCATTTGAGCAGCTTAGAAAGATGAGATGGATTCAAACAAGGTAATTTGTTGCTCGCAAATTTTTCTTTTTCATATAGCACTTACGATCCCATCCAACCCAATCCGATCGATCCTACTGAACCTTATCAGATCTGATGTGTTCTAACGAAACACGACCTTATCCGACCCTAACAGATCCTATCGACCCTATCAGATCCTTTCCGACACGATCCGACCCGATCCGACCTGATCCTATCCGATCCGATCGGAGCCAACACACCCTGCCTGATTCATTGGAGCCTATCCGCTGCATGAATTAACTCTCGGAGCACACCTAGGTCATCCCGGCGCCAAATCTCGACCACCTCGACAGGTCTGACAAACCCAATGCGACCTGGGACTCCAGTCGATGGCCTCTTACGAAACCACTTCTTCGCACTTTGATCGGCGGGCCGTGAGTCAGCGGTGCGCCGCTTTTTGCCCAGCAGCAGCGCCCGAGCGGAGCGTGTGGCAGCACTCCATTGTTTACGTGCGCGCGCCGGGAAGGAGGCGGTCCCCGCTTCCTTTCGCCGGCGCGGCGCTGCCTCGGGCGCTCCCACGGGCGCATTTGCATGGTAAGCGTATACCGACTGCATCCCGCGCTCAACTTTTCCTGGGCCATTTATCTACCTCCGTAAAGAGGCATAGTCCAACTCCAACCCGTTCTGTTTCTCTCCTTAGTTTGAGTATTGATTAGTTGGTGATTCCAGGCGCTAATGTCAATACCGGCGGAAATAAAATTGTTTTAAAACAACTGTTTCATACAGACTGAGATTTTCCCCCAACCTGACACAACCCCCCATCTTTAGGGCGGGAAAGCGGGTCGGTCTCTCATTCTCCCAGGGGCGGATCTGAAAAGAATTTCACCGTGAGGGGGAAGTCAATCAAGCCCCCTCCCATTAAATTATTAAAAAACAAAGATTTACTTTAGAATATGATTTTGTTCTTCAAATTTCATACTTTCAAGCTTAATGGGAATTCGTTTTTCCAACGAGATACGATCCATATGTGGTAATTGCTTTGAATAAATTAAGTAAAATTATCCCAAATATGTTGCGTATGGAGGGCGGTATGTCCCAGCATGTATCCACCAGTGTCACATTTCCCGTGACCTCGAAAGACTCCGGCAGTGCTGCCAATAAACATATATCAGGGAGTGGCTCGAATTGGGTCGTAGGGTGATAGGAAGAGACATGTTCCGAAGCAGAAGACGGGAGTGTGATCACGTGCTGGTTCCGAGTTGTACAAATTTTACAGCAGCTCCGAGAAGTGATATATCAATCGCAAAATCCCAACCGAGCTTGCTATTAAAACATTGGTTTCGATATTGGCACTGCCTCAAAATATTGTCATTCCCCCTTCAAGAGTATTCTTCTCAGCCGAACCATTCGATATTTTTTTCCGCGGCTTTGATGCGACGAAGAAATCTTTCGGGGGCGAATACCAGGATTCGAAAAGGTAAAATAATGTAGGGAGTAGGTTTTGGAGCGACTTACAGACATTAAGCTTAGTAACATGATGTATGTTAATATATATTGCGTTTATAATGAATGGTCTACTAAATAAAAACAATAAAATATTGATCTTAAACGTCGTAAACTCTTTGCTTTTTAACGCCTTAAAAAATCCTCTGCTTCTGACTCCCGTGGAAACGCTTTGCTTTTGAAAGTTGTATCGTTAACTATTTGATTTTTAACATCGCCGTGTCGTGAGCCCTTTTTCTTTTGAATGCCATATGGTGGGCTTCGAATCTTTCCTTCCTCCATACGGTGAATCCCATCGTGTCGTACTGGCCCACTGTGCTTGCGTCGCGGCGCCGGACGTCGCCGAGTGGTGCCAGGCCGCGACAGACGCGGTGGCGTCGCGGCGCCCGGCCAACGACTTCGCCCGCTTCCGCGCACAATTAGGCGGAAGAACTCTCATCGCCCAGGAATTTCTCGTTCCTGGACTTTCCAGAGCGCGCCCGTTATCCTCGAGATCCTCGCAGGACAAGACGAGACGTTCGCAGACGACGCTATTGAGGTAGCTCAGAAAATTTGAGGTGCGGGTTTGCCTTCCGGTGGTTATGTGTATTTTTATTCGGACGACGACCAGCAGCACAATGGCTTTTGTCGTACAGTAATATTTTACTTGCTGGCTCATTGTGGGTTATAACTACCAGGATATGATGCTTTGCGCCGAAAAGAAGGCGTAGTATTCGGAGATGCAAACAAGCCCAGGAGACCTATGCAGTTCGATGTTCGTAACCAGACTAGCGTGTCGTGGCATAAAGGTGAAAGTAACTGTGTTTGACGGCTCATTCTTCCTGGGCGTCTCAACTGATTTTAATGATTTTTGAGGCAGGTAGATCATGGTCTAACTTATAATCTTTCCATTTCATTTGTCGTACACTTGGCCGACTATCATGGAGCGGCGATATTAAGGAGAGAACCTATTCCGAACTCATCTGTTTTGCGACTGTAGACTCTCTCATCCTAACGAGTGCCCAGATTTGAATATAGCGAAATTAAGAACAAAAACATGCCTGTAAAAAGAGGTTGACGTGTATCGTGGACCTCAATGAACAGTCTACCAACACCATAAGGCGAGAGTGTACTCAAGACTCCTAAGTTTCCAAACTAATGCTCAGATTTTACCGTAGTTTCTAATTAGCAAGAAATGCCGTTTAAAGCGTGAAATTATGTTATACCGAAACAGTAATCGCAACAAAAAATAACAAAACACAAACAAACAAACAGTTATGCTAATTTTATTCAGCAAAGCCTTGATAGAACGAAGCGTTTGATAGCCCGTTCAAGCGCTCAAATGTTGGTTTTGGTTATTTCAACAAGAGTTGAGATAGCTTTTAAAAAAATATGTTGAGTGGAAAAAATTGTAAGCTGCAATTCTATTAAATTCATTAAAATATCATGGAAACCGAGTGAATGATCCGATGGATGTTTATCATTTCTTTGCACACATTAAATGATGTATCGTTTCCAATGAGCGTTGAAAGAATCTATTTCTAAAATTCGGTGAAACCCGTGAGTCTATACTTTGTCTGACCAATTTAAATCTATACTAAGTGCGAATGTGGAATATCAATAATTGTATAATCAATTATATCAAATCGAAATACTTGCACTTACTTACTCTTGCGCCATCATGGCGTAGTGTGACCAAACATCGCGCAGTGGACCGCATCCGCAAACGGTTGACCTTCTCCCGTACCCAATCTCTCCGACCCCCTCCTATCCTCACCCACCAATTCCCTCTCGCTCTTATCTAATCCCGTTATCTTTCATTTCCTTTCATACCCGTTTGCTCTCACCCATTCCCTTTCACTCGATTATTCCCTACATGCTCCCACTAGCACCAACACATTCTCTTCTTAAAGTCCGTTAGTTCATTATGCTCTCACCTATTCTTTTCGATCCCGTCCTCTCCCAGCTCCCCCCTCACGTTCCGGTCTGCATCCCAGCTCTTGCGACTAGTGATGGCAAATTTTACGATTTTGATACATCGCTAAAAGGTTTTCGATGTCGATGAAAACATTGACGAAAAAGCATCGATGTTTTAATTATAGACTTATAAACACGCTATTTTCCTATCCCTTTTTAATTACAGTACGTAAATAGGATATAATGTATTGTTTGGTTACCTGCATGTTAGTAGTATGTTAATAAAAATTATTATCAAATGTAAAGAATAAAATTAACAATAAAGAACATTGTGTTTCGCTACTTTACCCTTTGGTCACTTCCACTCATACACCATCGGAACCACCTAAAATTGCCTCAGATTGCACAGGCGAAATGTGCAGCGTGATAAAGGGGATGACGAAAAACAACGATATTGCTGCGGATTGCTGCTACTCTTTACCCTACCTAAACCCCGTTATTTAAACAAAAACTAAAAATTTTAAAAAATCATCGATTTTGCAACAAAATATCGATGTGAAGAAAACATCGAAAACAAAATATCGATGTTAATATATCGATGATTCTGGTGGAAAACTCGATGTTTTACAAACATCGATGATTTTTTGCTATCCTTACTTGAGACGGCTCGTGACCGCTCCCGGCCACCGACGCCCTCCCACGCCCGCGCTCGCTCGCCCTTTCACTCCCCAGGCGCCCGGTCCCCGCGCGTTCACGGACGCTTGCCCCCGCCCCCCGCGGTCACGCGCTCGCGTGCGGACAAAGATCGCTCGCACGAACGCGCGCTCGGAACTCGCGCGCGGATTCGCGACGTGTCGCCCACGGCGACGCGCCGCTGCGGCGGCGGAGGCGCGTGCACGTAGCGACGCGTAGGCGGCGCGCTATCCGGGTGAAGGTCGCGCGCCCGAGGTCTGAGCCCCGACGGCCGCCACGCCGCTCGTCGCGGCCTCCGCCCCGCCCCCGCCCCGCCCCCGCCCCCGCCCTCGCGGCCACCCCCGACTCCGCGCGCCGCTACCCGCATTTCCCGGTCTTCACGCGAAACATCGCCTTCCACCGGCATGCCCGTTTGCGGATGCGAGGAAATGGCAATGAAAAAAAAAAATGCAGCCCGCATGGGACGTTTCTGCGAAATGACCTCATTATCAACTCGTTAGTTGCACCCGTGTACATATCTTCGACTTTGTGATGGCTTAACCCTTCGGTATTTCGAATTATGCTGGCATCGTTGGAGTAGACCAATTGATGTGGCCTCGTTATTCTAGCGTCATTGGTCTGGCTCTACGTCCGATTTGAAAGGGTTTACACTTGTGGAAGGAAGTAATTGTCCTTCTATTACATTTGAGAACATTTAGTTAAAATTTCCTATCATATTTATTAAGGAAGGAAGTATTTAGCCTAGTGAAGAATTTTCAATAACAATGCTTTATCCCTATCAAGTGGAATTGATGGTGTCAATTGTAAATTACTAAATATTTTGAACGGAGATTAATGGTATAACATTATCCTGAATGTAAAATTGACACCGAATCTGTGTTTCGAACTGAATAACACGAACAGTCGGAGAGACAATCATTAATTTGAAGTCTCGAATAGCATATCTGATGTGTAGCTATAAATTCACCCAGAGAACAGTGAAGTGACCGAGTGCAAACATAAACGCGGAGACAACTCCGTTTTGTTATTCAACACTTTAAAAGTATTATGACCATTGCCGCCGCCACTGTCCTCGCTTTTTTTCCCGACAATCCTATACATTCATATTTTTGGCATCACATCTGCCCTTCCTCAATTAGTTCGTACACTGCTTACATTGTCGCCGTCATCAATGTTAATGACATAACGAAACCGAAATTAATTGTTCTGCCATAACAACTAGTTTATGAATCTGAATCTTTCACCGCCAATGTGTTTGTCGGTTGCTGAGGTAATATGGTATATACCGTTGTTCATTGCCTCATGTCCTATCATTAGCCTCGAAAACAGGTGTGAAAACAGATTTTGTGAATTCTCGTCTAATGTTAAACCTAAATCTGCGGTTATGGGTGAACTACTATTTAGTGAAATGTGTGAGCTCAACAAATACAATCATCACCGATATTTATTCATGATCATTGATACAGGAAGGTAGGATAAGATGTTTTTTGTTTCATGCAAAGTCGAAATGCATCTGTCGGATAAAATTCCTCCCAAATTAATAACTAGTTAAAAATGTCGCTTGGTCAGTGCTGTGCATGACCTAAATTTAAATCAAGAGACTGCAGTATTAAGAGCGATGCAAACTAAAAAATCTTCTCCACGTAGATTTCTGGCTCCAGTAGGTTATTCAGAAGCTTCAGACGCTGTGATTCAGATTTAAATATTCATTCAGCCGTCGTATTTCAATGTATCTATCACTCTGTACCAATTGCTAAGAAACACCTCGCACGTTCTTCGCATAACTCGTCACTTCGGCGAAGTGCCGAGCAAAATTGGAAGTGAGAACAGAAGAAAGGGACGAAAGGAATGATTGGGGATTGTATGTCTACCGTGTTCCATTGCTTTTAAGCAGTACTCCCGTATTCATGTAGAATCCACTGGAGGAAATAACGTGAACGGAAACCACTTCATCGACCTTCCGAATTACCCAGAATCCAGGAATCAAGAATATTGACATTGTTCTAGACACATGTAGCTGGTACGGAAAATCCGCCATCAACTGGACTCGGAACTTATTCCCCTTCCCGCCGATCAACGAAGCCTTTGCTTACAGACATTCAACTACATCCACAACAGCAACCGGTTGAATCCATTAGAAAAACCTTCGCCCGATCATGAACGCCCCTCCCCCCCCCCCGCCGTCTGGCGATGGCGCAGCGGGGCCGTCATCGGCAGAGGTCGGCCGCGGGAACAACAGCGAAAGAGGTGGGCGGTGCAGACAACGACCTAGAACAACGCGGACTGACAAGCGGGCCGCGAGGATAGCAGCTAGTTCCAGGAGGCGGCCTTCAGCCTTCAGCCGCTTGGCGCGCGTCGCTCGCGATCGCACCGCGCGCACGCAGGGCTTCCAGCCCCGGTGGAAATGCCCATCGCCGCTGGCGAGGCGCCTCGCGCCGCCCGGCGTTTCCGATTTTCAGCCTGGACGAGCGCCAACGTCCGACTCGAAAGGCTTCGTCAGCAGCGGGCGTGGGCGTGTGCGCTGAATGTGTGAAGAGGAGGAAGGTTCCGTTCTGGGTCGGCGGTGTTCCTGCTGCTATGAGGAAAACGGAAGTTACTACAAGAAAATGAGTTAATAAAAAATTCTCGTTTATTAATAAAAGTACGTATTGTTGAATAGAGACTGAAGTTACAGCCTGTTTCGTAATATACCACGTGTTTACTATCAAATTTTCATTATTTTAGATCATAAAATGTTAATAGTTTTTCATAATTTGTTTAGAAGGGGAATACTTTCGTTTTTTAATAGCGAAATTTGTAATAATTTGCATTTTCTACTATCCAGGTATTTGCGTTTTAATGGCTTCTTCTACATGTGTGAAATATTACCCACTTAATATTTTTTATGCTCAGAACGTTTGCGGAATATTTCATGCGTCACAAGCCTTCGCCGAAATATAGCATCCAGGGCTGTTAAACAAAATTAAGAAAATGTTTTCATCTCGTGTCTTATCCCTTGTCAAGTTCTATTTAATAAATTGATACTTCAAAGTCAAATATAAAACGCCTCTGCTTTCAATTTGACCAATAGAAGCTGGAGTCCCTCAAAGAAGTGTGTTGGGACTTATAAAAAGATGATATTCATTAATAATATCCCAACATCAAACAATGTTTTTACAGCTATGCTCGTCGATGATTCGGGAATCCTTGGATCAAACGAAGATCGCTATGTTGCATATGAAGAACTACCTAGAAAACCACCTAGAAACCGTAAATATTTGGTTTTCCTTCTGAGGCCTTGAAATCAACGAATCAAAATCTAAATGTGATATTCACTTCAAGAAAGCAATATTGCCCTGGAATAAAAATAACAACAAAAAGATCCCTCGAAGAAAAAAGTTTAAATATTTCTGTGTATTCTATGAAAAATAAAAAAAATAACTAGAAAAAAATCTCAATGGCTAATCAATACTCATTTCCAACTTTCTTACGAAACAAAATAATCTTTATAAAAGTATCCTGCAACTCATATGGGCATACGGCGTCCAACTTGAAGGCTCATTCAGCATCTTCTGCATTGAAATTCTTTTTCTATTCCAGTATAGATATCACGGATCAGTAACAAACCCTTGGTATCGCATAAATGAAGTTCTTCACAATTATCTTCAAATCCAGACCATGAAAGAATAAATAACATCCGCGAGTGAGGAACACCACATAAGACTGAAAAATCTTCCAAATCATCTCGCTAGTAATTAATAAATCAAAAGTGAAGAAACAAGAAGACTATTGTCATAAATCGCCAGATAAACGTTCCGACGTCTGTAAAATAAATAGGTGTGCTATTGTTGAGTAACATTTACATTTGTACAATTTTTTTAAAACAATTCGCTTAACTTTTCTGTTGTAAATAAACAAAATAATAAAAATATAGTGTGTTTAGGCTGCGGGTAGCTTAAATCACATTTTAAGCGATGTTGCATTAATAAGGTGTCTTACGTAGGTCTTAACTGTATTTCCTGTGTATTAGTGTGACAATCACAGTTATAGTATCACCATCATTAGTACTATCATCGTTAAACCTGTTTTCATGTTCATCCCCACACCTGTTGTTATAGTCTCCATTGTCACCCCGATATTGTCACCACCCTCCTGTCATGATGTCCATTATAATTTATCATAATCATCATCGTCATAACAAGTACTATCATCGCCACAACCATTTGTGCCACCACCGTCATTGCGACTATCGCCCTATCAGTCATTAGAAGGGACCGGATTATATGCAAGTTGCATATGCATGAATATTTTGCATATTTTTGAGATAATTGCAAATTTTCAACAATCTGGCGTATATCAGCTTATTACTACTGTATGAAGAAATCCGACTCATAAATTGCAGGGGAGATTTCTTAGAAGTTAGTCGTTTTCGTTTGTTCCGTTCTTGGGACACCAATATTGTCTTCGAAAAATAACATCAGAAAATTCCACCTATTAAATTCTTGCAACAAGAACAATGTGTAGATTCAAGTAGGTTACGAAAAGATTAAGGTTCTTCCAGGAGAAATTAGTGATGATTTATATATGTCACTTGTTTGATGGCACGATTTAAAATTGTCCAATAACATCGGTAGATGGTGAAAGAACATTTTCAATTTACAAACATGTAATTTTTTGGTTGACTATTTTGAAACACATGAAGTAAAATGTTTCGCAAAGACTACTGTCTGGTAAGGGCATTCACATGTAACCTATTTGTAGGTATAAATGGTACATAAGTAGTATTTAAACATAAATGTACTACATAGCAAAATTATTAATATACTTGTTTACATTTTTAATCCACATTTTCTGAAGATTTGTTTCCTACAAATTTGCGTTTAATTTGACATAAATCTGCATTTGCCATGCATATTTTAGAAAAAAGCTGCCATATATGCGTATATTTTTTCAAAAAACGCTTGCATATAGCTAAGTGTAAGTTCTTGACTTTGGGCTAGAATTGAAATGCTATGTAGATTAATATGTTAATGCATATTTTTGTATTTTTGGCCGATTTTTCCTGTTGGTGTATATTAGTGTAATTACAGTCGCATATTTTACATATTTCATTCAAATAGAGACTTAGACATGTATCTCTAAAACGTTTCACCTTTTCATAGAATTTATTTAATGGCGAGCGTTCATTGATTAGAAACAGCGACACAGTTGAGGTATTTTTCTTTCTAATAGATGATAAAAACTCCTGCAAAAGTAGAATATTTCTTGATATATTTTTTAAACCTGACAGAAGAAATCCAACAAGATATACAAGAGGTGAATATTTACTTCAATTATTTCTCCCGCGAAGTAAGGTAGATAGCCATACGTCTCCTGAATTTAATCAGGAAAGGTTAATGCAGGAAATGAAATATTGTTAAATTTATTCGCATATTAATGTGCGTATTTAGGACGTTTTAGGTCATAAATGCATATTTTAAAAGCATATTTCAAGATATTTTAGGGCATAAAAATCCTTTCCATAGTAGTAGTCATCACCACTACCATTTATGTCACTATCGTAATTGTGACTATAGCCCTATCAGTCATTAATCACCATCATCAACACTACCTTTTGTGTCACCATCGTCATCGTGACTATCGCGCGATCAGTCATTAATCACCATCATCAACACTATCATTTGTGTCACCATCGTCATCGTGACTATCACCCTATCAGTCATTAATCACCATCAACATAATTTGTGTCACCATCGTCATCGTGTCTGTCGCCCTATCAGTCATTAATCACCATCATCACGACTACCATTTGTGTCACCATCGTCATCGTAACTACCACAGTCTCAGTCATTAATCACCATCATCACGACTACCATTCGTGTCACCATCGTCATCGCGACCATCGCCTTATCAGTCATTAGCCACTAACGCCATCCTCCCCAACGCCTCCACCGTTTCCCATTGTCTCCTCCGTCGCACCCACTCCCTTCATTCCCAGCGCCGCCGCGGCGTTGCCTTCCGGGCCGGGCGAGCGGGTGGGCGGGGCGGCGGGGCGCGAGGCCGAGACCTCGCGTTTCCCCGAATCGCGAGGAGCCGCGCGCAGGGAAGTCTCACGGGAGGCGCGGGCTCCGCACTCGGCCGGCGCGGCCTGGCTGAAACCGCTTCTGTTTTTGCGGCCGGGGACGCAGGCCGGAATTGGCGTTCGCCTTTCGGGTGATATAATCACCGCTGCTCGTCCTCACGTCGCCCTTTGCGCCCGCCGCCGCCATCTTCCTCCGGGAGATGTGTGTTCGAAGGAAAAAAACGTTTCGTCGTTTTGCTGTTTTTCGTTGATCGTTGAAAAGCGGAGTTAGCTCCGTTGTATGTACGCATATTGTTGCTTCTGGTTGCTTCTCTTCTGTCCATATGGACTTACGACGGGATTTACCAGATTTTCTAGAGGGCCATCAACTAATTTCGTAAGAATAATAACACTGACAAATATAATTTAACATTCTTCTGGGGTACTTATTCCTGTTAGTTACTATTCTAGGTGAATATATCTGTTGAAAGAATATTCAACTTTACTTATTTTACGACGTACAGAACCGCAGTTTTTTTCGGCACAGATCAATTTTTCATCAACAAAAGGGTTAATACGATTAATTTCATCACTTTCAGACCTTCCACGTCTGTTTGACTTAATATTTTTTAGATATTATTATTCACAAATTTCTTTTAATAAAATATTTTACAATTTCACATATCTACCACATTCTTTCCAATTTGATTTTTTTTTCAAGAGTAATTTAAAGTCAGGGTCTACGTTTTTATTTCTTGCACCCCGTAACCTTACAAATTATTAGAGCCGAGTTTTTCAGTCTCTCGGGTCTCGTCAGAGTGATGAAACACGCTAATAACAAAAAGATTGAACTATAATCTAGTACAGTGCGCCAGGAAAGTCTCTCCGCACTGAGACAAATCGGGGGCTCGTATTAAAAATGGCATTTATGTTCTTAGCAACCAAGTCTCTGGGAAACAAGTGAAGGGGACAACACTTGCACCAGCATCTCTTATGATTGTGATGAGTATGCAATTTTCATTTTCATCTGTTACAAGCTGCGGTTCGTGTTACCAATATTCGTAACTTCTGTTGCTAGCACTCTCACCACTGGTGCCACTGCGGTGAGATTTTACTGACGCACTGTATATTTTAGGCTCCATTAAAATTTTAAAAAGATATTACTTACAATTATCCAATATTTTAGAGATAGAGACTTTGTGGTAATGATAGAGATTCTACGCGTTTTCTGCAAAATATAAACTCTAAGGAAAAGTTTACATTAGACTCAAAGCTGCTTATTATTGTTTTCTCCGAGCCTAACTGTAAACTTTTCTTTAGTACATTGCCATGAATAATTCTTTTTCAATCTTTTACCAGAAAATGAAAATCTGTCGGATGAAAGGATACTAAATTAATTTAATTTTTATGTAAATAAAAGGGCAAAAACATTCTGAATTTGTGAATATAGTGAATGAGAGAATACGATTTTTTAAAACTGAAATGCCCGCAAATTTTTAATATTCCAATTAAACTCTTCGAGGATTACCGTAACGTGGGCACATTTTCTATTATCTTGATTCGTAACGATTCACGTTAATAACAATGCTCGTACTGGAAGATTGGAGGATTCAAAGAACACAATAGACTATTCGAATCTGTAGATGATGGTCAGGATAAGAAACAGCACATTTAAAGAGATTAATGAAGTGAATACAGTTTGGCATGAGGAATTTGGTAAGTAGAACAATTTGCTAAATCATACAACTATATTGATACAAATCCACCAACCCACAAATTGCTAATATTACATGTTACCTATCTTTTCGTTCAACCAAACTCAAAACACATTGTTTGACATAACCCGCAAGAACTGATTACGTTTTTTAATAAATAAAATTTGCATAGTCTCTAAATGGTGTATATTCACCGGTCAGGAATCAATACTGAATGAAAATCAGGTTAAAAATAGTTATAAATATGGTTCTTAAAATATCAGTTATTAAGCATTTATTGGCTCAAATTTTTTTGGCTTTTATTTCCTACGACAAGGTCTCTTTATATCTTTGATATATAGCAAAATGCATTCGGCCAACATGTGACTTTCTATGAATACCGAGCGACTGCTCGCTGACTCCGGGGTAGTGGGAGTAAGGTGCTTAACCTTTGCCGACCGCCAATCTTTCGTTGCTTGTCCTACTCCAAGCGTGTCGGTCATTTCTGGCACATAAAAGCAATTGAATGTCAGACAAACATCGCGGTCAATCGGGATTCGGCAGGCAGTCGCTCAGTACTAGGCGAATGCAGCGTGTGTAGTCCCTATTTAATCACATGTAGTGTTCTTAGTGAAGTGAGGTGACGTGTTGTGGAGTGGAGTGCAATAAAAAAGAAAATTAAAGTGCAGGTGTGAAGTGGAGTGCAATAACAGAGAAGAAAGAGAAGTAAAGTGCATATGTGAAGTGGAGTGCAGTGTAGTTAAAATCGTGTATTGATTAGTTTAAAGTATTTGTATAAAATAGACATAAAATGGAAAGTTAATGCTATTATTTTTATTTTATTGATTTTATTGTTATCATTATTGATGTTGTTATTTTAAAATAATTTAAGATTATATTGTACTAATATTCCTAATTGTAATGCTTCTGAATTGTAGTGTTCTGCCAGTAGGTTGATAAACCTACCTGCAGAAAATAATAAATATCTAATATATCTAAACGTATCAACAACGTAAGTCTCATGTAACGACCTCAATGCTGCTCAGCGGCAATGCCATAAGGGAAAGCGCATGTAGGGTGGGAACAGGTGATATATAAATGTTCGACTTAACTGTGAAAGTGCGAAACACCACTAAACAAGTTTCACTTCAATAAGTGAACAGTAAATAAATAATAACGAGCCATTTCTGTTCCGTGCTAAGACTCGTTTAACACTGTCCTTACACTGCATCCCGTTTGTGAAGATGCGTCAACTTCCATATACCACCAGAGTTGCTTTCACCCAGAAGATCGGACATTAGAGAAAGTAAACAAATTTACTACGCTGAATTTAGATTGCTAGAAATACATGATTCTTTTCAATCGTAAAATGCATTTTACGGATTGAATTAAATATTGTTTAAGCAATCGGATATGTTTTCCGTATCTCACGTGTGGTATATTTTGCCTTTCGTAGCAACGGTGAAGTAGAGTGTGATGCGGGTTGAAAAAGATTATTATTATTATTATTATTATTATTATTATTATTATTATTATTATTATTATTATTATTATTATTATTATTATTATTATTATTATTTATATTTATCACAGCCTCTCGGTTGGCTAATGGACAGAGCGCTAGCTTTCCATGGTGCGAACCGGGTTCGATTCCCGGTCGGGCAAAAGCTTTAGACGAGCTGTAGCTTTCTAAAAACAATTGATTCAGTTTCATCGAATCATCACACAACGTTAGAAAGAAAAGCTCAGGCGAAGCAAGTATGCTAGACACGGCGGCGGGAAAACATCATGCTCGCTTCATGTCTCTAACCGTCAGGCGTAGATAATAAATGAAAACGGACCTGACCCGGGTACACCACTACCTGGCAAGTCGGATTAATCCGACTGTGAAAATGCCAAATACATTGTTACTAGCCTACCCGTGCAAGAACTCTCGCATGGTAAACGTCGACATCTTCCCTATATTTCCATTTCCATATTAAGTCTGTAATATATCTCTTTTTCTTGAAGACGATTTCATCCTATCACTTGTTTTATATATCTCCTTGTAATTGATAACAATAAAATACACCCTTGTCAATATTAACTATTTTTATTTAACGTTATTACTGAGAAGAGTGGTACACCCGTGTAATTCAATCGCGTATAATATAAAGTAATTCGTTTAATTTCACATTCATTTGCAGTTTTTAGACTCTGAACAGCTGGGGTAGAAAAGAGAAGCGTCGAATCAGCAAAAATGTAATAGAATGTTCAAGAAGATCTCATCCTACAGATTACAGTATGAAAAACGATCATTTGAGACCGTTGGCCTCAATATTTTACATTTTAAGGCCCTAGAACGCTTCGTTTATGAGTTATTTAACAATATAGATTCAAAAAATGCTGCTAGTGTTGCGGGTTGCATTTCACATGAATATTTATATGCGTTTTTAAAACAAATCCTTCATGGTTTTAAAGTCAAAATGCAATTCGTCTCAGTCTCGGTGAAATTATCTTTCTTCAGAGACCTCGTTTATAAAGATTGGTAGCGTGTGAGAGCCGCAAAACGTATGCATACTACTGAAATAATATAGGAGACGATATTGTGTACCTATCGCGTCCGGCGTGTGGAGAAGGGGTAGGTGGTTGCTTTATTTACAGAGGAGCAGAGCTCGCGCGCTTGCACGCGCAACGCGGCCTCTGCCGGCCTTACTTCCTCTCCTCCTCCGCCTCTACTGTGCCTCCGTCTCCACAGGCGCGGAGTGAGGTTGGTCAGGTCACTCCGTGTCTGGCCGGCGGCGCGCGCGACGCGCCGCCTCGTGTTGCCTGCCTCGCCGCGCGCCGCCTCGCCTCGCCTCGCCGGGTTCACCTGCCGACGCCGACGCACAGTGCGCACGAACGGCACGAGAGGGGCACAAAAAATGTAGCGAGATAAATGATTCCCAATGTAACTACATATTTTGGTAAAAATACACTCAATATAAAATATATATAAAGTTCTGGACATTTGGCAATACGATTAGTAGAAATAGGTAAATCACTTTTAGGACATGAATCGGAGTCTGACTTCTGTGGCAGATAACTGTTGTTACGACTTAAGTGATCAATGCGGGGTTTCATAAGTATAACATGCATTTTTATTTTTATTTTCACTCCTTTTAGTGCAAGATTCCGGTGTTTTTCTTGGGAGGTCCTGGGGTTCGAGTTCCGACGGTGGCAGGATTTTCGACACTAGCCAGATAGCTAGGTTGAATTCTGTTGCTGTCTGGAAGGAAATTTTAGCTGCCGACTATTCTGATCGGTAGTTTTTTGTGGTTTCTCCAATCAATACTATGCGAAAGCCTATGATTCGTTTCCTACCAAACGGGCCATGGACCGCGCGCGATCTTTCCTTCGCATTCCTTGCCCTACCCTACTCTTACACACACTTACATGCACTATACTACCACATATGCCGGGAGCTTAGAGCTTTGTCCCGGTTGGGGCGATGTCTCGTTGATGGGAGATACCTCGTAAGGAAAAAAACCATTAGCCGACGGTAGGCCGGATCTCGCCATCCAGCAAGGTAACATCATCGCCACCACCTTACAAAAACACGCACTATCGTTACGGGATTACCTTAGCAGTCGTCGGGTCCGAAATCACCAGTAATCAATAAATCCATCAATTAATCAATATACGCGCCATTGGGCTCCTTTTGGCCCCACTGTATGAAGCCTCCGCTGTCACCTCCGTCATCGTTTCCCCGTCGTCGTTCACCGACCAGCTGGAACCACGCGGTTACCGCCGGTTATAACCGCGTGCGATTTCTCGGAAGTACGTGCTTACAGAATACCTGTGTATGTATCGTATCATACCTGACGTCATTTCGTCGTCAACTACCCAATAAATATCCTCATCCTGCAGTAATGAGATTCCACTCTCCCCTTGTGCTGTCGTTAATGCTAAACTTTCGATGTAATGTTAATGAGAATTTATTGAGTGATGCTGCGTCTTCGAGTGAGTAACTGGCTAACATTTGGCTAACAATGTGCACTTGGCTAACATGTGACAAACTTAGGTCGCTTTCACGAATCTTCAGTTTATCAGTTCAGACGCTATCCAGAGGAACGTCACTCAGAAAATTTACTAGATTTCTCTGACTTTAGCTGCTGCAAGTTCGCGTTCAACGGCTATACTCAGCATTTTGAATTAAGCTTAATATTTAAGCAATGATGTCCCAAACAATCAGGAATGTCTCCTGAAGATAATACACATCAGTATGTCATGAAGCTTCATGGAAGATGTGTCGTGAAATTTTAAAGAACATTTCTGGGCCATCCTGAAAGTTATTTTATTATGAAGCCAATGAGAAATAATTTCATTTATTTAATGTTTAGAGACAGGCACTGAAACTAAACTAAAATTGTGTAGAGCGCATTGCATACTTCCTGTTCATTCGTGGCAGATGTGTCAAAAGTACAATCATTTTTCCAAGTGATTTTTGATTTTATCATGGTCTAATTCGCGCAGAAGAGGTCAATATAGTTTTGAATTAGACAGCATCTAAAAGAATATATTAGTATTTTTTAAAAATCGGTATACAAGTGTGTTTCTATTTTGAATTATAAGATAAACGTGTTTTCACTTAAATAGTTGGGAAAAGTTTGGGAACAGAAAAATTAATTCAGAAAATTTGTGCAGACTAAATGAATATTTTGCTTCGGTAATATGATTTGTTTTCATTTTAACTATATTTTCCCGTTTTTCAAACTTTCCGGTAGTCTGAAATATAAATTAGAAATCTTCTTTAGAATTCGATTTTGTTAACACTCGATATTGAAATTGAATATATCTGTACTTTTTCCATTTTTCGGTTATTTTCAACCCAATATAACCGAATGTAATAAATACTTTTCGCAAATTTATTCCAGAGTTTTATGATCATCTTATTATTACAATTTCCGAAGAATCCTTCCATGTGCTCAAAATGATTTTGAAAGCAAATTTTACGGCAAATTACTGGATATTTTAAAAATTCCGTCAAAGTGAGCTCCACATTATTCTGAGGCGTCTTCTTTGTCTCTCTTATCCATTGTGACCGGGCATGTTTCACTTCAGAGAAGAATTGCTTTAGATTGGTGGTGACTTGCAATTAGTTTTCTCTTTCAACCAGAGACTTCCGGCTTTTTATATTCATTGTGCATGGATTAGCACGTCGAAGGTATTGATAACACCATATTTTGTGTGCTTCGATTATACTTGCAGAATAGACCTACTTCTTTTCAGGTGTTTGGCGAAAATCATCGAAATCGTGAATAAGTCTATCTTTGCACTCTAAATAAGAATGTTCTGGCTGAAAGATGTTAGAAAGTTTCCAGGACAAAATTATAACAGAGATGAATAGCTTTCTGTGAAGCGTAAAAACTGCACGAAAATAAAATCAAACAATCTCAATGAAGAACTTATTTAAATTGAAGAAAGAAATAGATGAACGCAAAGATAACTCCGAAGTGAATAAAACGAGTTATCCAAAAGTCCTAATTCTCAATTTTCTCTCTGGCAATTAGTAATAAAAATTATAAGACGGTGAGCAGCAAATAAAGTACTAACATTTTATTCTAGCAAATAATTACTTTTGATGTATGGGAAGACGTCAGTGGCTTCAATAGCTTTCTAATTCCTTTGTTTGATGAAATGCTTTTCCAATAACTGTGCGTTCATCTCTATTACACTAAAAAGCTTATATCTCATTTTTCAGACTACAACTGCGTACTCAATAATTTCATGAGAATGTTGTGCAGCATGCTTCTTTTAGGAATATAATTAAAAAAAGGAAACCACCTCCTGAAGCCTTTCAGGTAATGACTCGAATGAGTTTTTGTCTGTCATAGAGGAAATATATTTACAAAATATTGGGAAATGAGTTATATTGTTCTTAAAGTATTTACTATCCTTGAAGAATAATTTAGGCACATATAACACTAAAATTCTCATTCCAAAATTTTTCGCCCATTTTCACACTGAATATTAGTTCGGTGGAAGAAGAAACTAGGAGCAGGCAGACCTTCATTCTTATATAAGATACATACTGTTCTGTCTCCTTTCTTGGAGTTGAATGAGTACCTTGGTCTTCTCGAAACTTCCTGTAATGAGTGAAGTCAAAGGTCATTCTTCATTCTTCTTTTGGTGGAGAACATTATAATGTTCTCATGTAAATTTCACATTCTGATGCTTCAGTGACCTCAAGAAATTGTTTTTTTATTTATAAAGGATACTATAAAAATTATAAGTTTTATTCCAGCTGCATACTTCTATACATTCATTAGAGATGTGTAAATGGAAATTTCAAATAGAACTTTGCATTATTAGATTGGGGTGATACATTTAGAGCATACATAATTTATGGCACGACAATACATTGTAATGTGACATGGTTATGTGCAATACAATTTTAATTCTATTGATTTTTATTAGACACTTCAAACTGAAATGTCGTCATTTTCAAATTATTTAATGGCAATGAAAGAACAAATTCATTTCTCAGCTTCACAGACATACATTAACAAATACGAGTACATTACAACTTTCAATTGGCATCAGTAGTTACGACAGAGTGCTAGGGCTACGCCACAAAAATTCTTTCAAACGAAACAAAATTACATACAAATTTTGTAATAGGCAATTTTTAATAGTGAAAATAATACCAGTAAAGTAAGCAAGCTCGATTTCCAAGCAAAAAACTACCTTTCGCATGTATGTTATCATTAAGAAGAGATAACAGATGATTTTTGCACACCATTTAAAAATGGGGTGCAACCTGGTGTTCTATTTACAGGTTTCTTGGATCCGATATTCGTCAGCAGTTGCACAATTCACGCGGTTGCTCCAATCCTTTCTTCGATCGCCATTATAAAATGATTTATCCTTGCTGTTTTATTTGCGAGCCAGGTATTTCACACCTTTCCCCGTCGCAAATTCACGATTGCAGCGTAAAACTTTTTCCTGTTACCTTAACCCACCTCGTGTTGACCAACGGCCCGTGAGTCAGCGAGACTCAGGTCAGCATTGTGTCTGTAACATCGCACGCACAAAAACCCACAGCAGCAGCGCCATCACCTTCAAGATTCTCGTTTTCGCTTCACTAACACGAGCGTAAAAAGGGCGTCGGAGCAGAGTTATTGTCCTCGCAGATATACGACGCGATAGGTGCTATTCGCCGCCTCGGCCGTTTCGCGAACACGCGACCTCCCCCACTCCACCTTACCCGCCCCGCCCCGTCCCGCCCCGCCCCGCCCCACCACGCCCCACCCCGCACCACCACGCCCCACCCCGCACCACCACGCCCCGCCCCGCCCCACCCCCGTCGGCCCTCGCCGCTGTAAAGCGCGGCGAAGCGTTGAGAAAGGGTCTTAAAAGAGGACAATCCTCCATTACCAGGGTTGCCAGCTCTCCCGGTCTTCTAGAGAATTTCAGGGTTCGTACAAGAATATTCGTGTTGCGGACTGTCTCACACCAGCCACATATTACGGCCGAAATTAACATTACTGTAAATGTGTAAAGAACTGTCAAACATTCTACGTGTTTTGCACACAATGTACCTCTAAAAGTTTGCATGTAGTGGAGGTAATTTTAGTTAATTCGTCCTTCCTTTGTGTCGTATGCAGATTTTTCTTTATCGCGAAAAATTAGAGAAGTAGTTTCCTCGAGAGAAGTTTTCTTCGGGTTGTGATGATAATATATTCTTTTACATGATTTTGAGTGTTTCATTTCTTTATAATCCTTTACATTTGTATTACATTAAAATGCCTGCATTGTCTTACGATTTGTTTGATGTTGATGATGTTCGGTTAAAACGCGTGAGATGAAGTTGACATAATTTGCAGGCAGCAATACATTTAATACGAGCAAGGAGAAGTAAATTTCCTATCTCATACTTGGGTCATTGTGAATTCGTAATCACAGTAATTACTGTGATCGTCTTTGTGCACGGATCATTGAGAATTCGAGACTGAAATCGCATTGCAAGAGGTCAGTGAACGATAGAATGTGAGACACTCGCTTTGATTTGAACCTGTAACCAAAATATATTTCTTATCTCTTTCCCGAATCCGATAATTAGACATTTGGTATTTGTACTGTTCTTAGGGGCCTCTAAATTGGTTTTTCCATATTCAGATAATACACTTTTAACAGCCTCCTTGGAGACCTGCTCGTCAAAGTTATCTTCAGCCCATACAAAACTCTAGTATCAACATAACGAAGTAAATTGTTAACTGCACAAAACAAATTTTTAACATTCATCTAGTCGGTAGGTTTTCTAACTGCTGACATCCGAGCAAGTGTTAATTGCCAATAGATATAAATTCTTTACGATGATTTTCACAAGTTTTATTTCATTTGTATCTGCATAATGTGAATTGCACCGAAGCAACATTGAGATTTAACATACTTTCAGTCAGACACTGAATCAAATCAAAATTTCAGGCAACAACGACCGAGCAACTTATCATAGGTGCCTTTGTAAACGATCCCTAGTAATGTACGAGCCATTCATGAAAAAAATCCTTTACAAGTATTTTCACACATTGAATATCTGAAAATTCCTTTAAAAATGGAACGTCCTGAAACTGCTTTTCAACTAAACACACTTTTCAATCAATTGATAATTAAAGCGGGGTGCAAGATGACATTCCCGACGTTCCGAGTCCACAACTAATTCCGATAAATAAAACTTTTCGAAAGATTGTCACACTTATATTTGAATAAATACAGTTTAATTGGGAATGCGCCGAAATTACAGTCTCTTAGCGACATGCAGAATATGCAAAATGCATGTTGGCAGGCCTGGACATTCCCTGCGCCTCCGCGACCGCGTCCAATTGTCGAAACGCTGCCGCCGTCGCCCGCAAGTGGAGGCGGGGAGCAAGGCGGGGTGGCGCGCTCCGGGCCGGCGCCCCCACCTCCAAGGTCGCAGGTTCATTTCCAGCCACGAACAACTTTTTACTGCCTCTTTACTAGTTAATAAGGGGGGACCCTTCTGCGCGCCCCGCCCCGCTCCGCCCTGCACGGTCCCACCGACCTCCGAAGCTCCCCTCCCGCCCTCCGCCCACCCCGCTGCGATGCCGCACGTGAGATGAAATGGCCTCCCCGCCACGCTCCGCCCCCCCTCGCACGTGATGCCTCTCGGCAGCAAATATGCACCAGGGATGCACAATCTGTAAAAGGATGAGCTGCGTGCAACAAGTTGTGGAGAGTGCTTGACGTTTGGATAAGAGCCAGATTTTAATGGAATACTGCAGGTTCAACAACCCGCCTGAATCGAGATGTGGAGTATCGGTAAACAGTTTCAAGTATGGTAATAATTGGATTTGTGAGAAATTCCCTAACTTAAAACTGTTTCATCAAAATGCATCCTTTGGCTTTTGAAGATAAATTAAAAATCCGTCGGCTTTTTCGAGTCAAGCGTAAATTTTTATTCCTTTGGTTTAAATGTATTAATATCATTTCGTGAAAATTAACTTTATCGAATAGCGTGTTTATTATTGCGGAAGCAATTTTGTGGTGAGTTCAGTTGCGCTCAAAAGGTAGAAATTCCAAAGAACTAAAAATTGATTTTTTTTAACAATTTTAGAATATTTCAACATGGTCTTCTCACATAAATGTTTATTTATCTCCCATATTATCCCATCTCCTTATGGGAAATTGTGAAATGTAATCGTTTAAACGGGAGGGGATTTCCGTATTTCTATTTTCATTAGCGAAAATTTTATCTAGTATCCATCCAGATTTCTAATAATTTTCTAATAATTATTGTTTTCTGACGAACATTATAAAATTAATCGAATTCTTAAAAATACAGTGTCTGAAAACTGTTCAAGGTAATAAAGTTCAGAAGGAGTCAGAAAATCAAATTATTCAAGCGTAAATTTAAAAAAAAGTTATTGTCGAGTATATGGCTCGAGAATATGGAAATGTTGAGGTTGTGTATGATCACAGTCCTATGCATGATGTAATCACTGTTGTAAATGTTGTGTTCATCCCAATGCCGTGTACCTTGGAATTACATCAGAATGCATTCACGATACTAACAATATGCGCATGTATGTTTATGGGGAAGCGGACGACAAGGATAATTGAAAGACTACGTTGCAAACAGATTGCCTTGAAATATCTTCAAGTTTCCGGCCCTCTTGAAGTTTAAAAAAAGCTGAATCTTCAGTAATTACTTTTAATTCTAAACTCAAGATTTAGTTACCAAGAAGTATGACTGGTCCACAGCTATTCACTCCGTAATTGTTTTTGATGAGTGACGTTTACATTGTCACTTTATCTCATAATCACCTATGCAAAGGAAAATTATGCATCTGTGAAATCCATGCGCATGTGTTGATGCTTGTGTGTTCGTGTGCCTCCTTTGTGTATGCCTTCTTATGAAATATGTAAGGGTGTGTTAAAGTGTAAATATAGAAAAAACAGTTTGTACAATTAAAAGGATAAATGTTAATAATGTTTTTGATGGATTATTATTGATAAATCTTTGAACTACGCATTAATAGGATATTTGAAAGTGTTTCTATCTCGCAACGAACTCTAAAGGACAGTCAGTAAAATATTTTAATGTATAATGTCCGTGATAATTTTATTTAACACAATTTTTTCATTTTCGATACATTATTTCTTTATTTTTATTTATAATCAATTGTAAAATCGCATTAATTCTACAATTTATGGCCAAACACACTGATTCTCTTTCTGAAGAGTATTGCGCTCTTCTCGAGCACTTAGAACCTTCGGACATTTTTTGCTTTATCCCACAAATTACTCCTTTAATGTCCAGGCTCGCGAATGACCCTCGTTTGTGTTAAATGTCGTCATTTCTTCCAGTCACAAGTCGGGAACAAACGAACCCTTTTTAAACATTATTTCATGCACCTCGCGTTCTCGTACTCAATTACATTACCTCTCCTATTCACTTCTTCAGGCGTCCTTGCCAAGAATCCTTCGCGGCAGGCTACGGCTCATGCCACACATTCACCGTCGCGGCGACTTTCGTCTCTCGTGTGCGCTCTTGTGCGTGCCTGTGATTACACGTGCCGCGTCGCACAACATGCGCCCGTTCGTTTTAAGTACGTCACGTGAAAATGGTGGGTTCTTCCCGAAACAAAAGAGAGGGCCAAATCTGTGATACGTTCGTCCCCCCCCCCGCCGCCGCCCCCGTCAGCGTCTCTGCAGTTGCCGACCGTTTGCAGAGGCCGTGGGAGTTCTCCCAGAGGTTGCTGACAGTGGCGGGGGCGGAGTGAGGGAGAGAGAGAGAGAGAGGGAGGAGAGGCGGGGGGAGGGGCTGGGTGGGGTGACGGTGGCGGTAGCGGCCTTCTTGCGTGCGAAACCACGACGGAAACAGAGAGTGCCCCCTCCCCTCTCTCTAGGCTCCCTAATCGCTCCGCGTTCACTTTCGATATCTCCCTCAAGTTGCGCTGCCGACAGCTGTGGAGAGATCGCACACAATTGCAGTGGGATTCATGTTCCTTCCTGACAAATTAAGTACTATTTCCAGAATCTAAAATCGCTTCTAATTAATTTTTATTGATGTAATCATAATGAAATAAAATAATGAGAAAATGATATAATTATATCAGTTTCAAAATAACAGAGAAATAGATATACCTAAAAACACACTGTGGATTCTGATATTGATTATGTTCAAAAATAGTCCACAAAGACACTTTCGCTGATTCCTTCTTCCAGAACACTTTAGCTAGGGATTAGAAAGTTAAAAAAGTAGTAAAAAAATCAACTGTTGTTGTCTCTTATAGTACTCCCTAGTGAACCATTCAGAAGGCGTAAAGTTTATATTGTAACACACGTAAAAACTGTTTTCATTTGTCACTATAATTTCTTCCTACAATGCATTTCAACAATTTGTATACATATTGATACCCAAACATTCGTTTGCACAGCGACGAACTCAGAGAATTTTCAAATCATTACTTTTATCAATGCTTGGAATTATATTGTCTAATAACGAGCTCCCTGAACTAGTATTTTGTTCAGCAACTCTTCAAAATCGACGCTCTGTACCTTCGCACCTCCCGTGGGAAGGAGATTGAAGTGACTGTTGCCCTTGCTCACAGATTACGATGTTGTCCGGAAGTTGCCTTGACGGCGTTGCGCTTAGATAATACGAAGTTCCGGGGCCGACAAACAAATCGCGAGGTCTCACACCTTGATGAAAGCACTGTGGGCGTCAGATATTTGATGGTATCTTGTCTCTAGGCGCACGCGTTCCTTGACTTTGCTTATGGGAAATACACGACGAGGAAATAACCTTGGACCCCTAAATGAACATGTAAACTCTGTCAAGAGCATTTTTTCAGCGTTTTAGGTGACAGTAATTTGAACACAAAAGACCTTAATAAAATTTAAGTGTCTTAGAGAGTGTATCACGTATAGAAATGAAAAAGTAAAATAGTTCGATAAAATTAGTCGCGTATGCAAGGAATTGCTGTGATAAAAGTTATGATATGGCTCCACAAAATATACGAGATATTAGAAAACACATCACAATTACACAGCAAATATAGAAACAATTTATTTCCCTTTAAAAACAAGGTCTTTCGTAAATTATATTAGAAAAATATTACAGTAAGGGAATGGGACATTACTTGTTCAAAAAACAAAAGGCATAATTACAGACTATTAAGACAAAATAATTTTCAAGAAATGCAACTGGCCATAAATAATTTTGATATTACTATCTGTAAGACGACAACCCAGTTTTACCGGGCAACCATGCCTGGTCAGCATGCAAAATGATAGACTGATTACTAGCGCGTCAAGTACTGTCACTAGATCCATAATGAAGTGGCGGTGATCTTGCTCAAGAGAATTTTTCCTCAACCACGTATCACCCACCAGCGGGGCACCGCCCCAGCCGGGTCACGCTCTAAACTCAGGACTGGTTCCCCGACATGAGTGGTATTGTAGTGCATGTGAATGAAAGTGTTTGTGTAGTGCATGTGAACGTAAGGGAATGAGGAAAGGACAAGGAAGAGGAAGCGAAGATTGCGCGCGGTTCCGTGGCCCGTTTGTTAGGGTACTGCTCGGACATTCGCCTGGTATGGATCGGAGAAACCATTGAAACCTATCTATCTGAGCAGTCGACCGCTAAAATTCTCCTCCAGACAGCGGCTGGCGCAAATTGACAAACGAATGGTATTGAAGAGTAATATTATGAGATTTTCGTTGAGACGGAATTTTATTGGAGCGCATTCTCGGAGCAAAAACACCTCACGAGGTATAGGATTTATTCCCAGATAAGGCGAGTATAAATAATATTCTTCTTCGACATAAGTAAATATTATTTAATGTTCACGGACGGCAATTAATATACAGAATCCAGGATTTTTATTGTGTTTATATTTAGTGTAATTTTCAACGAAACGTTACAAAATTACTTCAACAAACAGAAATGTTACGTATCTCTAAACGTTTTGATTTATCATTCTTCAATTAGTAAAGTGAAGATTTTCTTGTGAAGATGAAACAGTTGTGTTATGGATTTGATCAGTAATCTGACGTTCAAATATTCCTTCCTTAATTGAAACGGAAACATGCCTTTCGTTTCCGTGCATTCGTGTTGTGTAGTGTCTGCAGAACAGAATGCGCCTTGAGCATCGTGAGCTGAAAATGGTTTGTATAGTTGTTAATCAACTGGTATGTTACGTATCTTCAGAAATATGCCTCATTGAATCATGTTTGTGGTAATTAACATCCCATTAATCGAACTCTCAATTTTAACCATAAAAATCAACTTTAAGTCAACGTTCGTTCAAACATGCTTTTCCAGTAGTATTATTCGTAAAAACAACACGTGAAGTTACTACTTTTCATTATAAAATGTTATTTTGACGTTTCACGCATACTTCCGTCATGTATGAACAATCATAAACATGATAAGTGAAATCAAACACATCTGTTGCTTGCAGTGCGAGCAGCTACATATCCTGGATCCTAGAATAGGATGTGATAATCTCTGCAATCACAGGCGTACAGGCGTTGCATGCAAAACTTGTCAGACTCTACGTCGTTAAGGTCAAAACAATAGCACTCACCTGTCAAATTACAAGACCTTCAAATATTGTCTTTGAGCTTCTGAGGAAGATTGGCAGTTGACATGACAGTCACGAATGCTCATACAAAATACTTCGCTATGGAATCGCTCTGCCGCATTTGAGCGTCTTATTTTTACAATGTTCAGACAGGTGCTCTCACGACTTTTTCACATAGAACATGTTAAGAATAATACTGCATTTGCTTACTGGGTTCTCTCTTCCGTACGAAAGATGATGAGACAGCTCTAATACGACTCGTCGCATGTCGTGAGTGGCTTTTAACGACGTCTCCTCTAGAAAAAACCCGACGAGTATCAAATTATGAACAAAGAAATCGTTAAATAACATGAGAAGTTTTTGTTCAAACATTGAAATATGAATGTTGATATGGCCGAATTAATAATGAGAACGGAAATTTTTAAAAAAATGTTGTGCAAAAACGGAGGTTGTTTCTTCCTCTTCCTTTCAGTGATGTGTGCCAATTTTATGCTATTTATCTGTCAAGTCTTGTATACATTTGTACACTGAGTACCTTAAATACTTCATATTTTTTCAAATAAATAACAGGATACAAAAGCATTTTAATTTTTTTTCTCTAGGGCAGATCAGTCCAAATGTCTATTGTCCTCAGGGTGACACATATTAAAGGGCGTTAGGTGATCAAAGACAAATTGAGACCGTAATCATCAACAACAACAACAACAACAACAACAACAACAACATAATTTAGCGATGACATAGATTTTTTTTGGATTTCCATGATTGGTCGCGGTGAGGGAAAGCGATAGCGATCTTTCATGTGATTTCTGTTCATTGATGAAGAAAGTATTTAAAGGCCTCGAACTGACGCGCTGAGAATGAGAATTCAGTCAGTTCGCGTATTATTTGCATAAACGGAATTATTAACGTAGGCGGAATAACTAAATCAAATTTGTCTTAAATGTCACTTAATATGTTACTTAATATTTTATTGTAATACGACGTTGTGTGTTATTGTTTTTATGCCGTATACGAACTGACCTCATTTTCGAGTGTACAGAAACTTCACATTTAAAAAAAACAAAATATATTTAATAGAAAAAGTATAACGTGTAATTAAGGATTGTTATTGCTTGACAATTTCATTTCTGCTTATTTACTTTCTAACGTCTAAATTTATGAAATAAATAATATTATTAACCTTTTATTTATTTATTTATTTATTTATTTATTTATTTATTTATTTATTTATTTATTTATTTATTTATTTATTTATTTATTTATTTATTTATTTAAAGTCTCAGCTAGGTCATCAGCGACTCCAATCATTATTCAACCGTCTAAATAAACTTAGTAATTATTAAAGTTTGCTATTGCTAAATTATTAATAAGGGGATCCGTCTACATAATCTGTTCAGGGCCACTTGTGTCTATTAAGTCCGGCCCTAGTCACTCGTCCGTGTCACGCGAAGCGTGCAGGTCGCATTGGACGCCCCTAGTTTACATCGCATTTCTAGGTTAAGGTTGTCCAAAGGCTCGGGGAATTTCCTTCCCCTGTGACGCCGGCCACTGAATAGGTCACGCAGGCTTGCGAAAATGAGCTGTCGCGTTGGCTGTGTATAGAAACATTGGCGCGGTGCCAGCCACACACGTCGTGGCGGGGAGAAGCGAGGCGGAGAATGGTGGGGGCCGGAGGTGAAGGATCGGAAGGACAATAGGTATACAAAACGAAGCAGAGAAAAAGACAGAGGGGAAGAAAAAACGCAATACCGAAACGGAGATGAGGCAGGAGGTACGAGTGAGGAAAAAAGGGGAGTACTGTGGATGAAATTAGCCAAAAGGACAAAAATAATTTTTAAAAAATGAATCTGTTCTGGGGTGGGGGTGGGGGGAGGTTGAGCAAGAATATGCTGGAGCGAGATCAAGATAGGTCATTGACATGAGATGGTGCTAGTTGGCCGGCTCTTTTAAGAGGACCAACCACCTTATAAAAATATGTTCTGGCTGTTCCCTCATGTTGCTGATACATCCTAGAATAATAAAGTCAAATACGGGATTCATTTTCTGCATTGTTGCCTACGATTACGGAAATCAACCATCTGTTTGTGTGTTCTAGTCTATGAGATTGAATATTGTTTTCGTAATACTTTCCAATGAATGTATGTATTGGCTTATTACAACCAAATGGAGGCAAAGCCATTAACAGCCGGTGTTGGTTAAATATTTAGGTTGGCTCTCCGTTAAAAATTATCGAAACAAATCAGTTGTAGTTAAAGATGGCGGATGAATGTACTTCTACTCCAAGAAAATGTTTTTTTCTAATTTATGTTATTTTTTCTTTTAAGAAGAACATATTACGAAAAAATGCAGAACAACGTACGGTCGATAACACAAATCGGCTATCACCTAGGTTTACACATTTCAAACGCGTCTGTTATTTGCTGTTTATCAGCTTAATGACGTTGAGAATCATTTCCGTATCTTTCGTGGTACTCTGACACATGGTTCCTGTGCATAACAGTATACATTGAGGTTCATGGTTCATGATTGCGATATGGAGAAAATAGTATTTGTGAAGTGGATAGACATGATCGCATCTAGACGCAGAAGAGTAAGTGCAACATGTGCAAGACAGTAGAGCAATGAGCTGCGCAGTGCGACACTTCGCAATACCATACGGTGCGGCGCAGTAGATAGACATACCGGTATTGTATAGTGCGTCGCAGTGCGCTTATATGCACAGTTCATTACGCCAAGCGGTGTGTAAAGACGTACAGTGCAATGAGTACTAAGGGCCGTATTTATAAACCTCTGCCAGGGGCCTGCCAGGCCTAGCAGGCTGCGAGTGTTCGCTTTTGCGATTTATGAACGGCCCCCAGCCAATTCCAGTCGCCCCTTGTCCTCCCAGCAAGCCGCCAGATGGCAGGCCCCTAAGAACTCTGCTGGCAGAGCTTCATAAATACGACCCTAAATAATGTTGTAGCAGGCGCGACCAAAAGGGGGGGGGAGCAGGGTGGAGCAAATTGTTCCAGGCCTCCACCCAATTGGGACCCCAAATTCAAAAGAAATTTTAAAAAGATGTATCCATCTCTAATCCAAATATAACGCTATTAGTTATTTCTAATGTATGCAGATATGGCTTCTGTTTATGAACTGGGGAGGAGGGAATTTTTTTGTTTGAAATGAGGGGCCCCCGTGAATCAACTGCCCCAGGCTTCTGGTTTTCTTTGGGCACCCCTGCATTGTAGTCCAATGACAGTTTTTATGCTGAGATGTAAGGCTTGTGCGCTGCAGTACAATGAAGTGCAATGCTGTGTACAGAGCAGTATTATACTGTGCGAAGAGGTACGCGATGTTGTGCGATGTGTTAGTGAAACGCGTAGAGTGTTGTGCGGTGGCGGACTGCGGGGGCTGTGCGAGCGGCTGCGATGTATCGATAACCGATCGTAGGTCGATGGACCTTGAATCGCTGCGGCGCTCGGCATGCCTGCCGGCCTCTCGGCAGGACTTGGCGCAACCGGGTTCGATGCCCCAGACGCCGATAGTTATCTCTATTGCAAACGAGTTAAGGTTAGATTTATGCATTTGCTAGGGGCGCAGATTCTGTAATGGATGATTTTCTTTGAAAAAGATCTTGATCATAGTCATGATTTAGAAGTTCTTTATAATGTAAAAATTCTCTTTTAGCTCCGACAATGAACATTTTAAGTTTTCAATTCTCATTTCGTAATAATAAAACGATTTTCTTTTACTTTTACTGCTGTTTAAAGATAGTCACTACTACCAGAAAATTCTTCGTGGTATTAAGAATGAGGTACGTTCCATAAACTTTTTAAAGTGAATTCCTACAAATGTTTTAAATGCAATGGTCCGTAAAGGCCTAATGATCCAATGGACCGTTCTGTCTACTAGTTTTGGAAACACGAGATATTTTAAAATTTCCATGGATTAATTTTTCAAAACGTTTGATAGCAATTATTAAACTTGATCGGAAATATTCTCTTGGTAACTTTCCTGGTGGAATATTATTATTATTATTATTATTATTATTATTATTATTATTATTATTATTATTATTATTATTATTATTATCGTGATTTAGTATTGTCCAATTTTAGTTCCAAAGAAATGAAAATGTTACGAAAAGGTTAAGCAGTAAAGACATTCATTTGCAAGTCTTTCTGCAGAATACTAAACTTTTAGGCGAAAAACATGTTGCCAAATACTCTCTGCTCTTGCCAAATCAAGGTCACGATGTAAACTCTGAAGATCCTTTCAACGTAATTCTCATTCCTGTTCGTGACTCATATTGGTCTTTAATGCTCTTGTTAACAAGCTATCATGGTGCGATGAAGGAAAGTATAAGATGAATTGACATACAATTGGATCCTGTCAGTGTTTTAGCAATTGCTATTGTCCATTATTAACTACTTTCCCATCTATTTTTGTTCCAATGTTCTCAACCAGGATATGTTTCCTATTAAAAACGAATGCAATATTCGTTGATGATAAAACCACAAATTGAACCTTGACTGGCAGCTACGTTAGTAAACAATATATCGAATTTTACGAAAGTAGAAAGAAGAGAAATGTATAAACATCTATTTCCGAAATATCGGGAATCTCCTATTAAAAATGTTCCCGTCAGTTCCGTCTGTTTCCTCTTAGGGACAATATGTCTACTTTCTCGAGAAGCGGTACGATTTGGGCATCTTATTTTCCCTATCGTTCCAGATTTGTGACTCATAGCCGGTTCCAATGGAACTTCCTCTTCAGTTTTTCCTTATTTATTTAAGCAAAGAAGCAGGTCAGCTCTGGAATGTTTTGCCGTATCAAGAAAAACAATGAAAAAGGTTGCTCTTACTTTCGTCTGATTGTTGATCTTGTAAAAATAGCCTGTCATTTGTAAAACGAAGAAAGGAATATTATACTCAGCTACCTCATTCACAGTAGTGAAAGCTATATCAGTTCCTATTTCAGGTAGCTCCAAGATAAAAATTATTCTCAAGAAAAATTCATTAAGAAACAGTTATTTCGTTCAAAAACGTATTAAATATGTTAATTTTATCTGTATGAATATAATAACCTCTTAATGATTGTTCGTATATCAAACAGTTTCTGGAAGTACCTTAAACAAAACAACTAGAAACAGCTTTTTCCCAGGTAAAATTTCAGTCTTACCAAATATGAACATCTAGTTCAAAAATTTTCCAACTCTAGTTTTTCTAGACTATTGTTTTCCATTTATTCCACTGCCTGGAATCTTCTACTTGTATGACTGGTTGTATTCATATGCTGTTATTTAGATTCATAGACTCATGCAAATTGTGTTCATGTACTGCGACTCAATTTATTTTCAAATTTTACCCAGAATCATGACCAATTTTGTAAACATTTTACAAGAAAACTAGTGAACATGATGATGTGATAGCATGATAATTATTTTTATCAGTATTTGAATTGTAATAATTTTAAGGTAAAAGTAATACACAGTAGCAACTTTATCAAAGTTATGCATTTAAAGAAGATATTATCACTCATTTTTTGTTTTGTTGGCAGAATTTGACAAAGCTATACAGTTTCAATTGATTATTAGAAAAATGTTTTACTAAAAAACTCCCAACAGTAGAGGAGGTACTGTAAAACTAATATTGTTCACTATTTTGAACTGTCCTGTATCCGTAGTTATTAACATGTTTCTTTAGCACCAACGCAGCGAAAAAGTACGCTTCGAACATGAACTAAAAACGGAGTCCATGTTTTCACTATCGCCAGTATTCAAACAGCGGTTGTCGCTTCGCTTCATGCATATGGAGACTTGTTCAGATAGAGAGCTCGTGTCAGCTGTGACTCTTTTTCACTAATAGGTCAAAGAAGAAAGGTGGAGATAAAAATGTATTGCCGTATCACACGTCATTAACATGCTACTGTGAACAGACACGTCATTGTGAAATTCACGAATATACAACTATGTCGATAAATCTAAGATGAGAAAAACGTTTTCTGACAAATGAAAAAATGAACATTTAATGTTAAGTAATCGTATTTGAGTTCTGTAATGTAATTTACGATGTTAATTTTTAATATTGTATTAAAATTTACTATCAGATTTGAGTATCCGAGGGCGTGACACCAATCTGGGGAGAAAGTGGTATTGAGAGAATCCAGTTACCGGGATGAATTGAGACGACTTTTCTTCAAAGTAACTCATTATTAGAATCATGGAACTTTATGCTTGCAAAGTAGGTCTCATGGAGGCTTGCAAAGTATTTTGGTTGTTGAAATATCATATCATTAGCCCTTTAAGTCGGAGTGATGCAACAAGATTTTATATCACGTGAGTGGCCTTAATATAAGGCTATGACTCCATCAAACCGCAACAACCGCACTTGGTTGTACGGTTTACTGCATTTAAATTTCGAAATCCAAAATGCATGAAGTTGAATACAGCTTTAAATGTGTACCACATAAAACCCACATTATTACTATTATTACTATTATTATTATTATTATTATTATTATTATTATTATTATTATTATTATTATTATAAAAGTATTAATGTGTTACAATTTCTGAAATTTCTAAATCTACGCCCACCGTAGTGAACGTGTTCATCGCCAAGTTGAGCTTCTGACCATGGAACAGACTGAGACACGATTTTCCAGGTTGAGTGGCCAATTGACAAAAAACGAATTGCAACTAATTTTACCTGTATCGAACAACATGTTTCCCATCTGTTGTCTTAAATGTGCATTTGCAAAAAAATTATGGAACACGATAGCGCGCCACGATAACAGCCTAACGAATGGATTCTTACCATGCAAGGCACTGTAACTACTTCAGTCTGTTACAGCTCACGTGCGGTAGCCGCTATGTGGGACCAGCGAATGTGTGCATTAGAAAACCTCACGAGACCTCGTAACGGACTATCAAAAAATGTCCCGAAACTACAGCACGTAATGCATGTTGTTAGCCGCGTCCAACGCCTAACATGTAATTCGCCCGACGCCGTTTTGTAGCTCGAGAGGCCAGCCGCTTGCTAACTGCATTGACTGGAATACTGCAGCGCTGTGGCCGGCTGGGGTCAACACGCAGGCCCGTAGATAAAAACAAAATTCTGAAGTGACTGACGGTGTAATGGGTGTGGCTCAGATAAGCAGATACAGAAGGGGCTAATAAAGAAAATTGTAACCAAACTGGATCGTTTTAACACGAATGTATTAAGATCATCCATTCTTTAAAATATAAAATATAGAGCATCAATGAAAGTCAAATTATGAAATGTATTATTTCCAACAGTTTGCGTACGTTTATTTTTGGTGAAGTTTAGAATATTTTAGAAAACTGTTGGCTAGAAAAATATTTTAAATTAGTAACACTCTCTCATGAAATGCAACGGTAATAAAGTGCTTACAGCAATTAATTATTTCATGCGAGGTGTGACTAAAAATTGTAGTTACGTTGAGCCATCCGTGACTAAGGTACCTTCATAATGCCACATTATTTTTAAAAATATCATTTTTGCTAACACAATTTTTTTCGGAACATCATTCTTTAAAAATATATTTTAAAAGAATTTCAAAAGAATTCTTCAATTAAGAAACAAAAAAACGCGCTTTAAGAGACTCTTATCTAAGACGAACTATTTAAGTTTGTTAGTACATTCAGGCGGTAGTTATTACCATTTTTATTGTAGCACTTTTGTTTTAATTGGTTCTTGATTATATTGTTTTCTCTGTATTACGAAAGTAAGAATTAAATAATGCAGCTTCGTTACCTTCCTTGCATTCAGCACATTTATTTTCAAGTACCTTAATCCATATTTAATCACTCTTAAGCTGAAAATAGAAGAATTGTCCAAATCTGTTGTTTGGTTCCAAACTTAAGAGAAGAGGTAGAAATTCACAAATTACTTCGGTAAAAAACGCAACCCGCCTGCCTTCCAGCTGACGATTAAAAATAATTGTAGTATTTTTTGTAGACATTACAATACCAAAGAAAAATAAAAGTGTAATCTTTTTTAAGATAAAGCGTACTATTATTGATGTAGGTGCACTATAAAAAAGGTTTTTTACAAATAAACAAACTTCATATTAATAATTAAGAAATTAGTTTATAACTTTCAAATTTAAGTAAAGTGATAGAAATAATTATAATCATTTTCAAGAAGATTTTCAGAAATATTTCAGAGGAATTTAATGTCGCATCCTTTACTACACATTATTGTAACTTACGATATAAACAATTGAAAAAATCTACAGGTTCAGCATTTTGAAATATTCTTCAATATGAGTTTATAAAATAAATTAGGCAGCAAAGCGAAAGCAAGGGAAGTATACTATAAACCAATTGACAATTTTTTTTTAATTTACGAATTTGTTTGAATTGACTTGAGTAGATCAAAGGATCGCATCTCACGTGCATGCTCCCCGAGGTCACACTTTAGAGTTGTGCATTTTGACGAATCACATCCGGGACGAATGTATGTAAGTAAAGGGTTCACACAAGTGTGCGAATCTGCACACACAAAGGATTCCTGGAATTTGTACGGATAAAAATGATGGCTCTACACCAGAGTAGAGAGATTGCGTAGCGTGTTGGTGTTTTCAAATGAGACGAAATAGAAGTTACGCTTCTTTTAGGAAATAAAACCATGTTTTCAATTTCAGATGTGTCACAAATCTTGAAACTGTCAGTTAAGTGTCGTTAGACGTAAGAACAATGGAAAAGATTTGACGAGCTAGGAGTAATTTCACTTAACTCTTACCTGTTTTTAAAAGCAAAGCAAAAAAGTAATGAAAATGTATTTAAGGAAATTATTTTAAATTTTGGTTATTCCAATTATCCCACTCCTATGAATCAAGTAAAAATTTGAATGCTTTAGATTCACCCTATTAAATTGTATATTTTAACAGTACAATATACCAGCGCTTTCTAAATCCACAAAAAACCCTTGAAAATTCATTGTTTTCTTGTGTTTTAAAAAGGTTGTCCCCCAATGAGAAACGGTGCTAAGAGATTTTAAAATGCCAAGTTTTCGTTTATATATTTTTGGCCAATTTTGTTCATAACACCAGTTTCAAAATATCTAAATATATTTTGTATACACTTTTATATACAATTCCAAAAGGTTTAATCATACAATTTCTTGAAGTTTAAATTTGACTCTGAACCTCTCTATGACTCCCTAGGAATACTGGCAGAAATTATCTTACACAATGTTGTATTAATTATGTCTCTCTATTCTTGCACAAGATTTTCACCAAAATAATAAAAACATTGATAAATTTCAACTCCGTAAATTTACTGGTATGAAAAAACATATTAAAATTTGTACAAGTGGATAAAGTTCAATTCCTTTACTAATTCACGCAAAAAGTAAATTCACTAATCACTTTTATACACTTCTGCAATTTGGTATCAAACCGCATGTCAAGACAGTGTTGTTACACATTACTGCAGAATCTGTTCAAGTCCCGTCGCTTCACAAAATTTCATGAGCTCAATATAAATTCATATTGAGCCCATTATGTAAATAAACAATTTCACCAAAATTATAAAACAATGTTATAAAGCATTCATGTAAATTGCCTTGAACATTAAAAGTCGTAAGACAATCATTTACACATTTTACAAACAACACATTTGCATTATGCGAGATCCATAGTAAATCCCATTACTAAATTTTATGCTGGCTGACAACAAACCTCGTAATGTCAAATGGTATGTAAAGTCCAGTTTTAATGCTGTTGAACATCTACGGCAAGAGCTTTATTTTTTCTTCAATTTTCTCAAAGCCGCCTAAAAAAAGGGAAACCGCCGTGTCCGTGCTGGGTGACCTGACAACTAAATTGGCGAGTGAAAATATTTTTTGGCGTTGCTTTTTTCAGAGCCTCGCGGCAATGAGCGGTTGGTGACGGTGATGGTGGCAGTGGCGGTGGTGCCAGCGGTGAAGGCGGCAATGGCGGTGGCGGTGGCGGTGGCGGTGGCGATGGGGATGACCGAGGCGGTGATGGTGACGGAGGCGATCACATGGTGATGGCGGAGGTAGTGATGGCGGAGGCAGTGATGGCGGAGGCAGTGATGGCGGAGGCAGTGATGGCGGAGGCAGTGATGGCTGTGGCGGTGACGGTGACGGTGATGGTGACGGTGGCTGTGGCGAAGGTGGCCGAGGTGGTGACGGAGGGGTGGCGATGGCATGTGATGGCAGAGGCAGTGACGGGGGACGCCGTGTGGGTGACGGTGGTGGAGGTAGTGGAGACGGAGGCTGTGGCAGTGACGGTGACGGAGGCGGCGGCGGCGGCGTTGCGGCGGTGACAAGCGGCAGCGCAGCGCCACCGTCGCGCGCCTCGGCGGAGGGTGAAAGCTGCGTCGGAGGACGGCAACAGCGGCCGCTGCGCTTGGGGTTCTACGGAGAGGCTTCGGCCAAACAGGAAAATCCCCTCTGCCCGCGCAGCAAGTGACTATTTTTCCGAGGTGGCCCTCTCTAAGAGGTACCCTGCGAGAGGGGAAACATCTTACACGACACGGGTGGATGTAAACATATGGTGTCCAATCGCGCGTGTCACACGTTTGCGCTGGTCTTCTGGATCGTTGTTGAACCAAAAGGATATCACTTTTTTTTTAGGACTGATTGGGTTTGTTGAAAGAGGAGTTGGGTGGTACAGTTCATTGTCGATACTACACATTTTGCCCGATCCATTCAATCGCGTCGGTCTTCCAGAAAGTTCATTTGCTCACTATTGCGGGATGTTGTCGGGTCGGATGGTCGGGTGATGGAGAGTTGCACGGTGGGTCTACGAACTAGCACTGCTCTGCGAGATGGCGCGTTGTAAGAGTGGGTAGACGGAAGTGGCACCCGACACAAAATCAAACGGCGGCGAAGGAGCGCGCCGGCAGCTCGTGCCGTGTCACCACAGAAGTAGTACGGTTCACCAACGTGGCGTCCGCTGCAGCGGGCGGCCCGCGCGGCGGCGGGGCCTGCGTGTGGCTCACCTGTTGCGGGGGCTGAGCGGGGCTGTTCACCTGCGCACCCTGGGCAGGCTCACTCGGCAGCCGGCGGCGCCGTGGTCTCTGCGGGGCCGTGCGGTGGTGCGCGCCGTTGCGCCGTCGGGCGGTGGTCGGCGGGTCGGGGCAGTGGTCGTGGAGGGTCGCTCGGCGGCCGCGGAGTGCACGAGCGAGGACCGGCCTGTCTGTCTGAGTGAGTGAGCGTGCGGTGAGAGCGAGCTGGCGCGGCGCGAGCAAGAGAGGCCGTGAGCGCGAGCGAGCGGGGGCCGAGCGAGACTGGCGCCGGGCGCCGCGGCGCGCTGGGTTAACCGCACATGACGTCACGCGGCGCCCTCCGGCGGAGCGGCGGCGGCGGCGGCGGTGGTGGTGGTGGCGGAGGGAGGGCGGGCGCGGGCGCCCGCGGTGGCGGCGGCGGGGCGGCGGTGGTGGGACGCGGGGGCGGCGGTGGGAGCACGCGGTGGTCGTGGTGGCGGTGGTGGTGGGGGGACGCCCCGAGGCGCCTGGAGAAACGTGCGAGCGACGCCCTGCCCGGGACCCGAACTCGCGGCCCGTGGCCTCGCGACTGAGCGCTCGTCGGGAGGTGGTTGGAGGTGCAGATGCGCGCTTTGCCGGAAGTGCAGAGGACGCTCTTGGTGTAAAGTGGCCCCGACGAGCGTTAAAGGGTCGGGTCAACGCGGTAACAAAACTTGCTGTATTCCACGAGTGGTTGCTGCTCGTATCCAGCCGTATGATTAATGTCCGGGAACGAGGCAGTGCGGGAGGAGTTCAATGACCGTACGTCCGTTTACTGCTGACGTTTTCCGTAACTACAAAAGACAAAGAAATGTTATCTGAGTTAAAGGACATTTAATGTAGAGTGTATATCACTTTTGAACAACTGAAAATCAAGTTTTTCGTGATAACAAGCTCATGAAATTTAATTTCTCTTTTATAGGATGCTTTACTGCATATCGTTCCCTAATTGCAAAACTATCTGCTTGCAATTCATTTTTTTAAAAAAACATTACAAATTGTTGTTGTTGATTAGTTCAATGTTGGTATCTTTGAGTATTTAATTTTTTAATGATAATATTTGGATATTGAATATCCTTACATGTAATTCTTATAATTGAGTTAACATTTTTTGCAAGCAGTGATTGTTAGTTTAAATACTGTACAACAAATAACGTGTAGATAAATATTAAATCATTTGCATTGACGTTCGCTGAATCATTACGAGTACACAGTTCACTTTTCCAGACTGGCTTCTTCCCAACACATATCAATGAATTCGTCTTATTTTAATACACATTTGGTTTTTGGATTTACAATTAATTTAATGTTTAACTTCTAAATAATTGTGGCATGACAATGCCACATATAACAGAATATATATATATATATATATATATATATATATATATATATATATATATAACAGAAACGTACGTGTTAATATAACAGAAACGTACTTCACAGAACGTTCACAGAACTTGCAATGCGTACACAGAAAGTTTGGAGTCGTATTGAATTTTATTTTCTTGTACTTTTGTAAATTTCAATGCAAAGGAAAAATCACAACCATACATACGTTGGAACATTGTGTACTCGCAATGCTGAAAACGTGTCATTCATTATTTCCACATCACATACATTTCCATCTAAAAACGCTATTGTGTAAAAGGCATTACTCACCCATTACTGCTAATCGTTCTTTGTGAAGTGTTTCTGATAACGGCAAGTTCACCCAGCGTTCCCTGTTTTCGTGGCTTATTCTCACTCGTCAGGTAAACATGTTGCAAAACAATCTGACGCATGAGGTAAATGCAAAATCATTCTACGACAAGTATTTCAGCCAATCACAGGAAGAATACCACTCAGAAAGCTCTGGTACATGTTGACTTCTCGTAGAAGCTATATGGTCCTGCCTCCGAACTCGCTAAGCTCCGTAGACTTAGGCCGTTTACACGGATGTGTTGTCTGCTGTTCGAGAGGCTTTGAGGAGAAATGTGTCAACCAGTTTTCCGGCGAAATTTTGAGAATAGACAGAATTCTGAATTTACGACTAAATTGCAGCTCATTTGATGAAGTTCCTTGAATGAAATGAAAAGACGTAAAACCATGATTTAGTTCTTGAAACTTGAATTACTAAGCTTTAAACAAATTTCAAAACCTGAAGTTCTGCATATTAAATTTGTTTTTTGTTTTTTTTTCCTTTCTATATTTTGTGTGTACCACATGAAACCAATAATGACTTACGGAACTCAAAGCTTGTCAGCGGGATCTTGGATCTCCGAAGCTTGTCGAAAATTTTGTAAGCACGGTGGCCGGGGGCTGGGGGACAGGGGGGGCGAAGAAGGCGTTTGAGGTGAAGGACTTAGTCTGATCGCTCAGCCCTTAGGATCGGATTGGAAGATATTTGTGAGCGGCCCGTGATCCCATGTTTAACTTGCTAACCAGACATCTACCAGGACCTGAACGGATAAAACCATGGAAACGTATGGTCAGAGGAACCGGACTCTATAATTCCCATACGGGCTCTTTGAACTTATTGAACCACATTATTTTTTCTTTCTATTCATAGCAACTAAATTTCAATTTTAATCTTGTACATAGAATTTATAATTAAATAGTTATTATCCCCCATTATTGGTGCAGCTAAGTTTCTGATGATGGTACTGCATATTGTATAAATTTTTCTAAAATTCTTCTCATAAATAAGGTCAGTTGTACATAGCATCGACGGAATACGTACATCGTATTTTTTGCTATTTCCGCAACTCATTTAGAGTGAAATTAAGGTTAGTAAAACATCGCACACTTTTTGCCTCCTCTCTGAAATTGAGAGTAATTCTGAGAATGTGACCAGGAATTATAGCGCTACGAAATGCATTGAAACAATGTTAATAATGAGATAGAGATAAATTATATTTTTGAAAATATAGATGCTATATAGATATTAATTTTCAGAAATACAAGTGTCTCCATCCAATTTAAGGGAGTATGCAAACCGTAAATACCAGAGCAGTACAAAACTGTACGTGCCTCGTATCGATTTCACCACATTAATCAACATTAATCAAATTGACTTACAATTCGTAACTTACAGTGTATGAGCCTTCAAGCGTAACCAGCAGTAGAAGTATTTATATTATAGATTTTAACGCAGTATTAGCTTTCAAGTTGCAACGACAGGTTTCGCGACTGTATTTTGCAATCTCCCAACACAAAATAACAGTTTGATGATTAACAATAATTTTCGATTTCGTAGAGTCTGGATGGCATTGTAACGACAAGCGCGCCTCCACCTCCCATCCAGTAAGTTACTATGAAACGAGCGTCACAAAAGTAATTAATAGAGCCTGGACGTTCAGGCATTTATTTTACCTAATATAGGCAAACAAAAAGGCATTTATTTTTATTAAAATAGACATTCAAAAAAGACATTTATTTTGGATAAAGTAGGGGCAAAACACAGGACATACAGTTAAATGATTCTAACTCTAAAATTTACATTAGCACTCACGTAGAAGGCAACTATCTTTTCTTTGTAATCTTGATCGCACTTGACCATCCGGTTGACGACTGCGAATTTATTTTAATCGCGGTCCTGTTTCTACGAAATGCAATTGTGGACTGCCTTTGGAATCTTAGAATGATAGCAGTGAAAATGGAATTCTATTCTTCGCACTTGTGTAATCGCCAGAAGGGAAGAGAGGGCAAGAAGTAACTGAAAAGGTATAATCATCTACAGACAGCTCTGTCCTCAAAAGGGATTCAAGGCCATATACAATCATAGAATGTGATTTCTCGTGAGCGAACAACTTCATAAGTATCAATGAAAATACTAAAAATCTTTACTGGTATCATCTTCCTTTCCCTTTTAGATTTTTAACACGACGTGACATTGGAACCTCTGCGTCCACAGAAATACAATACACGATCTCATGTTGTTCAGGATAGCAAGTATGTTTCCAACTCGATAGAGATTGGGAAAGAGGTAAAATAACAACGAAAAAGGCAGAAAAAGCCACAAATAAGGAAGAAAAGGGCACAAAGAAGAAGGCAGAATGCCAAAAATAGGAATTGGAAGCTAAATTAGGCAAAAAAGGCAAAATGAAAATCTGCTAAAACAACTCCAGAAGAACAATTAATTGATTCCTATGGTTAAAAGTCATAAAATAGTAACAATTATAAAAAGGCATTTTGCCAAACTTCCGGGCTCTAGTAATCGACCACTAACGTAGGGTTTGTCAGCTCGTTTCGGGTCAGAATGACTGCCTATTATTTCATTGCAAATGCACACTTTTTAATTTCGAGGTAATAATTGTATCAGTTAATATTTTGAGGGGTGGTTATGTTTAGTTAAAATTCATTTTTAAAGAGTTAGTTAAGCATTATCAGATGAAATATTTCCGGCCTCTATTATATTCGGTTTTGGTTAACAGGGAGAATGTCATGAACAATTTGCTATTGTTTACTATAAAATTGTTATCAAATGTTAAAAATTAATCGATTCAGTCGACATGATGTAGCCTAAAGCATTCTCGAATCATCTCTGAGAAATTAACTCATTGCAATGGGATTTCTATCATTCACAAACATTATTTTCTTCTTGTGATCTACTTGGCTAATTATAAAGAATATTACGAGTATTTCATCCGTGTCTTTAAAAAAGAAATTTTCGTTATTATTGCATATTGCATTTTATTTTTAAGTCACTGACCATTGCAAATATCTTTCTACCGCGGAAACTTCACTCCTCCCCCAATTTCGGAGCTAGTGTTCAGTGTTTTCCCCGATGCCTCTTACGTATCGTAGACAAGGAGCTACAAACTACATGTGAAGGCTGAACTAATCAATAGGATGTGACACCAAAGTCCCCATTATCTCTATTAGAAGTTTTGGTTTAACATAAGTCTGTTTTAATGTACTGCTCAGGAAAAAATATTATTCAGTATTCCACAGCTATCTAACTTTCTGTCATTCTTTTAAAAGTGATTTATACCATTGAGAAGAAAGCTTAATAAAAAAAATGACATGTTTTTGCAAAACAAATCGAAAATGTTGAGATTTCATGCCAAATACCCCAAAAAGTTAGTATATGTTCCAAACTCACAGGATCTTGAGTTCTTTCAGATCGATCGGGGAATATCAATTTTGGTGAAAATCGTCTGAATGGTTTAGGCGCTAGCGTTGACCACAGGCAATCAGACAGGCGGACGGGCAGACAGAAGTTTCGCAGTCAATTGATTTTTCGGTATTAAGGACCCAGAAAACATTGATTATAATTACAGAACGTCTTAGAAGAAGTAATTTACTTCATATAGGAACACAATTTTATTCACTTTTTAGTTACCAGGGCCCAGCAAAGAACTTTTCTGCCGAAATCCGCCGGTTTCCGCCGCAAGATTACAATACTTTCTCTTAGTGAGTAGTAAGGCGAGAAAATAAAAGGAAAACATCGTAATTACCTCTGCTGAATTGATGCATTGACGTTAACACACCATTCCATTATCCCGTTCACAATTATGTGTTGCTTGTCAAGGCCCCATCGTAGGGAAGCGAATCTGTTTAAGTGATACTTAATGAAAACTTGGGATGTAATATATCAGCTGTCATTGCTACCGCCTGTATCACCGGTACTATAAATGCCGTTGTAACCCCAGTCGCCTCCCTGAGATACTCTTCGCCACCACATTTGAAATAGTATCTATCTTCTTTCCCATTGCCTCTCGATCTAATTCCTGACCTCTAAGCATCTTTTGGAGAGTAAGATGTGTTTCAGGGGAAATTCAAGGAAGAGAAAAGGGTTCAGGAACCTTGTGTTTGTAATCTCTCGTAATATACAAACTTTAGAATAAAAAAACATTATATAATACATTATTTTTATTATTTTGTGGGAAATCATGTCATGATGTTTTAAAAACGTGAAATGGTAACTTTTCCAGACCCATGGCGGAGGGGCGCGCGACCCTCGATCCCCCTGCTCTGGTACACGAAATCTCCTATAATGCACATATAAGCAAATCATGTCGCACAATTTGCTGACGATACTGCAAATTCATGTTCAACCATTCATTAAATCACACTTGCAATAAAATTCAACTGCATATGAATAAACATAGAAGATTGGTTCTTACAATGAAAAATCAAGTTCAATCCGTCAAAATCAACAACCAAAATATTCTCTCTCAGAACCTTCGCCATCCCCATCCCCCTTGAAACCAATAACAACGTAATTCCCTTTAACTAAACTGTTAAATACTTAGGACTAAACTTTGATACAAGATTAACCTGGAAATCTCACATAGCAACAAAAATTGGACAAGCCAAAATTAAATTAATACAGTTAAAACCACTACTAAATCATAAAAGCAGTCTCTCCTTAAACAATGCCGTAACCCTATACAAGACAATAATGAGACCTCTAATGCTGTATGCCTGCCTCATTTGGACGTACGCTTCACAGACAAACACCAACTAAATGCAAATAATGCAAAGCAAATATTTAAGACTAGCCACTCGCGCTCCATGGTTCATTTCTAATGATCAACTCCATAGAGAACTCTACCATCCATCCATCTAGCACCACATTGCTCATCTCTCGAACAACTTATATTCAAATATATCCTCCATAAATCAAATAGCCTACTACAATCTAGCCACTCACAACGATTTCCCGACCCGAATCCGTAATAGACATCCCGTACATACCTATCTGCAAATTTTTTCCACTGTAAACTGAGCTCAATGAGCATCCTAAACCTGAGTAGTAGATAGATTAGATTTAGTTTTAGATTAAGTTATATCTAAGCCAGTCAAAAAACATGCGAAAGAGTATTAATATTGAACCATGTAACCATCAATTGAGCAATAAATATAATTTTAAAAAAACATAAACAGACAAAAAATCCCTGTATCCAAGGTGGGATTCGAAAATGCACTCCTCCCAAACATTTCTGAATGGCGATTATCAGGTTATAGTTTTAAATCTTTTTGTTGTCATATTTAGCGCCCCAGGCTGCCAAGTCATATAAAACAGAACTGTTGTCATTCGTCAACACCATATTTTGACGTTCTACGCAAGTGATGGCGATTTGGAACGTTACTTTCATTACGAGTTCGCGTAATCGCAGAGTCCCTTTCGCTGCCAGTGAAGATCTTTTGCTTTTTCACGGAGGTGCCTCGACAGTAACAATGAGGCTAGCCGTCTTGCAGGTGCGCAGTGCCTCCCCACCATTGCATCGCCTTGGGCGACACCTCTCGTCCCCACGGCAGGCAGACAAGAGAAGTCACATTCACTTTCTGTAGACAATACTTGCACTGTAGGAAACTACAAACGATGCTGCATGCTAAACATTTCCCTTTAGTATTGTCTAAGATTTATATTGTTTTCCATAAATCTGTGAAATGTTATGTTATTAACCCCAGATAATTTTTATTCAATGTGAATACAGTAAAATGGGCGTAATATTACAACAATAATGAGAATAATGACGTTTTAATATAACTATCATACCAATGATTCGTTTAAGAAAATTCCGTTTTGTTGTTGGGAAATATTTAGTCAACCAAGATATAATTCTCTAATTGTTCTTGAAAGTACCAATATGGACTAAACATAAAAATGCGCTTGACAGAAAGTTCATGAGAAGATATTGGAAGCTTCAATTTATCCCCTCAATGAAGAATTCCGACAATAAATCTGAATGTTCAGAGGAGATTTAAATGCACGAGTTGGATAGTAACTTATTACTGAAATCTAGGAACCAGATGCATAACATGCTGATACCTATACCTATAACTAATGTAGTACCTATGTACTATATTCTTCTACTTAATGATTTATAAATTATGAAGGTAAATTTCGTGTGCGGTGCTTTTTAAATATTTGTCATAAAGTTAATTCCTATGAGTCAGAAAAAAGCGAATTATTTAAAATTATAAGTATAAATGATCTCTCTAATTTTTATTTATAATTTTTCATTGATTCATTTTTGGTAAATTTTCAATACAATTTTTCATAAGTAAAACCAAAGTTAAGTGGTATTACACAATACCCAAATTGTTATTTATGTAACTTTTACTGGACAAAATTATTCAAGAAATGGTAACTCTGATGGAGATGTAATGCGAATGCATATGGATTCGTATATATGGGCTGTCGGATGAATAGACTTCGGAATCAGATGACTAAGATATCTATCGCGACGGTCTGGATAAATCATTACTTGAGCGGGGGGTGAGGTAAACATCATGCCTACAAAAAGGGAATGAGCGATGTGCCTAAGTTATGAGTAGTAGATTCCAGTAGAATTGGCATTTGATTGACATAATAGTGTTGGTGATGTACATGATCACAAACTCATTTTGGGAGTGTTGAGCTTGTATTAGTGCTGCTGACAGCGCTTCATTGTATAAAGTGGGATGAATCCCAGTCCTTGATTCCTAGACGAAATATAGAGTACATTGCCTCTTCACACACTATTTTCGTACTTCTAAGCTCAAATGTCTCGCTTCTTTTGTAAAGAATTATATGTGCCTTATGTGCTTTAAATATACATCTAAAAAATAATTACAAATTACCTCTGATGTTTATTGTGAAAAACTTGACGTAAAATATTACAAAATCTCAGAATGCAGACGATGAACTAAACGTATTTAACACCTTAAAATAATGATTATTAGATAATATTAATAGTTAACTATTTCATAATATCGATATTATTTTGTAATAAATGTAATTGTCATGAGATTGACAGTCTGATGGCCTATTGTCCGTTTTTTATTTCATTAAATGTGGGGCCATGGAGCCCTATCCTCGTGGTAAATTCTATGAGTGAACTAGTCAAAGAAAGCGATGTAGAATCCGAAAGCGAAGCGTTTCATGGAGGAGTGAAATCGAGGGAGAACGTTTGTTTTAACATAGCAAAGGTAACTACGCTTCGTTCCAGCTCAAATGAGATTTCTAGGTTGATTCGTACACAGTGGAGGGACCCGAAACAACGTTGGGCTGCAGCAAAATTCCCCTTACTCAATATTTCACATGCAGGTTTTAAAAAAAGTTATCATAGTCACTTTAGTTTTAATTACTATAATTTTTTAAGTAAAAAAAATTTGACCCATTTATTTATTTTATATGAAATAGATTAGGGATGTGTAATTTTTTTATTTTACAAAGTAAAACAATAATTTCTCGTCAACAACTTAGGATATTTCAAATTCAAGTATTAATATTGTATTGTCTTTCTAATTTCTCGCTGAATAAATGTTTAAGAAATTGTTTTTCTGTCAAATAATTTTCATGTTAAATTAACATTTTCTTATTACTAGATACTAAGCAACTTCCAAAATATGTTTAATGAACATTATGAGGAAATTAGAACTATCATGACATTAGTTCAATTAATTCCAGAGCAGCTTTGAACTATTTTATTAATGTTCTTCGAATCTCACTTCTATGGTTTACAAAAGCACAATGGAATTGAAGGTAACATGGCATACACAGCTGCTAAATAAAGATTAAATTCCTACTAATTTAGAATGTAAATGAAACATTATCTGATATCAAGAAATTCTTCAGATATCGTCATTTATACTGGAATGGCCAGTGCTTGACAACTAACCTGCTTCTTGTAAGGAAGTATGTTTCAGAACCGTCATTGCCACACCTTCCCTGTCAAGAAAACATGAACTAGGTTGCGGATCAGGCAGTGAAATTTAAGCCATTGCCATCTTTTGAAAGAAAAGTTAAATCCGCTAACCAAAATTATTAGTCACATTTGATTTTTTTGCATACTATTGCATACTTCGGATAAAATTCGAATAAATCAGAATTATACTTGGATTTCATCTGAGAAAAAATCCCCTCTGAGCTAAATTTTCACACTGAACTTTGTCTTGGCGTTTTGTAAAAGGGGTGAAAACTTCGGATTAATATTACGTATTCGTTTCAAATTATTATAAATATATAAGGTTACAAAATTTTAAAAAAAATATTTTTCGTAAATATTTCGATTTCTATGTTTTACGTCAAATAGAATTTTCATCAAAACTGTAGAAAATAGCATTTCTTGTAAAACTGGTCATCAACGGTTTTTGAACGACAAACCGCACGAGGATGTGGCATGTAGATGGGGTGAAGATAAATTCGTGCCAAGGAGTCGTTTACAGAACGGATATAAAGATATCAAATAGTTTTATAACGTTTGATCATAAAGAAATGTAAGTTTTAATATAAAATTGGGCAGAATAATACTTATATAAAAAGTATGTACTTTCCTGTGGTGTTGTTTCTTAACAATTTATATCTTTGTACCATTTCTTATATTTTCGATTTCAATATTATCGAAAAAAAAACTTTGTATTTTTGTAAACTTAAATATCTTGAAAATCCCTAGCCTAAGTAAAAAAAGTTTAAAACAAATTTTATTGCAAATTTTATTCTCTTCAAATATTGTAATAAGGTTATTCAGCATAAAATTCATATGAACCAGGATATTTTCAAATAATATTTTCGTGTTATTTGATTCCTAATATTTTGGAACGGACGCATGATAAGTGTCCCAACTTTTTACTCATTTTACGAAACTTTGGAAATTTAGCTCTAGGAGATTTTTTCCTCACTGATAAGGAATTTTTGGTCACATTTTACTGAGCTACTTGTGAATTCATTAAAAATAACAAACTTGTCATTTAAATAGGTCTTTTATGCTTTAGAAATTGCAGTTAGAACACTAGAAACTTTTTTACAAAACTAATCCTTTTAAATTTAATACATCAACACATCTTTAAACTCACAATTGCGCGAAAACAATTCGTATTTTCAAAAAATTGTACATAACCTTATTTAAGATCTAATTCGGAAAAACAGATGGCATTTAGAAAAAAATCTTTTTTATCAACATAGTAGTTTTGCTGTGTTAATTTTTTGAAATTTCGAAAATACAGTGAAAATGACACCTGCGCAATTTTCTACAAGTGTACTGTTTTCTATTCGGGAAGAAAAATTAAAGAAAAATGCATACGTTGCTCTCTCCGAGAAAAAAGATATTAAAAAAATTGCTGCCATTATTTGATAAAATTTTTAAAAAATTACTGAGGCTTTATATAAAGTAACCCCCGAAATCAAGTTATACGTTTCAAATTCTGAAGGCTTTGGTTTCACCTTGATTGATCGGAGAATGTCAATTTTTGCGAAAACCACACAGGCAGAGTTTTCCCTTAACTCCATTTTTCGGTGTTAAGTCAAGATCCACAAAACGTGGATTTTGACTATATAACGTATTAGAGGAAGCAATTGATTACATGTCGGAGCAAGAATATCGGTATCAAGGACCCACAAATGACCATCATTTCCAATGAAAGTGAAAATAATTATTTATGGAACAGGCGGGCAAATAAAAGGGGGAGGAACGACAATGTGAAACACCTAGGGCCTCTTTGGTTAGACGCTGGTGATGACGTTAATATGGCAGCTCTGGATTTTGTTAACGGAATCATTCATCTTTTGTTCCGTGAAATGTATGCTCGTCTCGCACAGCACTGAGGTGGTGGTTTTTCCGCTTGCCAATCTCTGTACTCTTTTGTCCCTTCAAAAAGTCAACAGTTTTGAACTCTTCTTAGAATTGCCATTTGCTTTGCTCACTTGCATAAAGGAGAACCTGAAATACACTCGTCAACGTCTGTTACATTTCAATTCTAAAACATCCTACAGACTCTTTCCCCGCTACTACCTATCCCTTCTTGATCACGTGACCGACAAGACACGTGAGTCAATGCAAAAGTAACCTAGACATGAAATGTACACGAACATTACACGTAAACGAAACGTTATATGTAACGACGGAAACCAATAATTATTAATACCAGAATCTGATTAACAGTCATATTCATCCCATATTCTTAAAACATCCCTGTACCCTCGCCTTTACATTTTTCTGCAATAAAACTAATGCATAATGAAATCAAAGTCGGTAAATACATTTATAAAATATCTCATTTATAAAATTTATTCTAGTTGCTCTATAAGAAATATAGTGGATTCTTTCCGCTGTTAAAGAGACCATCATATTATTCAAATGCGCCAAAAGTATTATTTTACTAATTGTATTTTAAGTAAAGCTTCAAAAAATTCAGTGCCATGTCATCCAGTTTCTTAGAATAGCTCTTCCGAATATTAGTTCAGCAGATGATTTGAGAAATACGATCTTAAAAGTATACTAGTGTTTCAATTCTCATTTAGCTTTTATATTATATTTCTGCATTCCAGATATCTCGAAGAGTTTGAAGGAAGAAAGGTTTTGTTACAATGAGGGTTGATGATGTATGGATAAGGAATGATGCACCTTGTGATTGAAAATGTATTAGTTAGAATTTAAGAATTTTAGTGAATGTTATAGTAAATATTAACATAAAGGTCGGATGTTGTACTATTATTTGAAAGAGTTTAAGTGCTGATAGATTCTGGACAAAAGTATACTCTCCTACTGTGTGTAGTCAATATAAATTTTATCAAACAGAAGTATTATATTAGAAGGTACCTCCCCCGCGCATCGAAAATGTGCTTAAATTATATAGAAATAGAGGAAGCATTTCTGAATACTTTTGGTTTGAGAAATTATATTTTATCAGTTTAGACTATTTTTTTTCTTATGCAAGCAGCAAGGTGTTTTGTGGTACACGTAAAATTTGATTAATATTTCGAGATACTAGAACGTTCAAAACTAACGGAGACTGATTATTTTTTTTAAACCCCGCCATGCATAACAGCTGTGACGCCTGGCAAGAATATAAACTGCGATTTTTACTAAGCTGCCTGTGAAGTAAATCAGCTGTTTCGGCGCCATCAATCGGAAGGGGGAACGCCATCATAGTGACATCACCGTAGTGACGTGTAAGGCCCCGAGTGCATAGCACCGTAACAGCTGATGAAATGTCATAGGCAGCAAATTAAAAACTGCAGTATAGCCACAAACCCCACACCCCTCCTGGGCAGATTAGAACCTGGTCAGTGGAGACTGAGTGTTGCTAGAATGAGTGAACAGAAGGTGCCGCAGAGCGTGGAACAAGGCATTGTCATCAAATTTCTCGATGGAGAAAACGTCCAGCCATCGGAAATTATGCAGAGACTCTAACAACAGTATGGGGAAGAGTGCCTCTCACGAACCCGTGTGTTTGAATGGTGTGTTTCAGAGAGGGACAAGAGCGTGTTGAGAATGAACCTCATAACCATCGGCCGCGAACATTAATAACACCACACATTGATCTTGACGCCGTCATCCACAGAGTTCGGGAGTGGATATGCAGACAACAAAAATACTTTTATGAAAAGGACATTAAGATGTTTCCAGAAAGTTGTAAAAAATGTAGACTCTAGTAGATACAGTACTTTGAATGGTGGCTTGTACAAATACATTTTTGGTAATAAAGTATTTCGTAAAAAAAAATCAGTCCTGGTTATATATGAACGCCCTTGTACATCGTCCGAAAATTATATGTCACGTAAAATTACGTAAGTAAATAAAATTTCGAGGAAGAAGAGAAAAACGTGTTAATTAAAATTTAAAGGTCATGTTGCAGAAGCTGTAAAAATCTGTTTCCTCAAAGTAAAAATGAGGTAGTTTCGCTACATTATTTTGTTAAAGAATTTAGTTCAGTACAATTATAAATATGGGGGATGAAGGTTTATTTCTTTATCACTTGAATATGAATCATCACTTTTAAACAATACATAAAACATTGGCATTTAAAGTCTGTATAACTAAGAAAACAATTTCATTATTTTATATTACACTACATTATATTTGAAATTGGATTTTATATGACAATATATTTAAAATTGGATTCGAATGCACGATTACGTATGAAAGTAATTATACGCTCATCGTAAATGGTCTTAACGTGAGGATCTGCTATTAGATACGTCGAAGAAATACGTAAGGCGAAAGACAGACGACATCACTAGTTATCCGCCTGAGGTGACATCACATGAAGCGACGCCTGAGAACTACTTACACGACGCGGCGTCCGGGAACCTGCTAGGCATTTGGTATCCACGAAGGAGCACTAAACAGCTGCGAGTAGTAGGCCGGACAGCGTCCCACGCGCGCCGCGCCGTGAATCACCGCGTGTCGGAAGCGGCTCGGCTCGGCTGGGCGCGCGTGCGGCGCGGTGCGGCGGCTCGCGGTCTCCGCCGGCATGCCGCCCCCGCGTGTTTGTTGACGAATGCGAATCCGCTGTTGCGCAGCGTTGCGGCCGCCGCCGCCGCCGCCACCGCCGGACGCGGAATGCGAAGGGCAGCCACCCACCGCACGCACCGCAGGCGCGGCGGCGAGAGCACTGTGCGTGCGCTCGTTTCGCTTGAGCCAGATCCGCTTGCCGAGTCACATTGCCATACGTTGCATATAGTGGCCGTTGTGTCACTGGTATCGAACTGCTGGGATGTTAATTGAAAAGAATTGGACGTTATGGGTTGATAGTAAATATTTTCAACTGACTGTGAGGGATTTCCTGTACTGAACTTATTGCAATGGCATTGAAGTGAATAAAATGGGAAATGAATAAAATCCAGGGGAGTTGAATAATTATCGGCTTCAACAAAAAACTGTTGATACGTTTGTGTTGAAAGAGTTGGGTTGAATGAGTGGAGTTGAATGTGTTGAGGTGTTTACTGGAGTGAGGGGTTGAATGAGTGAAGGGTTGAGTAGAGTTGAATGAGTGGTGGGTTGAGTGGAGTTGAATGAGTGGGGAGTTGTGCCTAGTTGAATGAATGGGGGGGTGAGAGGCGTTGAATGAGCGGGGTTGAAAAGAGTTTATTCGGAAACATTGAATTTAATATTTCGAAGTATTTCTTTACATTATTAAATACGGCGGTGTTTTAAATTATGTCTTTTCTCCGAAATTACTTCAGAAATCTTTGTAGTTGCCAAAACTGTTATATTAGATAAAAATGTTCCAGATGTGCACAATTATTCTAATATTAATTAAAATCGGAAACAATAATACCAACAATCATATTTGACTCACAAAAATACAGTTTCTGAAATCATCGACAATTTTGAAAGTTTTCACCAGTATCATTATTTTTGACATGCGACTGTGCAGAAAAATATTGGATGCATCTGGAACAAAAAGTATTTTTAAAAGTTCGCTAGAAAAATAATTTTTCTCAGCCATTCTATAAAAATAACTACTGTGTTATCTAATTACTTACACTTTAATGATTATAAGCATAAAATATTTCGGTGGCAAAATTTCAAAATTTCATTTCAATAAAATGTATGTGATTAATTTAAAAAATGCGCACGTATTGACGGAAAATTTAGCGGCCTCTGGCCATTCGAGAGATGACAATGGTTTTGTTAGATACCCATAAACTCATGGAAAATATAAAAATCCAGAAACAGCTTCGATTTTTACTCAAAAAGGCAAATATTGATTGTGATAATCCGCAATTGTTCGTACCTGATGCTACAACTATATTCTAATACTCAGTGCTTACAACACAGCTGACATTAGAGGAAGAAGAAGGAAGCTTCAATGTTCACGTGTGCAGTTTCAAAACATCCCATTTTTGCTACTCCAGGCCCCTATTTTTCACACACGACTGCTGCATTTTTTCTGCTCCTCGTCATTAATACTAATATTCTAAAATTTGATTTTGTTTGAATTCGTGCTAGTTAATTAAATAATTAAAGTGTACATAAAAAGTAGTATAAGTATGACACATTTATTTCCAAAACCTCTTATTTCATTAAAAGTATTAATGAAATCTGTATTTAGTTACCACAATTGCATGTTTAGATAACGACTTCGTTACTTGTCAAGATATTATTTGCGATTAAAAAAGTAACATTTTCCTGTATGCATATTTTATTTTGTAACAGCATTGACTTTTCTATCTGCGAGATAAGAGTGTGAATATTCCATACAGAAAAATAATTTCTTCGAACTAAGGAATGGTAGTCCCATCGATATGTATTTAGAGTTATTAATACATTCAGGTAGACTATTAAAGCGGCAAAGTGATGTAGCCAACGCCTTCTGTTAGAACCGGATAAATGTATATGTGATTAGTGCAGACATAAATTAGCGTTCAAATGTATTAAGGCTGGAAAAATATAAGAAAACGTGTCTAGAGACAATGATAATGCAGGTCTGATACGTCCGGCTCTTTTCGGCTCGTTTGCCAGGTCTGACGTCACGGCGAATTGGTTCAGGATGCGGGAGACGGACATCTACATCCAGAATTAAGGTCACTGCTCAACGTATGTCATTATGGTTTGTGGCTGATGCAATACGGACCTCAACCAGTGATCATGAAACTTTTCTTCAAATTGCATAAAGTATAAAGATTAAAATTAAGTGGCAAGGTAATATTACTTCTCTGCAACGAAGAAGCGTAGACAATAAATGTAACTTTCGTTGGATGAATCTTCTGAATAAAGAGACGGATGAATTATGGATTATTGATCTAGAACTTTAGCGTTTTTTTCGTTCCTTGTGGAAAATATTTGCATATGTATTTCCTAATTTATATAATATTTTATATTTTCCTGTTTTATTTTCGATCTTGTTTTTAGTATAGATATGTAATAGGGTAATACTTACCCTAACTCATAAGAATTTCGTTATGTGCAGGTATTTGAACATACGTTTCAGTAATCGAAACATAACCATGCATACAAACTTTGTATGAAGTTGGTGGAGTTGCTATAAAATCCTTTTCTGCAAAAGCGTATCTTATTGGGAGTATAAAATGAATAAAAGCTGCCCTCTTCGTATTTTTTTGATCGAACATACCCCGCGTAAGGAAAAAACAAAATAAATGAAGAAAAGTCAACTTATGAACTTTCTAAACAGTGCTCACAACTTATGAACTTTCTAAAATTCGTCTCATTATTCATGGATATTTCCTTGCACTAATTAGTATGAGTGTAATTATAAAATCGTGATACAGATTAAGAGCTATTCACAAAGGAAATCCAGCGGGAGAGATGGCTCAGGGTATCAACTGATGTCACTGCAGCCCCTGTGACCGGGAGGTCCTAGGTTCGAGTCTCGACGATGGCTCGCCCGTGGATGATGGCTCGCCTCGAGGCTCGCCCGAGGATTTTCCACACTAACTTGTCAGCTAGGTCGAATTCAGTTGCTGTCTGTAGGAGAATTCTAGCGGCTGGCTGCTCTGATCGGTAGTTTTCCGCGGTTTCTTCCATCAACACCAGACGAATGCCGTAGCAGTACCCTAACAAACCGGCCTCGTATCGCGCATGATTTTTCCAACCTTTTCTTTGTTCTATCTTACCCCCTTACACACACACACACATACACACACACACACACACACTTACACTAACATACACTACACTACCACACATGCTAGGAGACCGGCCGGGAGTTTAGAGTTTGTCCTGGCTGGGGCGGTGCCCCGCTGATGGGAGATACGTGGTTGAGGGAAAATCCCGTTAGCCGACGGTAGGTCGGTGCCGGATCTCGCCATCCACTGGGTAAAGATCACCGCCACCTCCCAAGGAAAACATGCACTATACTTATGGGACCAATGACCTAAGCTGTTGATGCTCCCGGAATCATTAACAACCAACCAACAAAGGAAATCCAAATAGGAAAACCACCGCAACCAATTTACTTTCGTGAAAAACTACTTGCATGTATCATGTATCATGTGGCATCACCATTTTCCGTGACCTTGATCAAGGACAAGTAATGTGAAACACACTTTCATTCAGAATCATAAATCCATTCATAATAGTAAGGTAGCAGAAATGTAAAGACGATCGTTGTATACCAACGGCATAAAGCAGTGATAAAACAGAAAACGCTCATATAAAATTGCTTATGCAAGCAAATAAGTGTTTCGTAAGTGATTCTGTATGCAGTATAAAGAGAGACGAAACATTAGTGTTTTGTTACAGAATGAAGAATGCAGGGAAAATATTGAAGACCGTGGTGCCATCAAACTATAATTTATCAGAAAGATCTAATCATAAATAATGGAAGTGTTTGCAATTTCTACGCTAATGAAATGACAACGGTATGTATTATATGTCTGTGTAAATCCCTGCGAGAATCTCGAGAGTAATGTTATCCATGATAGTAATAACGATAATGTTAGCCAAGATCAGTACCTGAAAATCGTAGGGCTCCCACCCTGCGCCCTCCTGCGAGTGGTAAATATCACTCGACCGGATAATTCAAGTCAAATAAGACTTTCATTATGTTGTCTGTTCTTCACTGGGACTTGTAAATCGCACTAATTGTGTATCAACATTCTTAACAAAGTATCCTTATGATATACAATGCGTCTGACAAATTATGCCCGAGTTGTTTCCTTATGTATGTCTGGGACCTGAGAATACTTCTCAATGTGAAACTCGTGGAAGTTTAGCGTACCACTTTCTGAATAGATTCCTTGCTTAAAATGACCAATTTTAAATTTGATATTTTTTTGTTAGTAATTTACTTCAAAAGCCCAATTTTGATACAGTAATGCCGACTTGAAAATTGAAAAATGTTAATTGTGGTCAGATACGTGTTACGATAATCATCAATAGGTATTATACCCCCTGAATATGTTAGATTTAAAAGTGTCAGTTCGTATTACATTGTTGCAGTGTCAATATTAATACGACGTTTTCGAAGGTAAAATAAATAATTTTTGTTCTACTCATCAAAGAAGACAGGTCACGGTCGGCATGTGCGAAGGAAGTGAAAAGCCTTCAATTCTTATTTTTAAAACTTTATTTGAATTAGCCACTATTGAGGCAGTGCTAACCACTGGTGTCTTCATCCTAGTATGTGATGTAACAGAATAATGAGGAAATTATTCACGACATAAATCATTGTCAGGAAAGCATGTTCAGAATGAATAAATTACTCGAAAGAACAGTTAGCTGCCAACAAAATTATATGAACAAAATATGTTTTTATTCCAATTGTTTAAGATCAGGATGAGATTAAAACATATAGTTATCTTCAACTTATTTAATTATAATAATAATAATAATAATAATAATAATAATAATAATAATAATAATGCGGTTGGAGCGATCGCATTCTTTGCATAGTAAAAACATTATTTATAATAATTACGCCATCTTTCGCAGCTATGAAGTGGATACGCTAGATGACGATTGTGAAACGGAAAACGTATTCCTAGTTAAAAGTTAAATGTCCAACTGTGACTAGACTTTTTAAAGTACAAACGTATAATAGTATAATAGTAATAAAATTCTAAAGTAATTATAAAATAATGTCTGGGTCAAAAAGTTGTTAATGTAGATTTGCTTGGAGGGAAGTGAAACTGAGAATTCAGGTACCGATGAAGAATGATATTCTTAGTTCTCAGCATTAATAGGAAACTGGACGAAAATACTAATCTAATTATTTTCCGAAATACAATACTTGTTTCTTGTATGTAACAACATTATTTGTTATTAAAGTACGAGACAATTTACTGTGACGGTCCATTTGGACGCGTCCCAATAATATATAAATAAATTTGTCAAAATTTTATGGAATTGTCATTTATAGAAACGAAATAAAAAGTCGAAGATGCTAGGGTGAATGCAGAAAGTGTTATTTATTTCTAAAAAATCTAAGCAACTGTGCTGTTACCAGACCAGAGAGTCGCACAATTTCTATATTATTTTGGAGTAACGAAAAATGTAATTAAAGAAAATTTTCCCATATTAGGCAAAGACAAATGAATGTATTTGACATGTGATGAGCAATCACATAAACATTTAATAATTTAACAAGATCTGGAATTTGAAAAGTGAAAAGTTATTTCTGTTATTATTTGGATCTTATTTAGAAATTTTAGAAGAAAATAGAAATAAAAAGACATTCGTAAATATAAAGTATAAAAGTATAGCGGGTTGACAAAAGTGAACAGCTGTCCTTTGTTTCAAACTGCGCGGTGGAGAAAGGGTATGTAACAATGCATAAGAGAGAGAGACGAGTGTGTTATTTCGGACAGGCAACATCATGCCGTAATTTGAGTTGTTGACGCATTAGAAATGTTACAAAAAGTGCAAAGGTTTCCGAAAAATGATGTTTTAACTCGTGAAACATTAGTCCGGGCGCGTTTTTTATTTTGGGTCTTCGGAATCGAAAAAAAATGGTCTGGAATTAGGCGAGGACTTGGATTCGACATTGGTAATGGTCAGGGACGCCACTTCGAGGCCAGCTGAACGATACCACGGAAGTGACAAATATTCATCATAATAAAATTTATAGCGAGGCCAAGATTGTGAGTAAATGTTAAGAGTAAAAAAAATGGTCATTGGAAAAGTTCCACTTTAAAAGGAATGCATTCGAGTAAACGATATTGTATATAAAATATATATAAATGTGCGAATGATGTTGATTTTTCCATGTTAAGATATTTTTTTATGGCAAATTGGTTTATACATGTATTTTGCTGTTATGATCTGCGTATTAGATTGAGGACTGGACTCGCTGAGCATTAAAACGGCGAGAAGAGAAGCGTTATAATAAATATCTGCCGACATTGCGATTCGGCAACATTGTGTAATCTGTGTTATGTTATTTCCAGTAGGTAGTAGATATCAAATGACAGGAAAAAGAATAGGATAGAGAGTCGGCGTCCCAAAATAAACTATACAATTATTGGCGGACTTGTCGGACCCATACGAAGTATAAATCTGTACTGTAATGGGACACGGACCGATTCAATATAAGAGTCATGGCGAATCTGTGATCAAAATTAAGATTTCAAGTAGTAGGTAATAGTTTGCAATTCGTATGTAAACAGATAGATTTATTATATATTATTATTTATGAGTACGAAAATAGAGGTGTGCACGTCACACGCAATTGATATTTCGCCGAATAAGATAGCTGGATTTGGCGACCATTATAATGGATTTGGCGACCATTGTGTCAAAGTAAATATCTGTTTATTTATGTGAATTTTTAAGCACGAATAGGTCTAACTCGCCCAGGTCGGGGAAAATAGTTAAGTGCATCAATTATTACCAGTATTAATTAAGTAAAGGTTTATGATAGTTTATTCTTGGATATTTTTGGTAGGCGCAGCCTGATCGTAGAACCGACTTAAAATGCCCCTCAGCTATCAGTTAGTACGAGGGCAATTCATTGATGTCAAAGTAGATGTCACTAATCAGCAACGGTGACTCATATGACACATACCTCACCTGTCACCTCCGTGCATTTGCGAGGACCACCTTGTCACAAGCGAGCATGCATGTGAATTTGGAACCTACGTATTAGAATCGATATTGGGAGGGTGAGAAAAAAGAATTAAATTACGGCCGTCGTTGCCATTTTTATATTTAACCTCAATTTTTCTGAACACATCTTTTTATCGAGATCAAAAACAATTATATCCTTTGACAAAAACGCTGCTGCAGGTTTCAACATTGTCATCGTTACAGGAAAATTGAGCTCGCGTAGTGTTGATCGTTTCATCTCATGACAATAATTACACATGTAAGATAATGTAATCCAAGAGGGATGCGTGCTATTGACACATCTATGCAGTCTTCTCATTGCAGCCTTCATTATTTTAATTTTCCATAATTTTTCCGGAATTTTGAAATAAATGTGCAGCATTCCAATTTTTGAGTAGGACCTACCTCTGAGTCGGAGGACTCGTGTGACCGCAGCGCGCCGGGTTGCGGTGGGGGGGAACGCTTCGCATGCCTTCCTCGTGCCGGAATCCACAACGCCCCCGCCCAGCAATATTGCCGCAGCCACACCGGGGTCACTCCCACCGCGAGGTCGCCCCGACCGCAGCGCCCGCGGCGGGAGCGACGTCAAAGGTAGTGGCGGCAGAAGGCAACGGTTGTAAAGACAGCTGATGGTGACGGTGGTGGCGACGAGAGTGTCAATGCTAATGGCGGCGGTGGCAGCGGGTGGGTGATGACGGGACCGGTGGCTCGAGTGATAATGGCTGCGGCGTTTGCTTTGGCGGCAGCGATCGTGGTTATGGCAGTGGCGGTGGCAGTAGCGTTGGCTGTGGCTGTGGCGGGAGTGTATGGCAGTAACGCCTGTGACTTGAGCGGGGCGGGGCGGAGCGCGGCGGAGCGGGGCGGAGCGGGGCGGAGCGGGGCGGAGCGCGGCGGAGCGGGGCGGAGCGGGCCGGAGCGGGGCGGAGCGGGCCGGAGCGGGGCGGAGCGGGGCGGAGCGGGGCGGAGCGGGGCGGAGCGGGGCGGAGCGGGGCGGAGCGGGGCGGAGCGGGGCGGAGCGGGGCGGAGCGGGGCGGAGCGGGGCGGAGCGGGGCGGAGCGAGGGGGCGGAGCGGGGCGGAGCGGGGCGGCGGAGCGGAGCGGGGCGGCGGAGCGGGGCGGCGGCGGGGCGGCGGAGCGGGGCGGCGGAGCGGGGCGGCGGAGCGGGGCGGCGGAGCGGGGCGGCGGAGCGGGCGGCGGAGCGGGGCGGCGGAGCGGGGCGGCGGAGCGGGGCGGCGGAGCGGGGCGGCGGAGCGGGGCGGCGGAGCGGGGCGGCGGAGCGGGGCGGCAGGCGGAGCGGGGCGGCGGAGCGGGGCGGCGGAGCGGGGCGGCGGAGCGGGGCGGCGGAGCGGGGCGGCGGAGCGGGGGGCGGCGCGGGGATGTCGGCGCGGGGGGGGCGCTTGGCAGGGGAGGACAGAGAGGGTGGGGCGGAGGGGGGCGGCTGACGGGGGCGTGGAGAGGTGGAGAGGGCGGGGCGGGGCGACCGCGGGCACGTTTGTGGCGGCTGTAGCGGTGGCCGCGGTCGTGGCCAGGGTGGCGACTGCAGCACAGACGACGGCGTCAGGAGGCCCGAAGGGGCGGACGGACGGGCGGACGGACGGGCGAGCGGGCGCGTCCCGCCGCGGCGCCGGTGCGGCGTCGCCCGAGGCCAGGTCGGGGCCGCCGCCCGAGGTCGACTTACGCAGACGCCGCCGCCCGCCCACGCTGACGCGCGCGCCGCCCTTGCAGCGGGAAGGGAACTGCGCCTAGTCGGGGTGTTGCGACGGCTAATACGGAATTGAATGGACCCTACACTTCAAATCTTGCTGCTTCGATAACGAAAATAAGAACAAGTCTCTTCGAAAGGGTTTGAATTAAATATTACTTCGAGTTAATAAAGAAGTAAAATGAAATTCAATAAGAGGTGTTTTACTGTTTTTTTGTGTGAAGTTCTTTTGAAGGTTGCCAAAAATTTTCTTTCTTTCGAGATGCCTCGTTTTTTTGCCATTGGCTGGGTGAGGGATCGTTTGATGTCGCCCAAAACTCATAATTATTTTTGGCTTTTTGAGTTTGACAAAACATTATTTAAATAGAAAGATTTTCGAATATGCTAATGCTGAAGTCAAGTATTCGTTTAATTTTTATTCTATCATTGATAATTATACTCCTAAGAGTCTAAGATCGATATACTCATAAAAGTCTTCGCTTCTAGGCCGGGTCAACGAACAGATTCCAAGTAAAACAGGTTCCATTTATAAGAAAAAATCTTCTGGCCAAATGTGAATTACTCAAGACAGACCGGGGGCGGTAGCTCAGTGCGGTAACTCAACTGATGTCCCTGCAGCGCCTCTGACCGGGAGGTCCTAGGTTCGCGGCAGGATTTTCGACACTAGTTTTTTAGCTAGGTCGAATTCAGATGCTGTCTGGAGGAGAATTCTAGCGGCCGGCTGCTCTGATCGGTAGTTTCCCGTGGTTTCTCCGATCAACACCAGGCGAATGCTGGAGCAGTTCCCTAACAAACGGGCCAAGGACCGCGCTCGATCTATCCTTCCCCTTCCTTGTTCTATCCTCTCCCCTTACACACACACACACACACACACACACTAACATGCACTACACTACTACATATTCCGGGGGACCGGTCGGGAGCTTAGAGCTTGTCCCGGCTGGGGCGGTGCCCCGCTAGTGGGAGAGTCCTGGTTAGGGGGAAACCCCACTAGCCGACGGTAGGTCGGCGCCGGATCTCGCCATCCAATGGGGGACGATCACCGCCCTCTCCCGAGAAAAACATGCACTACACTAACGGGACTAATGACCAAAGCAGTTGACGCGCTCGGAAACACGACAAAATCAATCAATCCAGAGAAAAACTTGCACTACCCTTACGGAAACAAAGCCGTTGACGCGCCCGGAAACACGAAAAAATCAATCAAACTCAAGACAGTAATAGCGAAAACTACCTACCAAGACTTCTTCGCCAAACGAGCAAGTGATAGTAACGTAGAGCAACCTCGCCAAAATTTTAAAAAAATAATTGTATTATAAAAGAATAAAAAATCCAGTGATTAAATTAAAATTAATATATCGAGTACAGTCCCTCCATGTGGGACATGAACATTCAAAAACTACATTTACTACTACTATTTACTACTACAAAACTACTACTATTTGGCAAAATCCCTATATTGTAATCGAGGAACCTGCGACTGTCCGTCCGTCACTCAAGGTTGAAACATTTCCGGTTCAGCGATGGAGGCAAATGGAGTGTCAATCGATGTCTCTGTCTACAGGTGGGGGGAACTACTCATTTTGCCGGATCCTTCGAGAACATTCTAAGATCTTTATAGAAAAAACTTGTTTTGGAGTGGTGTTAGCGTCTAAAATGCTTGTCGGAAAGACTTAAGGCACCAAAAAACTTGATCAACAACTCATTCGATTTCTTTCAAAAAACAGATTGATTGTCACACTTTTCAGCCTGATCGTTCTGCAATATTCCGGATTAATTCTCGAAAAAAATAGGTAACACATCGTCAATTCTTAGAATGTGATTTATACGATTGACTAATTATGTAATGAATTAGAATTTGTTTAAAAAAATTCCACTGTCGATACTTTTTCATGTACCTCTCTGGGTCACAGGAGTATCGAGATAGGGAATTGTATTGGTTTAAAATTTCTTTTTTCTGTAAATTTGCATAGCACGTATAAAAAATTAAAACGTAATAGTACCCGACGAACGCGAAACGCTAAGCTACTGTTTCGGCACTTGTGTAGTTAGTTTTTCCATGTACTTTTAAAATGTTAATTTTGAACGAAGTTAGCATCTGATGCCAAGGATGACGACTATTGAGCAGTGATATGTGTGCAGTGTCTGTGTAAACGATTGTGCGCATTGACAACAGCACATGATAAACCGCAAGTTGTATCGGATTTAAAAAAATGTAAACTGACTTTGTAAACTTTACAAATGGGTATTTTAGTAACCGAGCGAAGTGTCTCAGGGCGATGACTTCGCAGTCGGGAGGCCCGAGTTCGATCCCCGGGCCGGTCATCCTGACCGGGGTTTTCGTAGTTTCCCTCGGTCACACAGGCGAATGGTGGGATGGTTACAAAATGTCACTATCATCTCTCATCATATCACTGCACAATTCACAGGTTGGCATCCAAATGCTTTGAATATCCTCGAGTAGGGATCAGCAAGGATCGCACTCCATCCAAGTATAACTACTACTACTGTATTAGTTTTGGAGAGGACCAGTGCCAGAGCAAGATAATTTCGAGACAAAATAGAAATTAAGGGCGTCGCCACCGTGTCTCAGAAATATTAAAATTTAAAAACCCTGTTTAAGTGTTTTCGAAGACTATTGTTACGACTCTTAGACCTTTAGTCCAAAACCGCACTATCCAACACGTTTCAGAAGATATTCTGCCTTCGCCAAATAAACTTAAATGATCATATCACTTACTTCAACTAAAAATATAGAGCAAAGATCGTATTCCTTCCGTAAATTAATTGACAAAATACTTTTAAACAACAAACAGTTTATTTGCACTCTCTCTTGAGGTGCGTCTTCATTACATACGAATGGAGTTCAGTTTTTGATTGATTGATTCCGGGCACGTCAACTACTATGGTCATTGATCCTGTTAGTGCAGTCAATATTTTATCCCGGGAGGTGGCGGCATTCTTTTTCCACTGAATGGTGAGATCCGTCAGCCTAAACACCCGTGACGGGAGGAATTCCCGCCTCACATACCTCACTCCAGCGAGGCACAGCCCCAGCCCGGACAAGTTTTAAGCTCCCGATGGGTCTCCTGAGATGTTCCGCAGCGCAATGCATACAAGTATAAGTGTTAGGGCAGAAGATAGGACGAGGGAAAGAAAGAATGCGCGCGGTCCGTGGCCCGTTTGTTTACTTACTGCTCCAGCATTCACCTGGTATTGATCGTAGAAATGACAGAAAACTACCGATCAGAACTGCCGCACGTTACAATTCTCGTCTAGGCGGCGGCTGAACTCAATCTGGTGATCGAAAACCCGCATCGGTCGGAACTCGAACCTCGGACCTGAATTCTCGATCAGAATTACTGCAGTCACCAGCCATATTGCATACAAGCTAATTCAGTGCCCAATTTATTAATCTTTTTATTTACGCTCAATAATTTTGAGCATATCTAACTTTTCACATCTAAATTACATCATATTAACAAACTTCTAATCACTTACGCGAGTAACAAATTCTATAAACACGGTATCATCCGTAAATATGGTTATTTTTGAGCTCAGAGAAGTCAAGACAGCTTTTAAAAATATCTAATAAACTACAAACGAAATAATTTACTAACTTCACAATTTTTACAAATACAAAACTGGCTTTCCTCACAGTAAAAATGTATGTGACTAAGGGTTGTAATGAATGCTATTGTACCATATTTCTATTTACTGTAGATAAAAATTTAAATAGTGTGAAGTAACACTCGTTATTTAAATAAAATTTTAATGAAGAAACGGATTTGTTTAAGTGCTCCAATTAATTCCAAATTTATGCAATAATAGACAACTTATATATACCGATAATACCGATAATAGCTTATGGTAAAAACATACAATACGTACACAAGTACCAATATTTGGGCCATATCGTATTCTTTAAGAATCCTCCCAATCCATAAGAGAAAACAGGATATCCCAAGTGTGGAAAAAATTATGGTCTTTCAAATTCGTATTACTGAACAATAACTTTAGCCTGAAAATATAGAGAGAAATTATGAGCACATGTGTTCTACCAAGATTATTACACGATTCACGGGCATGGTCACTAACGGAAAAAGAGAAAAATATGATAAAAATATGTCAAAAAAATATGGAAAGGAAAATATTATGTATAAGTCCAAAAGACAAAAATAAGAAAAACTGACATAAGACAGAAAAGGTCAAAACGATGTAGGTCAATTCGCACGTCTTTTAAAACGAAAATGGGCAGGACATGTAACGAGGATGAACACAAACAGATGGACATATAAAATTACGATATGGGACCAAAGAACTAGCGAGAGAAATATCGGAAGACAGAGAACACGGTGGTCAGACGACATAGGAATATTGGGAAGACTATGGACCAGAACAGCAGAAAACCACAGAAAATGGAGAGAAGTCATTCACACTCAACGAAGTCGATACAGAAAACACACACACACATAGAAAGGAACAGAGACAAAAAAGGGCACTACGAAAAGCGACCTATAAGTGAAGCGATAGTGAAGTGATTATTAGACATGAACAAAAAGAAGGGAACACTGATAAGGGAAAAGAAAGAGGCCTTTGCCCCTACTAAGGGATGTGAACAGGCTAATAATAATAATACACTTTTTAACCGGTGTATCTTCAAAATTTGAGCGCTTAAAATACATTAACTTTGACAATAAAAATCTCATTTTAACAATTAAGAATTGTCTAACATTTGCCCCATCAAATCTTACCAAACTACGCTCACTAAATTTCATAATACTGTTATTATCATTAACATAGTCATTCTCGACAACAATGATTCTGGCATGTCGGGAGTGAAATCAGGGATGAGATAGATCAGAAAAGCTTTTATCATATTCCATCATTCGCGGAAAAAATATATTTTGCTCCTGAAAGAAATAGGTCACCTTGCCCAACGGTACTCTCAATCTCCCGATCCACAAACTGCAGTTGGGATTCCTAACCACATCCGCTAACGCAGCTAGTGCCGTTTGTATAGGAGACGCATGTAATTTCCTCCTGGGCTTCGCAACTGCAATGCAGCTGTCACGTGTAGAGGCATGGTCCCATCACACGTGGGTGGGCCTGGTACGCATCTCTTTGGCTTACCCCTTGAGGATTGTCTGTGATGGAGAGAGATTTATGGGTCTGCATACGTGCCTTCTAGTTGCGCCTTCTTCGGTAATTTACGATTCCGTTCGCTCCAGATAACAATTTGGTGCCACACACTCATGAAGGTCAGGTGCATAGGGAAATGTCCTTTGTTTTTTTTCCTTGTCATGTCATGTGAGAGGCAAATAATTGAAATGCCTAATTATCAAGAGTATGTAATTAGTGTACTACAAATTGAGATGTGTTCGATAGTCGTTTTGATGAATGTCTTTCAGTTTCATTTGACGTTCTTAATTTAATGGCGTGGAAGTTGATTTGTAATATTTTGGTATTTTATCAAAGATCGCATACTGAAGCTCATGACAACGTTATCTCTTTTATTTAACCAAAAATTTCGATAGAATTATTTAATATATGTAGTAAAAGTGATAGAATAAAAGTGATGCAGCAAATCATTAAAAAAGAATTCCCATATTTTTCAGAAAAAGGATGATATGTAGTATAGTGAGAGATATATTTATTATTAAGTATATTTTTTCGGTATTATGTTTCTTGGGCCATTGAAAATCAGTGTAGCATTTGAATAGACGTATCTTAGAAGGTAGTTTTCATCCCACCAATATTTTGAGCTTCACTACCCGTTCATTATCTTATAAATCGTATTAATATAAAATATTAAACATTATTTTAATTGTGGTAATTCTGATGTATTGTTCACGTAATTATTGGATCGATGCATAAGTTCGTGCAGTATTGTTTTGGGTTGGCTTCAATGCGGCGTGAAGGAATTGTTTATTATTATTCCATTAATTTAACGTAGTTTGGAGTTTGTGTGTTGTGAAACACAGATTTTCTTGATTCTAAACGTATTTTTTTAATATATTTCAGACAAACGAATATGGAATGTCAAACACATTTTCAGAGAATTTCAGACACATTTTACTCTTCAAGTTTAACCGAGAATTCAGTGCAGCAGGAGCTCCGAGAACAATTTGTGAAATGTACGGGAATGAAGCAATTGCTGAAAGAACAGCACAAAATGGTTTTCCCACTTTCGAGCAGGATGGTTTGAGTTGTCTGATGATCCACGTTCTGGAAAACTTTCCGATTTTGACGAAAATCGCTTAAATGTCTTGCTTCATGAGAATCCTCGTCAAACAACGCGGGAAATGGCGCATGTTTTTTGATGTGATCAGTCAACTATTGTACGCCATTTACTGTCGATGAGTAAGGTATAGAAATTGGGCATGTAGATGCCACATGTGCTAAGTGACAGTAAAAAAATCAACGAGTAAACATCTGTTTGTCATTGCTTGCCAGGCACCGGCTGACTCGCGATAGGCACAGAGCATTCCTTTCCAATATTGTCACCGGTGACGAGAAATGGTGCCTGTATGACATCATAAAGAAGAGGAAAGAGTAGCTCAGCCATTCAAAGAAAGCAACTCCCCGTGCTAAAGATGATGCCTTCATTGGAATTCGTATCCACGGAAAATCATGTGTGTTTGGTGGAACAAAGATGCCATTCTTCACCATGAACTTCCGCCGAACAACGCAACGATTACCACTCTCTGTCGCGCACCCTTGTGAGGGCAGCACCGTTGTTAAGGCAGGTTCCTGGGGTCAGCGTTTTGATTCCGCGGACGTCAACAGTTTGGCTCAAAGAATTGTTTTTCAGATATCCAGTGGATCGTTTCCAAACGCACTCGTCACATCCCGAGAAAAAAAAATTCTGTATATAAAGCGTTGAAATTTGAGCGTTTTTGTGAGTATGCAATAATATTAAATTATCAATAATAATAATAATAATAATAATAATAATAATAATAATAAATCCTTATGAATTTTTAAACATAACTTTAATTTCTTATTTAATAGAGAGAATGAATTTTTGGCATTGCCCACAATCTTGAGTCAAAGTTACGCTTATGCGCATTTGCATGCTCGAGAGAGTAAAGGTGAAAAGAATTGAAGCGAAAACAACAAAAATTTGTATTGTGTTGCACAGGAAAGGTAGTTCTCTTTACTCTATAGTACATAATTTTTTAATGAAAAATGCCATATTTTAATTGAATAGTCTTTTATTCGAACAAGACTTTTATTTTAATTAGGTAGTTATTAAAACCGATTTTACAGTTATTGATTTTTATATAATTTGTTTTTATTTAAATGCAAGGAATTCAATATGCCATAAAATGTAGTCTCAAAATTGTAATAAATTACCTGCTAAAATATTTTAACCTTGAAAGCTAAGTAACGAAACGTTTCTGAAATTCTAAAGTTATGTGGATTCTGTTCAATTAGCATTAAGTAAATTTAAGATTCTTTTTCTGAAAAACAACTTTATTAAAATTTCTCTGAAATACTAATTAAACATTGAATTAACTTTTCATTCTCGCTTAACACCTTTATTCAGAAATTTAAAGTTATTATGACGATTTAAGAATCTTCTTTATGAAACATTTAAAGACGATATTTTTGTAACAATTACCAATACCATTTAGAAAGACTTTTGAATCGAAAATATTGTACCAGAATGGTGAATAAAATATTTTTTGAACAAACTCAAAACCAGTCACCTGTCGATATTGTTATTTTCTTGAATCCGATTTAAAAGGTTCCAAATAAATTGCTCCCCCCAGATTAAGACGAAACATTTTTGGAATGTGTCACTTTTCGTGATCAGCGACGATGTCAGTTGTGGCTATAGGACTTTTCCCTCACTCGCTCACCAAACACTCATCTCCTTCCTGTGATCGTCACGACGCCACTGCCACCAAATGTAGGTTCGAAGCCTTGAGGAAGCGTGGGTCTTCCGGCTATGGTTTCTCCTCCTGCCGCCCCACATTCGGGTCCGCCAGCGGCTGCGTGACAATCGTTTGTTTACGTGCGCGGCCTGCGCCGAGGGGAATTGGGCCTGGCCGGCCCTGGCACCTCCGTCGGCATTGGATCGCCCGTCCGTGAAACATTACAACGCACCTCCTCGCCCTTCCCATCTGCCACACCCGTCCTCGCCCTTCTCTCCGTTTTGCTATTCCACCCTCCTCGGTCCTTCCCCCGTCGCCTCGTTCTCATTGTTTATCCATCCTCTTAGACATCCAGCCCTCCCCACTTCTCTCCCTTCCGTCTCTCCTCGTCCCTCTTTTAGCGGATTAGATGGCTCAGGGTATCAATTAAAGCCTCTACAGTGCTTCTGATCGGAAGGTCCTAGAATTTCAGTTCTGAAGGTGGCTGGATATTTGATACTAGCGAGACATGTATGTCCAATTCAGCCGCTATCTTGAGAAGAATTCTAGCGACCGGCTCTTTTGATCGGTAAATTTTCGTGGTTTCTCCGATCAACACTCGGCGAATGCCGGAGTAGTATTCATGACAAAGGAACCACGAGCCGCGCGCTATCTTTCCTTCCTTTTCCGTATCCTATTCTTACTTAGACGCACACTTACATACATTACACTCCCACACATGTTGGTAGACCAGAGCTTGAGCCGGCTTGGGCGGTGCCCTGTTGGAGAGAGATACCTGATTGGGGAAAATCCCAAAAGCTGAAGTGTAGTTTGGCGCTGGATCTCGCCAGCCAGCGAAGGAAGGTCACCGCCACCTCCCACAATAAAAACATTCATTACGCTTATGGGTCTAAAGCTCATAGCAGTCGACGAGTCGGAAACAGTAATTCATCAATGAAAAACCTGACTCTCGTTAAACGCCCTCTTTCTCCGCTAACATTCTCCCCCTGCCAACATTCTCCCTCCTTAACCCTTCTCTCTTCGCCCTTCTCTCTTCATTCACTATCTCTCTCTCACTCTCTCTCTCTCTCTCTCTCTCTCTCTCTCACACACACACACACACACACACACACACACACACACACCTACATGCGTTCTTCTATTCGTCTCCTCCCTGCCTCCCGTAATCATCAATTTCTCCCGTCTAATCAACCTTTCCGACCTTTCGCACTCCATTTTCACCCTCCATTTCCATTCTCACCGCTCTTACGCCCTTCTTAATCTTCTGACCTTCCTACACGTTTTTTTCGGCCCCCTCCTTCTCACCCGTCCCTCCTTCCCCCCGTCCATCGTATTCGACCATCGATCATCACTTTGGCCGTCGTCATAGACTTTCTATCTTGTCGTCATTTCTATTCACCTGCTCGCTAGTTCAGACCACATCTTGTCGGCCGTCCGTTGGACGGGTTTATCGGATCGTCTATCTGTCCAAGCGCCCGAGCGACTGTTTATCCGGAGCGTCGGTTCGTCCACGGCGCGTAACGTCTCGCCTTGACACGCGCGTGGGTTCCCCGAAGCCGTTCGACGTATCAGGGCCGGCGGCGCCGCGACGAAGGCACACTTCCACACGCTGGGCAGTAGGCCGAATTGTATTTCTTTTTTCCGACAAGTTAGCATTCCATTTAAACTAGTCCAAAATGACAACCCTTAATTTAGTCGGTAACATTCTTGAGACTGGGTTAAGTTATAAATGTTTCACATTCACTGAATAATGTCCTATGTATTTAATTCCTTTTGTCATTGAGCAGTTTTTAACACATCTCTATCATAATTCACAAGTATTTGTTATCATCAGTTTTTCTTAGATGGCTGAACACTACAAACCCTTAGCTATGCTATGATTTAGTTGTAAAGTAATATCTTGTTTTGTGTTGGCATATGAGGTGTCCTAATAAGCTCCAAGAGACAATTTTATCAATAATTAAAGTTTATTCAGTTACCAAATTACCATTAAAAGTGCTCGTGTCAGTTTTATTTATTTTGCAAAGAAGATGTGTAAAAAATAAAAAACTGCCTTAACGTTTATCAAATCATTATATAAATAAAATGTCAAATTTAATTACGTGATGGAGGATTGCCTTAGTTTATTTTCATAGCGAGAGGTATCTCAATACCGTATCTCTACTCACCGTTCACATACCGAAAGAATTGTACTTTCCAAAATTTTATTAATTTTAATGGTCTCCTTTGTTTCTTTATCATGAAGGAATGTAAATTTTCTGTTCAAATTTGTAGTCATCTTTAATTCTTCATCCCATCCCAGAAATACTCCACACGAAAACGCTGTGAACTCCAAATTATTAAATGAATAAGAGTACTATTTTACCACATGTTCAATTGCTGACTGCCGGCCCATACGAGCCGGTACATCCGTAAAGCATACTATTTTAGGCCTTGGATGTGGAGAGTTAAGCTAACATTTGGCCGGCTATTAGTTTAAGAATATTAGATATAAGAGAAAAGCACATACGTGTTGCAGTGTAAAGAGGGTTATATCTTAAGGAAAAAGGTTCTCACAGTGACAGTGGCAAAACACAATGGTGACAGTTGGCCACCTTTGTCATGAAGGTCTGGCTGGACGAAGGGTCAATGAAGAAGGATGGAGTTCCCACAATTTTTTTAGGAAATGTACACTCTGAAGTAAAAAGCCTTACAATGGTCTCAGGTTCATGAGGAGGACGCTACAAAACTCCTCGAGTTTGGAAGAGATGCACTACAAGGTTTTACTTCTTACTTAGAATGGGATACAATGACTTAATCGAAAAAATTAAAAGGAAATATTCATCACACCCATGGCAGGGCACAGCTTATAAGTTAAACTGAAAAGAAACATCCATTTTCTGTTAGAGAAATGATTCAAGAAGATTTCTTGGGCTTTAGTACGTTGCTGAGATGTAAACTTGCACAACGCAATAAGAGTTTTGTGGAAATGTATTGTGTATTGATGGGAGTTCCAATGGATACACTATAAGAAAAGTGCCCCGGAATTATTTATTTTACAAATGTTCATTAGACCGCCCAGTGTGATAGTTTTAAAAGACAAGGAAAATAAAGTATTTTACACCTAATTTGCGCTACACAAATCCAAATAATTTCTGAAAAGAAAAATGTAGTTACTGGTTTACTTTGCGTTTATATTTCTATTTTTTCATACATTTTATCAGGATTTCCAACTTCCTAAAAAAATATTTATATTTACCGTGATAACGTGTAAGAACAGAATACAATAGAGCACATGAGTGGGAAAAAATCGGCTCCTTCAGTGGTTTTATAATTGTAGAAAAATGCCATTGAATAAAACACTGCGTATTGACAATAATAATAAATACCTTGTGTGTGTCTGTAATTATTTTCTAATATATGAAAGGGAGGTTACGTGCAAAATGGAAAAAAAAAGATGTTTCTAGTTTTAAAATTTGAAAGGTCAAGATATTTGTACATCAAATAAAATCAATATCTCATTGATTTCGTTGAACAATTAAATAGACAACGAGTGCCATCACTTTGCTGAAAAAAGTTTTAAAAAATCTCACACTAGTAAATTTTTAAATAAGGTTTTCATTTTTGAACTAATATTATTTTGGATATAATGCCCTTTACACATCAAACTCTGGACTCACTTGGAGTGCCGTTTGGTGGGTTGGAGCCAGTGTGCTCGTGGTCAGGAGAAAGCGTGCGCTGCGGGTTGCATCGCGCAGGCGACGCCTGAAGGAAGTGCTGCATCGATTTCCTTATAAAGGCAATTACTCTTACAGCTTCAGTCTCGCACGGCACCGCACACTGCGTCGGAAAAGAGACCGGAAGACCTTTCCCTAAAGTGACCGATTTTTTGTAAAACCATGGACGTATGGTATCAATTCTTACACTAGAGTGTAGATTTGGAATTACAGATTCCGTTAATTTCATGCTCAGAATATGTGACCTTGTTTCAACTGAACAGACTTCTACAGCTGACATTTGAAACAGTCATCGATTTACTGTAAAAGTATTGATAAAAAAATGTTTGTAAATGTGAAAAGATTTAGTTTGTTTGATCGTTATCTTGGCCAGATGGGAATTTCACCAATCCCCCCGGTGTGATATTTTAAATGAATGTAAAAAGGCAGTCACTTTGGACTACAATTATTTTTTTTTACGAATATATAATAACAGTTCAATGAAAAGAGCCTTGAATGTTGAAGTCTTGAATGCACTTTGAGCTATATTATGGAATGAACAAATTCCAAAAGCAAAACAAAGGAGGTCTTTTTCCAAGTTACCTATAAAGTATTTTTTCTATCGGAAAAATAGCTCAGAAACTACTCTAAAAATATTTGTATTCTGTGATGTGTGTCAGTATTTATTTATCTGCCTTCATTGTCTAAAGTTAAACTTAAAGAAACTGAGAGTAATAAATTATTAAAACATAATTGTTCTAACAATTGTTCCCACTATTGACAACGATTGATCAGCTTCATAATAAGTATAATTAGAAAATATATGTTCAAATAATCCATGGCATCCTATTAATTTCTATGAAAATCAATCTTCCTTCTTCTCTAAGCTGAATAGACAAATAAAAAAGAAAGTTTTAGTATATTGGAACTTGAATAGCTGTGAACAGACTCACAATAAAGTATAGCAGTCTCCCAGAAAAATTCGTTACATTTCAGCTTGTGGTGGACAATTTTGAATTTGCTGCGGCCACAGTGATCTCACTATGGTAGTTAAAGGTTAATAAAATTTTGAACGGCTCATGCGACACCTTTTCCTAATCTTATCTGTCAAATGCTTAACTGATGCCGGAAACAGCAGCTTCCAACGCGAATAAGCTAGATTTAGTGGGTCACCTGTCTTCTTAGGAAACGCATTCTTACTCCTACTCGGTGTTTCGAAGGTTCCCGTCATCTCCGCGCAGCTTTTCGTCATTTCCGAACGATGATTGAGCTGTTTGAACGCGCGGAACGGCAGGTGACGGAGTCGCGAGCGGCGAAGCGATACACAAGAGCGACTTTGTGTGTGTGTGTGTGTGTGTGTGTGTGTGTGTGTGTGTGTGTGTGTGTGTGTGTCTGAACCCGTCGATGGTCTGTCGATCGTGCGTTGCGGTGGGCATGGGCGGTGCGACACCGGGCGCCTCCGAAACGAGCAGCCTTTGCCGTGACCGCCATTCAAAGCCAAGGTCGCTCAGCGCGATCGCTCCAATGGAAATGTCGATGCCAGCCGCTGCCGCGGCCACCGCCGGTGGCGCTGGCAGTGACTCTCGTGCTGAAGGGGAAGAGTTGGTTGGTTGGTTGGTTAGAGATTCCGAGCGCGTCAACAGCTTAGGTAATGAGTTCCGTAAGTGTAGTACATGCTTTTTCCTCTGGATATGGCGGTGATCTACCCCCGCTGGATGGCGAGATCCGGCGCCGACCGACCGTCGGCTTGCGGGGTTTTCCCTAACCAGAACTCTCCCACCAGCGGGGCACCGCCCTAGCCGGGACAAGCTCTACGCTCCCGACCGGTCTCCCGGAATATGTGGTAGTGTAGTACATGTTAGTGTGTGTGTGTGTGTGTGTGTGTGTGTAAGGGGAGAGGATAGGACAAGAGGAAGGAAAGATCGCGCGCGGACCATGGCCCGTTTGTTAGGGTACTGCTCCGGCATTCACCTGGCGTTGATCGGAGAAACCACGGAAAACTACCGATCAGAGCAGCCGGTCGCTAGAATTCTCCTCCAAACAGCGACTAAAATCGACCTAGCTGAAAAGCTAGTGTCGAAAATCCTGCCGCCGTCAGGATTCGAATCTAGCACCTCCGTTCCTACCGCTACCACCTACCACTCCCAGCTTGAAGGGGAAGAGTGTGGTACAGATAACCTTCTAGTAATTAATCAACTTCTTTAACTTCTCTCTATCGCTTATGCAGTAGAGAGAAATTTATGTAATGCTGCGAAAAAGAACGCCAAATTTTTGTCACAAAAAACAGGGCCCTGGTGACGAAAAACTGGATAAATTCAGTAGTTAAATTTAGAAAAAATATTCTCTAACACATGGTGTAGCCAGAATCCATGTTTTGTGGGTCCTTGATACAGAAAAATTGAATGACGGCAAAACGTCTGTCTGTCCATCCGCCTGCGAACAAGGTTAGCGGCTAAATCGTTCAGGCGATGTTCTCCAAAATTGGTATTCCCCAATCGATCTGACTGATGTCGCAGGCCCTTGAATTCGAAACAAATATTTTAATTTTTTGGGGTACTTAATGTGAAGCCTCTGGGTCATTTTCAAAATTTTCAAAGAAAATTGCTTTTAAGATAATGGTGCAGGTCTCATGTTCGTTGAAACCTTGATTTTTCGAAAATTGCACAAATTCTAATTGTTTTCGGCGTCTTATACAACTAATATTATTAAGATAGAGAATTTTCCCTGAATGAAAAATGTTCCTTAAAGATAGGTTTTGAAATATGACCATGTACAATATTTCGAAAATTTGAGTACTTTTCGCGTAATTTTGCGTGAAAGTACGGGCGAGAAACAACGTGCTGTTTAAGCACCTCTAGTTGATCATTGTTGAGATACTTCCACTCCCCTTGCCGAATTGTTGTTCGCCGAAACTGATGTTCGAATGAAGTCGGCTTTTTATTATACTGGAGATGATAAATTTAGGTAGTTGAAGTATATTTTTCGAGGACGTCTGCTGACTCTTCATACAATCCTGCTGGGCAATGGTAGTCGTCCAAAAATCATGTAACAATGTCTGCGGATGAGGAAGGGGTCGTTGGGCAAGGTGTTGTTTGTCACGAAGTGGGGACTGCTGAGAGGGGAAGCGACTGCTCTACAAAAGTGTGACTGAGAACCTATGTAGACCAATTTCAGCCGAATGTTTACGTACCTTATAAGAATATCGTCTAATACTTTTGTAATACCAGGTATTAGCTCTGAAGTAGCCATGTCTTATTCCAATCCATGACAAAAAGTAGATGAAAGTATCGGAGAAATGGCATGTCAAACCGGAGCTTTTTCAGGGAAATAACTATAAAATGGCGAATGATGATTTTGATGATACAAGACATTTGATGGTTTCCCTTTGTTATCCACAAACTTTGTTATCCATTGTTTACGACACCACTGTAACAAGTCAAATCTAGTCGTTACGCAAGACACGAACCCGTAACGTTTCCGCCGATCGGTTGTCACCTCAAACATATGAGAGATATTATGCAGTTACAACACCAACAAAAGTACTGTGATTGGTGAGCGATGAAACGATGATTGCCAAAACGAATGGAAATAACTCTGCATGGATGTAATGCAACGGGCGTATGTATGCGTATGCGTATGCGTATGTAAAAGATTCCAACTGAACCTTAGTGTATTCATCACTTACAGTCGCAACCTCTACCGGTTTTGACCAAAATTGGATGCAAGCTTGATGGCGCGGGTCTTAAGGAAAAGATACACTTCAATACTTAAATGGTTATGGGCAATGGATACTCAAAGTTCAGGCGGAAACTTTTACACGTGCACTTGTCATAGCCTGCTGCATTATTTCCTGTGGAAGAGTGTCATACTAGGTTTTCTCAGACACACCCAGCCTGCCCAGTAATCTAATTAATAATCTCATATGTTTGGAGCAACATTCAACGAGTTGAATGTATGTGTGTGATCCCAGAAAACTCATTAAAAAGGGAGGATCCCCGAATTGTTTAAGTTAAACATAATTTCTAACGATTCTCGAACAGTTACGGTTTACCCTTTTCCGTTCAGTTTTCAAACACCCGTCATTAAATTTGTAATGAGGTGATTAAAGTCACCACACACATGTAGATAGATGTGTGAGTAAAGTAATTAACGGCGTGTTCAAAATAAGTACAAATGATGTAAAATGAAAAGAAATGAAACAGAAATGTATCAGTCATTGACATCATATGCATCCGTATCAATCAACATTATTATGGTTATCTTCATATTAGATTTTCATGTCAACTTCAGAAGTTGGGTTAAAAGCATCACTACTAATTCAATAAGTTCATGGCAATTGTTATAGACAACAATGAAAAACTTACAATTGTCCTCATAACAAATCTACAATTTCCCTGAAGAAACCTTTCATCTCTATTCTTGTTGTCTTCTATAAACGCCTCCGCTATCACAAATGTGTTCAATTTTGACATCGTTGATGCATGTTGCAAAATCTAAACGGAAACTTATAACTTACTTTCTTTTCCGATTTATTTTCATTTTGCTTTTACACCTCAATGGGAAGAGTTCATAATATACGTAATGCGTTATAAAAGAGCTCATAATATACCTAGCGAACTGTAAACTAATACGGGAGCTCGGAAGTCCAACAGTCGAACCGTCTCAGAGCTGTAATTTTTGTAACCGTTCAAAACTAGGATCTGGTCAAGGTGAAACGATGAGTATCTTAAGTGTTCAATGATGACTAACTGAAACAAGTTATTTATTCGAAAGTAACAAGACATTAATTAAATTATCTCACAATGCACCTTGAATAACATTTATTTGGAGAGTTAGCTGTATAATTACAACACTGTGGTAGAAAATAGTTAATAATCTAATAGTATTAACCCTGAATCTTCCATTTACAGATTGGGAGGATCATTAGCTTCTTGTATAAATCATATTGAGAAATTGCTCGTAGTGTCATTTGAACCCTGGAAGGTTACCTGGAAGTGCAATGAAGGTCAAATTCGTCATCTGTCACGATTACGACGTTGAGACCTTGGATATTTAGTACAATTTTTCCAACAGTAAGCTTAAATCAATAGTATTAAACTATAAACACTATTCACTATGTTGAAGTCATAATAATTTAATAAAAGAATGTTTTTATTTCAAAGGTGAAGAAATTTGATTTTTGAATGTAACCTTTTCATGGTATAGTTAATTCTGATCAATTATATAAGTAATAATTGCAATTGTGCATTTGAGAAAAAACGTACAATTTCTCGTGTGACCCGCTGTTTAAGACTTTCGACATACTCTTCATATTGATAGAAAAAACAACACAGAAATGACGGATCAGGCTAGCCACCTCTCTTCAGGCAGGGGCTTAATCAAGAGCATATTTTGAATTATTGTCGACAAAATGCTGTCATCTGGGTCAAAACATTTGACCGCTCGATCTGGGAAGATTCATTTCAGACTAGATAGATTCATTGTTGATCGAATTAAGTACTTTGTACAACATGGGCACTCTAACGACTTGCGCGTATCGATTTTGTCGCCTTCCGATCAGGGCCATAAGGATACAAATCACGCATCCGGCAGAGTATTTGGGACAAATTTGGGCAGCTGCGCAAGACGCGCGATTTCACTATACGATTGTAACTTCTCATATCTCCAAATTTTGAATCTATAAATCATTCAATCCATATCTTTGCACCTTTCTTCTTCATTCATAACTCATGATCACTATGTTATCCGTCACTGAGTGGGAGGAGACGTAAATATCACTATGGTCACCTCCCCACTAACGAGGACGCCCAATTCATCCTTCGCCTACGGTGAGAAACGTAAACAGCTCTTGCCGCCGCCGTCGTCGTCATCATCTAGTTGTTCCTCTTCTAACAACGCCGTCTTTAGGCAAAATTTGACGGTCCATTAGCTTTGCCATTGCTTTAGAAAGCACGAAAAGCATCCAACGACACTCATCTGAACAGTTTTCTAATACCCGACAGCAAAGAGTATTCTTTTTCAAAGGACATTGTATAATTCATCTTCCCTCTCATAATTAAATTCAGTAACCTTTCGCATCTCACAATGCATCCTAGTTAGAGTATTTTTGCGTGGGTCGTCCAAATGATTTTATATCCGATAAAGAGCGTCGGCATTTGGAATTCTTCAAACCCAAGAAATCAGGAAGACACATCTCATCTTACGAGCAAATGTGGCTCGGGGCATCAACTGTTGTCATTGCAGTGTCTCTGACCGAGAGGTCCTAGGGTTTGAGTCCCGATAGTGGTAGAATTTTTGATATTAGTTTATCAGGCAGATCGAATTCAGCCGCTATTTGGAGGAGAATTTCTAAGAAATCAGCAGAAACCAGCTGCTATGATGGTATTTTTCCGTGGTTTCTTCGATGAACACCAAGTGAATGCCGGAGCAGTACCCTAACAAACGGGCCACCAACCGCTCGCAATCTTTCCTTCCTCTTCCTTGTCCTATCCTCTCCCCATACACATACACTAACATGCACTACACTACCACACATGACGGGAGACCAGTCGGGATCTTTGAGCTTGTCCCGAATGGTGCGGTGCCACGCTGGTAGGAGATTCCTGTATGGGGAAAATCCCCGCAAGTCAACATAGGTTAGCGCCGGACCTCGTCAATCACCGAGGAATGATTCCCGCCACCTCCTGCGATAACATGCACTTCATTTACGGGACTAACGACCTTAGCAGTCGACGAATCCGAAATCCCTAATCAATCAATCATCTCTCAGAAAATACTCCGCGAATCCAGCATTCTTTTTTTTATTCTTTCTTCTTTCTTTTTGGTTCTTTTTTCTGTTTTTTCGATTTCCCATTTCTCCGCGCGGCGCGGGACGGGCGACCTTGCCTCCACCCCGCAGGCTCAGCCTCTGGCAGCCGGGCGCCCACGCTGACCTCAAGCGAACTGCGTTTTGTCTTCCGGCGCGGCCACGGACTGCGCGCCATTTTTCCTTCCTCTTCCTTTTCATATCCAGAACTCTTACTTACACACAATGACACTTATTTGCACTACACTACCACACACGTGGGAAGACCTGTCGGGAGCTTAGAGCTTGTCCCGCCTAGGGCGGTGGCCCCGCTGGTAAAATATACCTAGTTGGGAAAACACCCACTGGTTGGCGAGTAGATCGGCGCTGGATCTCACCATCCAGCGGGAAATGATCACAGCCCTTTCCTAAGGGGAACATGCACTACACTTACAGGAATAATGACGTAAGTCATTGATGCGCCCGGAATCACTAATCAATCGTTGTCGTCATTACTCAACGAGTCGACTCCGGTTATAGTGAACTTCTGGGGACTAGCATATTTGGTTCACTATATCAGAGGTTCACTATATCTAATGATGTCAAAATTAAATGGAATTTATCGACAAAGATTGATTTCATTAACATACAGCAAAATACATTTACAGCATGAACTGAAAACTTGAGTATCTTTATTTGTTCGCCAAAAATCAATTATTTTGAATTGTTTGCTTCGTACATTTTTCATTAGATCCTTCTCCAGAGTCCGTGCTGTCTCCATACTTGATTCTGCATTGTCCTCTGTCTCCAAGTACTGTAATGCAGTCATGACACCTTTCAATGCCTCTTGCACTGATGGAACACCAACCCACTTTCCGTAGGCTCTTTTAATCGCCTAATGATATAAGAGATCCAATTTATTTCCAGGACGTATTTCCAATGTTCATTATAGCCTAGGTTCAGGTTCACTCCAACCGAATCTTAAGCTTATTTGCAATGCAAGTGAAATGGGTGTGTGGAGATGGATCCCTCTGACCGAGGGTTCACTATATCCGAGGTCACACCGAGAGTGGTAGCTCAATGCATCAGCTGGTCACTGCAGTGCTTCTGATTGGGAGTTCCTAGGTTCGAGTACCGACAGCGGCAGGATTTCGACTCTAGCTTTTCAGCTAGGTCGAATTCAGTCGCTGTCTGAAGAAGAATTCTAGCGGCCGGCTGCTCTGATCCGCAGTTTTCTGTAGTTTCTCCGATCAATACCAGGCGAATACCGGAGCAGTACCCTAACAAACGTGCAACGGACCGCGAGCGATCTTTCCTTCCTCTTCCTTGTCCTATCCTCACCCCTTACACACACACTTACACTAACATGCAGTACACTACTACACATGTCGGGGGACCGGTCGGGGACTTAAAACTTGTCTCGACTGGGATGGTTCCCCGCAGGTGGGAGATACCTGGTTGGGAAAAAACGCTAATAGGTCGTCGTCGGATCTCGCCATCCAGTGGGGGAAGATCACCGCCACCTCGCGATGAAAAAGCATGTACTACACTTACGGGGGAAAACTCCCGTAATGGATGCGCCCGGAATCACTAACAATCAATCAATCAATCAGAGTTCACTATAACTGGAATCGACTGTACATGGCTAGATACTGTTTTTTTTTCTTTATTTTTTGAGCCCCGATTTCTCTGCAAGATGCGGCACGGGGCGGCGCGGCGGGGCGCGGAGCGTCCTTGCCTCCGCCCCGCGGGCTCAGCCTCTGGCAGGCGCGCGCCCGCGCTGACCTCAAGCGAACTGCGTTGTGTCATCCGGCGCGGCGAGGCGCTTCCCTCGAGTGGGCCCGAGGCGAAGGGGAGCCCCGGCGAGGACGCGCCGAAGGTGGCGGACACGTCCGTGCAACGGAAGCGGGACGAAAAGAGCGGCGAGTGGACCGGAATCCTGATATAAGTGTGCATGCCAAGGTTGCGCAGGTTTTGGGGACGCGGATGTTCGTTGAAACAAGTGGATTTTTTTGGGAGAGGACAACAGCAGTCCAAGAAATGCCAGTGTGACTATTATATATGTGGCGAAGACTATGGCGGCTATATATTGAATTAGTTGAAAGTGAAAAATAACATCATAGTCCGATGTAATGAAGTTGTAAATATTGAGTGATTTTTATTAAACAACCGTAGTGCATATGCATTTTTTGTAAAAAAAAGTATCACTTTTTTGAACTATGGTAGTATTAATTTATAAAAATTATTTTTTTGTATTATAGTCTTTAAACATTTCTGCATATAATTTTAGTCTAGTAAATATGGTAGTTCAATATTCTGGTTTTCCTCGCTCTGTCTAGGACTGAATTGTGTAAGAAAAAAAAGAAGACAATTATGAGATACTCAGTGTTTTGCACGACTTAATGAGATCACCCCAGAGAAAAGCTTTTAGCCTAAACAAAAATGTTAAGATGGTAATTAATATATTACCTCTAGGATGGTTCACGGGCAGGGCACTAGCTTCCCGTTAGTGTGGTTCTGCGTTCGATTCTCGGTCGAGGCAAAAATTGAGTTGTAGCTTTCCTATCAAAATCGGTCAAGTTTTTGTACTTTGTGACGCAGAAATGCTGGGGCAGGCGAATCTTGCTAGTTACGGTGAAAAGAAAGCCGCATGTCGCCTTTACCCCCGAGCATGGGAATTTAACATGGCTCAGGCTCGGGGAACAGCATTAGCTGGCGAAGGCCGACTATCAACCTAAATTTCCAAATTCACACATTAATCTTACACACATATCTTGGTTTGATTTATTTCACTTGTTCATGGTCTTCAAGGCTTATACCTTAAAATTTCCACTGTCCTTAATGAACTCCAAAACTGCCAGATTGTTTCAAGTTTGTATAGTGAGTAACCACATTAAAAGCAAGCAGACATACTGTTTATATGAAAAAGCAATTTGCCAGGAAATTTGTAACATCAGCATATAAAACACTAATATTTGTATTTTCGTATTGATTCGGTTATGTCATCTCGTAAAAATAACAAAAATGGAGTGTTAAAGTAAAACGTGTAAAATTAAGGAATACGTTTTTGTTTAATCTGGTTTCCGGGTACATTCTAACATAAAATAACTGTTTAGTTTGAATTTTTAAACGACCATTGACCACAATTACCTGCAATCATAAAAATTAATTCTAAGGGAAAATTAAGTTGCGAATGTATTTCAGCTCGTATAAGTTTCCATACCACCGTGCGAAATAACACGACCTACTACAACCTTTAACCACCTTTCACCACAATTCATGGCAGATAGTGTTTTCTCTTAAATATTTGTTTTTGGATTTTTTTAAACTTTAATTGTAAGAGATGGTTCATTACTGCTTCCTTTCAGATTTTGTCAAATCAAAAATTTTTATTTTCTATTAAATCTGCCTATAATTTGCAGGTAATGATTTATGAGGCGAGTTGACCCAAGTGGTATGGGATAAGTTTACTTGCTTCTAAACCCTCAGGTTCACATCCGATTGGAAGCTGTGTATTTACGAAGGGCGGAAAATTTTGTCGTGCCTGGGGAGCATGGTTGGGGCGTCTACAAGAACCCTGACCGAATGACCAGAAAAATGGAATTCAGGTAATTCCCATTCTTATCTGATCTCATATTAACTCGATCAGGGAGTGACGCAAATAACGGATAAAATGACTCAGACCGTTGTGTTGCTCCTTGACAGCGAATATGAGAGTCAAAAACAGTTGGTTGCTTTGAACAGACCCATTTGATATCCAATTCAAAAGTGTCCAACAATTCAGCAGTTTTGAAATAGGGTAATTGACACGCATTTGGGCAAAAGGGTATATATCACAAAAATTGACTATGGAGTTACGTGAAGTAATTTTGCTTTTATTTCCAAATTATTTCTACCGGGAGCGGTAGATCAGTGCATCAACTGATTTCATTGCAGTGCCTCTGACAGGGAGGTCCTGGGTTCGAGTCCCGATGGCGGAAGGATTTTCGTCACTAGTTTTTGGCTAGGTCGAATTCAATCGCTGTCTGGGGGAGAATTCTAGTGGCCGGTTGCTCTGATCGGTAGTTTTCCGTGTTTTTTCCGATCAACACCAGGCGAATGCCGGAGCAGTGCCCTAACTATCTTTCCTTCCTCTTTCTTGTCTTGTCCTCACCCTTTAAACACACACATACACACACTAACATGCCCTACACTACCACACATGCCGGGAGACCAGTCGGGGACTTAGCACTTGTCCCGGTTGCGGCGGTGCGCCGCTGGTGGGTGATACCTGGTTGGAGAAAACCCCGCTAGTCGACGGTAGGTCGGCGGCGGATCCTGCCACCCAGTGGGAGGAGATCTCCGCGACCTCCCGATGAAAACACACACTACACTTACGGGAATAATGACCTCAGTAGTTGAGGCGCCCGAAATCACAATCACAATCACAATCCGAAATCACAATCGAAATTGTTTACTTTAATTTTTTAAACTAACTTAATACTATTTACATATGTAAATCTTGCTATCTACATAATAATTATTCAAGTATATCTAAACTAAATGCAACTCTTTTTGCTCTCCTGTAAAATTATGAGAACAGCACTTATATCCGTTTGCCCTTGCATGAGCGATATTTACTAGTTTCTAAAACCCTGATATTAGACATCAAAACACCAAAAACAACAATATTAAACATCGAAGTGAAAATTTAAGAACATTTCCTCGAGTCTACCATATCTTATTCCTCTATCCATTTCCTTTCTGTATGTTCCTTGACTGTATGTTGGCGCCCAGGCAAATAATACACTAGTATAAAAGTACCAGTTATAGTCATTCAGTTTTCTTTATTCTTGTGTTACTGTATAGCATTTCTTAAGTGAAACTCAATGGACAAGTGTCATCACCCTTTCTGAAGTTCCATTGCTTAATGATTGATTGATTGATTTTTTTCGTGTTTCCGGGCGCGTCAACTGCTTTGGTCACTAGTCCCGTTAGTGTAGTGCACGTTTTTTCTCGGGCGATGGCGGTGATTTTCCCCCGCTGGATGGGAGATCCGGCGCCGACCGACCGTCGGCTAGTGGGGTTTCCCCCTAACCAGGACTCTCCCACCAGCGGGGCACCGCCTCAGCCGGGACAAGCTCTAAGCTCCCGACCGGTCTCACGGAATATGTGGTAGTATTGTGCGTGTTTGTGTAGGTGTGTGTGTAAGGGGAGTGAATAGGACAAGGAAGAGGAAGGACAGATCGCGCGCGGTCCGTGGCCCGTTTGTTCGGGTACTGCTCCGGTATTCGCCTGGTGTTAATCAAAGAAACCACGGAAAACTACCGATCAGAGCAGCCGGTCGCTAGAATTCTCCTCCAGACAGCGACTGAATTCGACCTAGCTGGAAAGCTAGTGTCAAAAATCCTGCCGCCGTCAGGACTCGAACCTATGACCTCCCGGTCAGAGGCGCTGCAGTCCATTGCTTAAAATAGTCAATTTTCCATTTATTTTCTATTTTTTATTAATTTATTTTCAAACTTCAATTTTCATCCAGTAGTGGCTACCAACATTTTATCTGGAAATTAAAAATATCTGTCGTTTCCATTTAATAGAAGGAAAATGGTGAATAATGACAATTTTATACATCTACAGCCTCCGGGTCAATGATCCCCATCTCGATCAGGTTTTTCGTCCAGTTTCCCTGATCCATTGAGCAAATGCTGAGATGGCCCCTTGTTTTGCTTCTGGACATAAATGTAACTTCATTATCTGTGC